>JARQOC010000004.1:496292340-496608320 GCA_033576535.1 Allobates femoralis
CGTAGGGAGGCCCAAGCGTTCTGGGCCACCCCCGCTGAGAATTGCAGCTCGCAGCCGCCCCAGAAAATTGCGCATTTATAGAAGCGCAATATTCTGGAGCTGTACCCAGCTCTTCCAGCTGCCCTGTGGCGGTGGCAGACTGGGTAATAAGGGGTTAATGCCACCTTTCTTTTAGCAGCTGGCACTAAGCCCGAGATTTATAATGTCGTGCCAATGTTAGACACGGCCATTATGAATCTCTATTTAGTAGTAAAGAAGACACAACACCGAGAAAAAATTTTTTATTACAACAAAAAACACAAACACGTATTTTGACTCCATCTTTATTACTCCCACATACCCATCTAGGATCCTGGTAGAGGTCCGTCCGTTAGTGAAGATTCCCTAAAAATTATATTTGAAGGCTCGTGCAGTGAAGGGGGAGAGTTCATGGTCTGTGTCACCTGAGGTCGGATAAAGCAATGTGTTTCTCTGACCTCATGTGAAACTTCCCACTTCACAGCGTGACCCACATAGAGTGAGTTTTCTGTTACCGATGTGAACAGGGTGACATCAGTGTAGATCACCTGAGGTCAGATAGAGTGACGAGGATTAACTCTGACCTCAGGTGAAGTTTACTGCGTCACCCAGGTCCCAGCGTTACACAAAACTCACAGACCCTCTCACCCTCAGTCTCTCTCTCTACAAAATATATATTACATACATATATATACACACACAAGTATATATATATATATACACATGCACATATATACATAGATAATGTGTGTATATTGATATGTATGTCTGTATATACAGCTATGTATTATATATATATATACACACACACGTGTATAGATGGATCATATATATACTGCATATATACAGTGGATGCATCTATATATAATAAATATATAGTGTATATCTATATATAATATAGATTATGCATCTACTGTATATATACAGTATATATGTGATGCCTCTATACACTTGTATATATATATATATATATATATATATATATATATAGAGAGAGAGAGAGAGAGACTTATATCTATAGATGCACCATATATATATATACTGTATATATACAGTAGATGGATCATATATATATATATATATATATATATATATATATATATATATATATATATACACACACTATATATTAGCTGCATCCACTTTATATATACAGTATATATATGACGCATCTAGAGATATGATGCATCTATACACTTAGGTGTATGTATATATATATATATATATATATATATATATATATATATATATATATATACTCACCATATCTATAGATGCACCATGTATATATACTCTGAATACATACAATAGATATTGGATTATATATATATATATAATATATATATATATATATATATATATATATATATATATATATATATAAAATCTATCTAACTATATATATACACATATATATATATGTGTATATATATATATATAGTTAGATTATATATGTGTGCACATATACATGCAAATATAAATATATATATTTGTGTGTGTGCATATATATATTATATATATATGTGTGCACACACACACACATATATATATATACATGCACACACACACACATATATATATATACATGCACACACACACACACATATATATATATATATATATATATACATGCACACACACACATATATATATATATATATACATGCACACACACACATATATATACATGCACACACACACACATATATACATACACACACACACACACATATATATATATATATATTATATATATATATATACATGCACACACACACATATATATACATGCACACACACACACATATATACATACACACACACATATATACACATGCACACACACATATATATACACATGCACACACACACACACACACACATATATATATATATATACATGCACACACACACACATATGTATATATACATGCACATACACACATATATATATACATGCACACACACACATATATATATATATATATATACATGCACACACACACACACACACATATATATATATATATACATGCACACACACACACAGATATATACATGCACACACACACAGATATATACATGCACACACACACACACACACAGATATATACATGCACACACACACACACACATATATATACATGCACACACACACACACATATATATACATGCACACACACACAGATATATACATGCACACACACACACACAGATATGTACATGCACACACACACACACACATATATATACATGCACACACACATATATATACATGCACACACACACACATATATATACATGCACACACACATATATATACATGCACACACACACAGATATATACATGCACACACACACACATATACATGCACACACACACACACACACAGATATATACATGCACACACACACACACAGATATATACATGCACATACACACAGATATATACATGCACACACACACATATATATATATATATATATACATGCACACACACACATATATATATATATATACATGCACACACACAGATATATACATGCAAATACACACAGATATATACATGCACACACACAGATATATACATGCACATACACACATATATATATATACATGCACACACACACACACAGATATATACATGCACACACACACACATATACATGCACACACACACACACACACACATATACATGCACACACACACACACACACACACACAGATATATACATGCACACACACACATATATATACATGCACACACACACACACACACAGATATATACATGCACACACACACACACACATATACATGCACACACACAGACACACAGATATATACATGCACACACACACATATATATACATGCACACACACAGACACACAGATATATACATGCACACACACACACACACATATACATGCACACACACACACAGATATATACATGCACACACACATATATACATGCACACACACACACATATATATATATACATGCACACACGCATATATATAATCTAACTATATATATATATGTGCATCTATATATATATATGTATATATATATATATAGATGCACATATGAAATGTGCCTAATCAAAGTGAATGTATATATGTGTGTGTGTAATCCATATGTACATGTGGATTACACACACATATATATGTGCTGGTTTGGGAGGGAGGGGGCCGCCGATACTCACCTTCCGAAGACGCCGGTCGTTGCCTAGCGACGCTGCGATTCCGGTCGGCTTCAACTGGCACACTACGCATGCGCGGACCTGGAAATGACGCGGTCTCCGGCCGTGTCATGAAGAGCGGGGCGGGAAGATTCCAATGGGCTTCCCCGCTCTTCAAATCGATAATGCTGCCCATTAGGGCGTTAGGAAGGGAGCGAGGCGGGGGGAGCGCGGCTCTGGGGACACCGCCCTGCAGACAAGAGCCGACAGGAACGCCCCACAGACGGAAAAAATGTAAGTTTATAAAGTGTTTTATTCACCTTATATAAAGCCCTATTAGGTCAGGCAGGGATGGTTAGGGAGCTAGTTAGGGTCTGTAGGGGCAGGTAGTGATAGTTTAGGGGCCATAGATTAGGTGACAGGTTCCCTTTAAACAATCCTCCAACCTTCTGATGGACACCATAAAGAAGCAAATTTTTCTAACCTTAGAAGTTGCAGTAAAGTTGCAAGTCTTTAAGGGCTCCTTAAGGACAGTTAATGCACACATAAATGGGGACTGTTAAATGTCTTATTATCTTATTCCGTTTTGAAACGGCAATCAGAAACAAATGAATAGCACCTCCCAGCCACCGAAAATCCAGTGGGTGACAGTTGTATATGATGGCAGACACCTGTGAGCATTGTCAAGACCGGTTTTGGAACCCAGGTGGACTTAACCCCTTAAATTCCACTGTTAATCACGATAGTGGTATCTAAGTGTTTAAAAGACCCCCATCGCAAACCCTTTCGCTGAAATCACAATCAAAGGAACCAATTGTTGTCATGGTGTTCTTAGATCATATTATGACCCCAGAGTACAGTGGCCTGTGAGATCCTGCCATAAGCAGGTCCTAACAGGCTCTGTCAGTGAGACACTGTCAGGTCTCCTGCACTGCTGTACTTAAGAACAGCAGTGGATGACATCAGTGTTCAAACAAATTTAAATTAAATATTTATGTCCCACATTGGGACTAAATTAAAAAAAATAAAAAAATAATTAAAATATCTAAAAAAAAAACAAAAAAAATATTACCCCACAAAAAAGTGCACAAAAATCACCAAAACCCATTTCATTCCTAATAACACAGTGTTTACATAAAAAGAAAAATGAACAAGAAAATGGACTTATAATAAGTATCTCCACATCTGGAATGTCCCAATCTATAAAACTGTCACAATATTGCTATACTTCCATATGGTGAACAGTATAAAGAAAGCAATAAAACATGCCAAGAATGTTGCTTTTTCTTCATGCTGACACAAAATATTTTATCAAAAGGGTCATGCACAAAAATATTGATAGAAATGAAACTGTTAAGCCATACCACAAAAAATAAGGCAGAATACAGTTCATTTGGGAAAACAATTATAGTTAGAGCACTCAGAATATGGCAATACAAAAACAAAAAGGAGCAAAGCATAAAAATATATATAATTCTAGGTTCGCAGTAATCGTACTGACTAGAGATGCTTGAACATGTTCACCATTTCAAATCCGGCCCAAATTTTCTATTGTTCGCTCAGTTACAGTTGTGGCCAAAAATATTGACACCCCTGCAATTCTGTCAGATAATACTCAGTTTCTTCCTGAAAATGATTGCAATCACAAATTCTTTGGTATTATTATCTTCATTTAATTTTTCTTCAATGAAAAAACACAAAAGAGAATGAAGCAAAAAGGAAAACATTGATCATATCACACAAAACTCCAAAAATGGGCCAGACAAAAGTATTGGCACCCTCAGCCTAATACTTGGCTGCACAACCTTTAGCCAAAATAACTGCGATCAACCGCTTCCGGTAACCATCAATGAGTTTCTTACAATGCTCTGCTGGAATTTTAGACCATTCTTCTTTGACAAACTGCTCGAGGTCCCTGATATTTGAAGGGTGCCTTCTCCAAACTGCCATTTTTAGATCTCTCCACAGGTGTTCTATGGGATTCAGGTCTGGACTCATTGCTGGCCTCCTTAGAAGTCTCCAGTGCTTTCTCTCAAACCATTTTCTAGTGCTTTTTGAAGTGTGTTTTGGGTCATTGTCCTGCTGGAAGACCCATGACCTCTGAGGGAGACCCAGCTTTCTCACACTGGGCCCTACATTATGCTGTAACATTTGTTGGTAGTCTTCAGACTTCATAATGCCATGCACACGGTCAAGCAGTCCAGTGCCAGAGGCAGCAAAGCAACCCCAAAACATCAGGGAACCTCCGCCATGTTTGACTGTAGGGACCTTGTTCTTTTCTTTGAATGCCTCTTTATGTCTCCTGTAAACTCTATGTTGATGCCTTTGCCCATAAAGCTCTACTTTTGTCTCATCTGACCAGAGAAAATTCTTCCAAAACGTTTTAGGATTTCTCAGGTAAGTTTTGGCAAACTCCAGCCTGGCTTTTTTGTGTCTCGGGGTAAGAAGTGGGGTCTCCCTGGGTATCCTACCTTACAGTCCCTTTTCATTAAGTCGCCAATGGATAGTACGGGTTGACACTGTTGTACCTTCAGACTGCAGGGCAGCTTGAACTTGTTTGGATGTTAGTCGAGGTTCATTATCCACCATCCGCACAATCTTGCGTTGAAATCTCTCGTCAATTTTTCTTTTCGTCCACATCTAGGGAGGTTAGCCACAGTGCCATAGGCTTTAAACTTCTTGATGACACTGCACACGGTAGACACAGGAACATTCAGGTCTTTGGAGATGGACTTGTAGCCTTGAGATTGCTCATGCTACCTCACAATTTGGTTTCTCAAGTCCTCAGACAGTTCTTTGGTCTTCTTTCTTTTCTCCATGCTCAATGTGGTACACACAAGGACACAGGACAGAGGTTGAGTCAACTTTAATCTATGTCAACTGGCTGCAAGTGTGATTCAGTTATTGCCAACACCTGTTAGGTGCCACAGGTAAGTTTCAGGTGCTGTTAATTACAAGAATTAGAGAAGCATCACATGATTTTTCTAACAGTGCCAATACTTTTGTCCACCCTCTTTTTTATGTTTGGTGTGGAATTAGATCCAATTTGGCTTTAGGACAATTCGTTTTGTGTTTTTTTCATTGAAGACAAATTAAATGAAGATAATAACACCAAAGAATTTGTGATTGCAATCATTTTCAGGAAGAAACGGAGTATTATCTGACAGAATTGCAGGGGTGTCAATACTTTTGGCCACAACTGTACTCGAGCACAAATGGTTTATTAAAAAGTATTCAAGTTTGGGTTTTCTTTGGTAACTGTTTGGATGACAAAAAGCACTGATGCATTTGCACTAATACTTCTCTTCTATGTTATGACGATTGTCAGTGTTGCATAGCGGGTGGAAGGTGTTTGATGGAGGGAGCAGGTGGGGAGAAGTCTCGGGTCAGAGGAGCAGAGGACACCATTTTTTTTTCTTACCTGCACTTACTATGTGGATGTCCTGTGATGGCAGCAAATCAGCGCACATAAAGCAAACACAACTTGCAGACAACAAAAAGGCTTGTGCGATTTGCTGCCTAAGCCTGAAGGCACACTGGCGTGTGGCTGGCGCGTGTAATGCGTGAAAAACTCGCATTGCACTCGGACTTGTGTCTTTAAATAATACAGGTCACAGCAATGCGATTTTCATGCATTACGCTTGCTTTGCGAGGGCAATGCGAGTGTAATCGCAGCATGCTGCGATTGCACGTGATTCCTTCGCGCGAGAGGCCATCAAAAGTATATGGGTGCGAGCAGTGGCGTAGCGTGGGGGGGGCGGAGAGGCGGTCCTCCCCGGGCATCAGGTGTGTGAGGGCGGCAGCAGGGCTGCATTTACAAGGCAGGGGAGTGCGAGCGGGTTTTTTCTTTTTTTTTTTTCTTTACCTCCCTCCCTCAGGCTCCATATGAAAACTGGAGTCTTTGTGGGGGAGGGTGTCGCCGCCGGCTTGCCGCCCGGCCGCGGCGCCCGCATGTAGTGTGCTCCGCTCCCGGCCGGCCCCCCAGCGCTGAGAGCGATCACGCTGACAGGAAGCCGCTGGGAGCTCTGCTGCTTCCTGTCCCGTGATGGCTCCAAGTGCTGTGGCAGTGCGGTGGATGCGGCTGCGGTGCTGGCGGCTCCTCCACTCAGTCGGCCCCCCATGGACCCGGAGAGGTGAGGAAAACTCTGCAGGGGGCAGAGGAGAAGAGGACAGGGGGCAGGAGGACATTAACAGGGGAACAGAGCAGAGAAGAAGAGGACAGGGGAGGGCAGAGGAGAGGAGAAGGACAGGAGGGCAGGAGGACATTAACAGGGGAACAGAGCAGAGGAGAAGAGGACAGGGGGGCAGGAGGACATTAACAGGGGAACAGAGCAGAGGAGAAGAGGACAGGGGGGGCAGAGGAGAAGAGGACAGGGGGGGCAGAAGCACAGGAACAGGGGGCAGAGGAGAAGAGGACAGGGGGGGCAGAGGAGAAGAGGACAGGGGAACAGAGCAGAGGAGAAGAGGACAGGGGGGGCAGAGGAGAAGAGGACAGGGGGGGCAGAAGCACAGGAACAGGGGGCAGAGGAGAAGAGGACAGGGGGGGCAGAGGAGAAGAGGACAGGGGGGGCAGAGGAGAAGAGGACAGGGAGGGCAGAGGAGAAGAGGACAGGGGGGCAGGAGGACATTAACAGGGGAGCAGAGCAGAGGGAGGAGAAGAGGACAGGGGGGGCAGAAGGACAGGAACAGGGGGATAGAGGAGAAGACGAGCAACTTGAGGGACAGAGGAGAGGAGGACGGGGGTGCAGGAGGACGGGGATGCAGGAGGGACAGAGGAGCAGCAGGTCAGACAGAGGAGAGGACGACAGGGGTGCAGGAGGACAGAGGAGAGGAGGACGGGGGTGCAGGAGGATGGGGATGCAGAAGGGACAGAGGAGCAGCAGGACAGACAGAGGAGATGACGACAGGGGTGCAGGAGGACAGAGGAGAGGAGGACGGGGATGCAGGAGAACGGGGATGCAGGAGGACGGGGAAGCAGGAGGACGGGGATG
Organism: Allobates femoralis; assembly: GCA_033576535.1. Lineage (NCBI taxonomy): Eukaryota > Metazoa > Chordata > Amphibia > Anura > Aromobatidae > Allobates > Allobates femoralis. The sequence continues at coordinate 496,300,536 of JARQOC010000004.1, forward strand.
CAGGAGGACGGGGATGCAGGAGGACAGGAGCAGCAGGAGGGACAGAAGAGGACGGTGCAGGAGGAGAGGAGGACGGGGGTGCAGGAGGGACAGAGGAGAGGAGGACGGGTGCGCAGGAGGAGTGGGGCTGTGTGTGGTGATAATGGCAGCTGTACCAGGTGTCTCTTCCTCCATGCGGCAGCCTCCACCTTCCTGTGTTGGAAGGGTGTGTCATGCTGTGAATTGTAGTTCTCCTGCCTGTTCTGGCATTACTATATGGTTTCTGGGCAGTGTGTTGGGTGCTGGGAGTTGTAGTTCTCCTGGGCAGGCTCAATGTTCTCCTGCCGCCTGTCTGTGGTTATTGTGCCTCTTCTGGGATGTCCTCAGCTCCGTGCTGTGCACAGACAGTGTACCACCATGTCCTCAGCTCCGTGCTGTGCACAGACAGTGTACCACCATGTCCTCAGCTCTGTGCTGTGCACAGACAGTGTACCACCATGTCCCCAGCTCCGTGCTGTGCATAGACAGTGTACCACCATGTCCCCAGCTCCGTGCTGTGCACATTGTACCACCATGTCTTCATCTTCGTGCTGTGCACAGACAGTGTACCATATATTGTCTGTGCATAGCACGGAGCTGAGGACATGGTGGTACACTGTGCACAGCACGGAGCTGGGGACTTGGTGGTACACTGTGCACAGCACGGAGCTGAGGACGTGGTGGTACACTGTCCCGCCGCCTTAAAATCGGTCTGTTTCTCATCCAGGAGAGTCGGATGAGTGACATCCGTTTTTTGGTCCATTTGGCAACTGCTGTGCGAGTGTCCGACATTTCTCTCAGATCACATCCGTGTGCAATCTGTTCTTTCCTCAGCAGCTATTAGTGTAGAATCATTTACAGGAACATTTTACAGTTGTCTCAGCTGCAGAATGAGAATGTATCAGTGAAAAAAACAGATGCCTCTTGGATGATCCGTGTGCGGTCAGTGATTTTGTCAGACCCATAGACTTTGTCACATCGCCATTGGACTCGGTGGCCGGTGTTCCTGCCACAGCCGCTGGGAGGAGCCGGATTCCTTCGTCTGGTGGTGCTGGTGATAGGAGGGCCTTGTCCACAGTGGCCGGTGTTCCTGCCACGGCCGCTGGGAGGAGCCAGATTCCTTCGTCTGGTGGTGCTGGTGATAGGAGGGCCTTGTCCACAGTGGCCGGTGTTCCTGCCACGGCCGCTGGGAGGAGCCGGATTCCTTCGTCTGGTGGTGCTGGTGATAGGAGGGCCTTGTCCACATATGGACCTGCTCCAGCGACGTCTGCCTCTGTCGCTGAGCGCCGCTGCGTTTCTCCTCTGGGTGGTGTTGGTCGCAGAAGAGCGGGCCCTGCAGAGGTGTCCGTTAGGCGCAGCCTGCGTTCTTCTGTCAGAGGTGGGATGGGTGGAGCCAGTCGTGCATCTCCATCTGGCCTGGCTCTAGGGGCGGTCCGGATGAGGTCATCAGACTGTGAGCTCCAGCCTATGGGAGGTAGCCGCGCCCTTCAAATACATTGGAGCCTGTCTTGCAGGCCGCCAGATATAGTTTTGGTTCCCCAAGTGACATAGTGTGTATTTGCTTTGACTCTGACCTTTGCCTGGATTTTCGACTCTGTACCGCCTGACGATTTTGTACCTTCGCTGCCCTCTCGGTTTTGACTCTGACCTTTGCCTGGATTTTCGACTCTGTACCGCCTGACGATTTTGTACCTTCGCTGCCCTCTCGGTTTTGACTCGGACTCCTGACTACGTTCTTCGCTTCCTGATTTTTCCCTTCCCAGACGACCTCCCTGCTCTGCTGCTCCCATAGGTAGCTACCTCCTGGGCCCCACTATAATTCCAGATCCCTGTATAGGGGTTAAGGGTCTCGGGGTTTCTCGGGGTGCTGCCTTACCAGCAGCTCAGCCTTACAGCGGATGGTCGTCACATTATATCTGGCCATACCATTCTTTATATATATAGATAGACTATATATATAAAGCATTCCTTTTACCTTTTCCCAATGTTTTTTTTTTTCTTTTCTCTGAGCTGTGTCTGCTGATTGCTCCCTCAAGGCACCTGTGTCTAGCTTCTCAGTCCTGTGGAGGAACACTCCCATCATCTCATTCAAACATGCTGTACAAGCCAGAAGCTGGAGTCCTCTGCAGGAACACTGGAGATCAGAAGGCCTCATACCCTGGATGTCAGCACCTGGGGGGCTCTGGCTCTGCCTGCCCGGGTGCACAGGTATTGCCAGCAGATGCTGCCAAAGTTTTATTACCTATTTCTTTATCTTACCTTAAGAAATCTGTGTGTTTAGAGGCTTATGTTGACAGTGGTTCAGAGGGCAATTTCATAGATCCCCAGGTAGCGAGAACTCTTGGCGTACCACTGCTAAGGCTTAATGCCCCCATTAGAACCACCGCAGTTAATGGCACTCCCCTCATCCAGGGTGAAGTGGAATTTGTCACTGAGGAAGTGTCAATGTTGGTGGGGTCTTTACATGCTGAAAATGTGTCATTTTTTGCTATCAATAATTTATCATCTGCAGTAGTCCTGGGCATGCCATGGTTACGCAAACATAACCCAGTCATAGACTGGCCTTGGGTGACATCGTGCGCTGGAGCCCAAAGTGTCAGGAACACTGTATCTCGCTATCTGTAAACCAAGTGGAGGTCAAGACTCCTCCATTTGTACCATTTGCCTTTAGAGATTTTGAGGATGTATTTTCTATTCAGGAATCAGAGAAATTACCCCCTCACAGAAAGTATGATTGCGCCATAGATTTGATACCTGATTCTCGTCTCCCAAAGGGGAGAATATTTAACCTCTCTGGTCCAGAACGTCAGGCTATGAATGATTACATAGCAGACAGTCTGAGAAAAGGGTATATTAGACCGTCCACCTCACCAGTAGGGGCCGGTTTCTTTTTGTGGGAAAGAAAGATGGCGGCCTCAGACCTTGCATTGATTACCGCGAATTAAACGCGATCACTGTGAAAAACCAGTATCCTCTTCCACTCATCCCTGATCTTTATAATCAGCTGTTGGGAGCCAAGTATTTCACTAAACTGGACCTCAGGGGAGCATATAACCTGGTCCGCATAAAAGAAGGCGATGAGTGGAAGACCGCGTTCAATACGCCTCTCGGCCATTTTGAGTATCTTGTAATGCCGTTCGGGTTAAGCAACGCACCTGCAGTTTTTCAGAATTTCGTGAACGATATATTCAGAGACATCAGTGGTGTATATGTAGTCGTTTATTTGGACGACATTCTGTTTTTTTCTCCTGGTCTTTGGTCACACGTCCGACATGTCCGTACTGTGCTCCAAAGACTCAGAGAGCATTCTCTATTCGCCAAATTAGAGAAATGTGTCTTCATGGAGGAGGCGATAAACTTTTTGGGGTATATTATATCTGCTAAAGGTTTTCGCATGGATCCTGCCAAAATTAAACCCATTAAGGAATGGGTACAACCCAAGTCTCTGAAGGCACTGCAGCGATTTTTGGGTTTCGCTAACTATTACCGCAAATTTATTAAAGGGTTTTCCGAGATAGCCAAACCTCTCACTGATTTGACACGTAAAGGGTCGGATGTGGTTAATTGGAAGCCTGAAGCAATTTATGCATTTTCTAAGTTAAAGGAATGTTTCTCCTCTGACCCTATATTGGTTCAGCCTGATCTGGACCGCCCGTTCATTGTAGAGGTAGATGCCTCTGAAGTTGGAGTGGGAGCAGTGCTGTCACAAGGCACTGCATCCCTCACTCAGCTTCGTCCGTGTGCCTTCTTTTCCCGAAAATTTTCATCTACCGAGATGAATTATGACATAGGTAACCGAGAGTTGTTGGCAATCAATGGGCCTTCGAGGAATGGCGCCACTTCCTCGAAGGCGCCAAACATAAGATTACCGTAATCACTGACCACAAAAACCTGACCTACTTGGAGTCAGCAAAAAGACTGAATCCTAGACAGGCTAGGTGGGCTTTGTTCTTCTCCAGATTTGATTTTGTTATCACTTTCCGACCAGGTACCAAAAATGTGAGGGCTGATGCCCTGTCTCGAAGTTTTTGCCCCATACAAGTCGGGGACGTTGAACCGACTCCCATTTTAGCCAAGGGGATTGTTGTCTCGGCTGTGTCCTTGGACCTTCTGGAAGAGATTCGTAGATCTCCAGAACAGGCCCCTGACACTACTCCTGCCCAGAAACTATTCGTCCCTGCCACATACCGCCTCAAAGTCCTTAAGGAAGCTCATGATTCTGTCCTCGCAGGGCATCCTGGTATCAATAACACCATCAGACTGGTAACCAGGAGTTTGTGGTGGCCAACCATAGTAAAGGACTGTAAGGGATATGTACTGGCTTGTGAAACCTGTGCTCGCGCTAAGACTCCCCGCAACCGCCCTGCTGGATTGCTCCAGTCCTTGCCTACCCCTGAGGGTTCTTGGACCCATATCTCCATGGATTTTATTACTGACCTGCCACTCTCAGAAGGGAAGACTTGTATCTGGGTAGTGGTAGACAGATTCAGCAAGCAGTGTCATTTTGTTCCGCTGTCCGGGTTACCTAATTCCGAGACCCTGAGCAAAGTATTCATTAATCATGTTGTGCGATTGCATGGTGTTCCTGTGAATATTGTTTCTGACAGGGGCACCCAGTTCGTTTCTAAGTTTTGGAGGGCATTCTGTAAACGGATTGGAATTGACTATTCCTTTTCTTCTGCCTATCACCCTGAAACCAATGGTCAAACCGAGCGCGCTAATCAAGCTCTCGAACAGTATCTACGTTGCTATGTCTCTGAGCAGCAATCTGATTGAGCGGAACATCTGCCACTAGCAGAATTCGCCATGAATAACCAGTACCAGGAGTCCATCAAGACCACCCCTTTCTACTGTAATCATGGGCTACACCCGCGCTTTTGTTCCTTTTCCTCTAGGCTTTCTGACGTTCCTGGGGTAGAAAGGTCCGTAGATCAGTTAAAGACTATCTGGTCTGAAGTGAACAAAAACTTAAAGGGGGCTCAGACTAGGCAGGCGTCTTCTGCTAATAAACGGCGTTCCAAGGGTCCGGACCTGGGAGTTGGGGACAAAGTTTGGTTGTCCACGAAAAATATCAAGCTCAAAGTGCCGTCTGCCAAACTAGGTCCCAGGTTTATTGGTCCGTACGAAATAATTGACGTGATTAACCCTGTAGCCTTTCGTCTGAAGCTCCCTCAATCATTCAAACTGCCCAATGTATTCCATAAATCCCTTCTCAAATTGTACCGATCTCCGATTCGTCCTGTCCGGTCCCCTCCTCCTCCGGTCTTGGTCAGGGGTGCCGTGGAATACGAAGTTCAGCGGATCCTTGATTCCCGCTTAGTGAGAGGATCCGTGCAGTATCTGGTACATTGGAAGGGCTATGGTCCGGAGGAGAGGTCCTGGGTGTCTGCCCGTAATATCCATGCCAAGGGTTTGATCCGGAAGTTTCATCTTCTTCATCCCAATAAACCGGGTTTTGTGGGTCCGGAGGCCCCTCGTGGAGGGGGGGGGGTACTGTCACATCGCCATTGGACTCGGTGGCCGGTGTTCCTGCCACAGCCGCTGGGAGGAGCTGGATTCCTTCGTCTGGTGGTGCTGGTGATAGGAGGGCCTTGTCCACAGTGGCCGGTGTTCCTGCCACGGCCGCTGGGAGGAGCCAGATTCCTTCGTCTGGTGGTGCTGGTGATAGGAGGGCCTTGTCCACAGTGGCCGGTGTTCCTGCCACGGCCGCTGGGAGGAGCCGGATTCCTTCGTCTGGTGGTGCTGGTGATAGGAGGGCCTTGTCCACATATGGACCTGCTCCAGCGACGTCTGCCTCTGTTGCTGAGCGCCGCTGCGTTTCTCCTCTGGGTGGTGTTGGTCGCAGAAGAGCGGGCCCTGCAGAGGTATCCGTTAGGCGCAGCCTGCGTTCTTCTGTCAGAGGTGGGATGGGTGGAGCCAGTCGTGCATCTCCATCTGGCCTGGCTCTAGGGGCGGTCCGGATGAGGTCATCAGACTGTGAGCTCCAGCCTATGGGAGGTAGCCGCGCCCTTCCAATACATTGGAGCCTGTCTTGCAGGCCGCCAGATATAGTTTTGGTTCCCCAAGTGACATAGTGTGTATTTGCTTTGACTCTGACCTCTGCCTGGATTTTCGACTCTGTACCGCCTGACGATTTTGTACCTTCGCTGCCCTCTCGGTTTTGACTCTGACCTTTGCCTGGATTTTCGACTCTGTACCGCCTGACGATTTTGTACCTTCGCTGCCCTCTCGGTTTTGACTCGGACTCCTGACTACGTTCTTCGCTTCCTGATTTTTCCCTTCCCAGACGACCTCCCTGCTCTGCTGCTCCCATAGGTAGCTACCTCCTGGGCCCCGCTATAATTCCAGATCCCTGTATAGGGGTTAAGGGTCTCGGGGTTTCTCGGGGTGCTGCCTTACCAGCAGCTCAGCCTTACAGCGGATGGTCGTCACAGACTTGCATTGGTGAGTCTCGTGTGTGAATCGCAGACTGTCACAGCATGTTGCAACTTTTTTCTCATCCTGAATCTGGATGAGAAAAAAGCATCCGACACTCACCAGTGTGCGCTCAGAGATTGATTGCAATGCGAGAAAATCACACATCGCACTCATCAGAGTTTCATGCCAGTGTGTCCGTACCCTAATACTAAAATCCATATAGTAATCCTACTGGTATGGGGAGGGTTTATGGCTCAGTTAGTACACTCCATACTTCTTGTTATTAACGAGTTAATGCTCTCTTGTCCACCGCACTGCAGTGTCAAAAGAGGACGACAGCGAGGCAGACAGCAACACGGCATCAGAGAGCCCTGATCTCCAAATAGAAGATCCTCAGATCCCGGTATTGTGACATAATATTAAGAATAAAGTTTTTTGCATTTTTATTACACTATGAACTCCACAGTACAGCGTCGAAAATTGCTCCGGCCCCGGACCCTCCTTGAGTCCTGCTTGTTGCCATACACTGGGGTTGTGCAGAGGTGGTGGTGCACAGTGACAACCCCAATAGGTGAGTGGCCATTTGGCCCAATACTTACCCCCCAATTGCGCCCCTTCTCTTTGTGTTTTAGTATAGTAGTTATATTCTTGTATATAGGGGCAGACAGTGTATACTATGTATACTTCCGGATTATCAACTACCAAAGGGGCGGCAAATTTTTCGACCGCCCCGGGCGCCACAAACCGTTGCTACGCCACTGGGTGCGAGTCAAAATCGCACCCATACACCACACGGTTCGATAGACACACCTGTGCTTCTATTTCCCCCACTGTGCTGTACAGTAACTAATCATCTTGTACCGCAGTAACAGCAGCGGTACAAGATGTTTAGCTAAAACACTGATGACAATTGACCTCTTCTGAATCGTGGGGCCACTGTGTATTAACCCTGTCAGCAGCCTCTGCACGGCATGTCTGCACGGCATGTCTGCACAGAGGCTGCTGATGCGGTTGCAAACTCTGTGTGCAAAGGGTTAATAAGATGTTCTTGTGGTGACACCGTGTGTAAAGAAAGTGTCCTCACTCTCTTGACACATGGTGTCATCACACCATGGGTCTGAATGGGTTAAATCTAGTTTTCAATATGAGCAGCTAATTGCCGGATTTATATGAGAACTGTCAAAAGTCGGTGGGTCTGTACTCAGTTTGTGTACATAACAGAGCCCGCAGCTTCTGGCAGGGAAATGTCCATTGGAACTGTAATGGTGGGTTTACACACACCAATTTCTGTGTCCAATATCTGAACAGATCTCTGGTAGCAGTGAAATCATGGAGACATTGCTCCATGTTGTACACAGCCACAAAATGGAACTATGTGTCCATGATTTCACTGCAACCAGAGATCTGTTCAGATATTGGACACAGAAATTGGTGTGTGTAAACCCACCATAAGCTCATTGCTTACAATACAAGCGGAGCTGTTCCTCTGCCGTGGTGCTGAACGCTTAGGCGCTGAAGTCCTGTCTCGGCTTCAGCACCTGAGCGCTGCGGGCTCTGTTAGGTACACAAATTGAGTACAGACCTGCCAGCTTTTGACAGTTCTTATATAAATCCGGAAATTAGCGGCTCATATTGAAAACTAGATTTAACCCCTTCAGACCAATGCTGTGACGACACCATGTGTCAAGAGAGTGAGGGCACTCTCTATACACATGGTATCACCAGAGAACATCTAATTAACCCTTTTCACACAGAGTTCGCAACCGCATCAGCAGCCTCTGTGCAGACATGCCGTGCAGAGGCTGCTGATAGGGTTAATACACAGTGGCCCTGTGATTCAGAAGAGTTCAATTGTCATCAGTGTTTTAGCTAAACATCTTGTACCGCTGCTGTCACTGCGGTACAAGATGATTAGTAAATGAACAGCACAGCGGGAAATTTAAACTCCGTGGCTTAGAGACAGCCGCAGAGCTTAAATTCCCCGACAAATGCTGTCCGCTGTCCTACAGGACCACGGACAGCATCACACTCACACGTAGCACACACGCACTCACATCTCACACTCGCAGCACACTCACATCAATACAGGCAGGCACACTCAGCACACGCACCACACTCGCACCACACACTCCCACAAACACGCACAGCACTCGCATCACTGTCGTGCATAAAACACGCTCCGTGTTTGATGCACGACAGTGTGCCTTCAGCCTAAGTCACATGTCCTTGGCATATAATAAGCTTTTCCTGCTGTCACCATTTTCACAGTGTTAGAGTTTAATGACGTACCTGCTGCTGCCACTATTATTAAATTATTATGTAAATTGGTTTTAAGTGTCATAGGGTTGTTTTTTTTGGATTCCTTTTAATGAAACCCATTGATGGGATTGTGTCTCAGAGTTCTTTGGATCACTGAAATCAATCTCAGATACCTGTGATAATTATTTTGGCAGGTGACATGAGAAAGAAAAGGGATCTCTCTGCTGCCAAAAAGCAACAAATAGTGCACTGCCTTGACCAAGGGATGAAAACATTAGATATTTCACGAAAACTTAAGCGTGATCATCATATTGTGAAGAGATTTGTGGCTGATTCTGAGCACAGACGTGGTCATGCAGATAAAGACAGAATGAGGAAGGTTTCTGCTAGGCAAGTTCATTGGATTAAGAGAGCAGCTGCTAAAAAAGCCTTACAAACCAGCAAACAGATATTTGAAGCTGCTGGTGCCTCTGGAGACCCTTGAACCTCAAGGTGTAGGATCCGTCAAAGGCTTGCTGTGGTGCATAAACCTACTATTCGGCCACCACTAAACAGTGCTCACATGCAGAAACAGTTGCAGTGGGCCCAGACATACATGATGACTAATTTTCAACCAGTCTTGTTTACTGATGAGTGCCGCGCAACCCTGGAAGGTCCAGATGGATGGAGTAGTGGATGGTTGGTGGATGGCCACCATGTTCCTACAAAGCTGCGACGTCAGCAAGTAGGCGGAGGAGTCATGTTTTGGGTTGGAATCATGGGGAAACAAGTGGTAGGCCCCTTTAAGGTTCCTGAAGGTGTGAAAATGACCTCTGCAAAGTATATAGAGTTTCTGACTGAGAACTTTCTTCCATGGTATAAAAAGCAGAAACGTGCCTTCAGGAGCAAAATCATCTTCATGCATAACAATGCACGATCTCGTGCTGCAAAGAATACCTCTGAGTCATTGGCTGCTATGGGCATGAAAGGAGATAAGCTCATGGTGTGGCCACCATCTTCCCCTGACCTCAACCCTATAGAGAACCTTTGGAGTATAATCAAGCAAAAGATCTATGAGGGTGGGAGGCAGTTCACATCAAAACAGCAGCTCTGGGAGGCTATTCTGACATCATGCAAAGAAATATAAGCAGAAACTCTCCAGAAAGTCACAAGTTCAATGGATGCAAGAATTGTGAAGGTGAGATCAAAGAAGGGTTCCTATGTTAACATGTAACTTGGCCTGTTAGGATGTTTTGGAGTTATATAGCTTTCTATTTCAGTGAATGTGACCTCCTAATGCTGCAAACTCAACAAATGAGCATTTTCAGTTCTTTCAAACATATAAAATGTTTAGAAACTCTACTGTGCCTAATAATTTGGAACAGTGCATTTAGAGGGTTTTTTTTCATTTTTAAGATTATAATATTATCATTGGGAGGTTTCTTTAATAACTTCAATGTATACTCTAACGGGTGATGACTTTTATTACACTGACTGTCATTTGCACTCACCATTTAGGAAAATCAGAGAAAAAGAACATTTGCATAATAATTTGGAACACAGTGTGCTGCAACTGTGTGCCTGCAAAATAGATAGATAGTGCCTTTATTGGGCCATCAGGTGTAAAGCGATGTTTCGGGAACAATCTCCCTTCCTCTAGCAGCTAATCATAGCTTAGGCAAGACTTTTTATACACTTCATTTACATAAATTCTCAATTGTATAATTAATCTAACAACTAGATGGTGGCCCAATTCTAACGCATCAGGTATTCTAGAATATGTAAGTAGTTGACATGCTGTGACTGACAGAACTTGTTCAGTCAACGTGAGTGAACTACATATATATATATATATATATATATATATATATAGCAGCGTTATGGTATATGGCGGTACATTACAGTACATGTACAGCAGCGCTATGGTATATGGCGGTACATTACAGTACATGTATAGCAGCACTATAGTATATGGCAGTACATTACAGTACATGTATAGCAGCGCTATAGTATATGGCGGTACACTATAGTACATGTATAACAGCGCTATGGTATATGGCGGTACATTACATTACATATATAGCAGCGCTATGGTATATGGTGGTACATTACAGTACATGTATAGCAGCACTATAGTATATGGCGATACTCCGCTCCCCGTGGCCCCCCGTTCCTCCACAGTAAAAGTAAAAAAAAATCCTCATTGAGGATACTCACCTGTCCGCCGGCTCGCTCCACCTCCTTCTTCTAGATCCTACAGGCCTTTAGGACCTGTCCTTGCCTGGGAAACCGATCAGCTGATTGGTCACATGACCGCTAACTGCCGGGGGGCAGGATGGAGCAGGGGGGCAGGATGGTGACGGGGGGGCAGGATTGTGTCGGGGGGCAGGATGGAGTGAGCGGGGCAGGATGGAGCCAAGGGGGGGCAGGATGGAGGCGGGGGGGCAGGATGGAGGCGGGGGAGAAAGAACAGCGGGGTGCAAGATGGAGCAAGCGGGGCAGGATGGAGCAAGCGAGTCAGGATAGAGGGAGCAGGGCAGGATGGAGCCGGAGGAGCAGGGTGGAGGCGGAGGAGCAGGATGGAGCTGGAGTAGCAGGATGGTGCCAGAGTAGCAGGATGGTGGCTGGGAGGGGCAGGATGATGGCAAGCGGGGTAGGATGGAGCGAGTGGGGCAGGATGGAGCGAACAGGGCAGGATGGTGGTGGCGGGGCAGGATGGAGCCGGCGGGGCAGGATGGAGCCGGCGGGGCTGGATGGAGCCGGAGGAGCAGGATGGTGGTGGGGGGGCAGGATGGTGGGAGCGGGGCAGGATGGCGGCGGGGGGCAGGATGGTGGCAGGGGGCAGGATTGAGATGGCGGGGCAGGATGGAGCCAGTGGGGCAGGATGGAGCGAGCGGGGCAGGATGGAGCCGGAGGAGCAGGATAGAGCCGGAGGATCAGGATGGAGCAAAATGGTGGGGGGGGATGGTGGGAGCGGGGCAGGATGGAGTGAGCAAGGCAGGATGGAGCCGGAGGAGCAAGATGGACCCGAAAGTGCAGGATGGTGGCAATCGGGGCAGGATGGACTGAGCGGGGCAGGATGGTGGCGAGCGGGGCAGGATGGAGCGAGCGGGGCAGGATGGAGCGAGTAGGGCATAATGCTGGTGGCGGGGCAGGATGGTGGGAGCGGGGCAGGATGGAACCGGAGGAGCAGGATAGAGCTGGAGGAGCAGGATGGAGCCGGAAGAGCAAGATGGTGGCGGGGGGGATGGTGGCGAGCGGGGCAGGATGGTGTGAGCAGGACAGGATGGATCCGGAGGAGCAAGATAGAGCCGAAAGTGCAGGATGGTGGCAATCGGGGCAGGATGGACTGAGCGGGGCAGGATGGTGGCGAGCGGGGCAGGATGGAGCGAGCGGGGCAGGATGGAGCGAGTAGGGCATAATGCTGGTGGCGGGGCAGGATGGAGCGAGCGGGGCAGGATGGTGGGAGCGGGGCAGGATGGAACCGGAGGAGCAGGATAGAGCCGGAGGAGCAGGATGGAGCCGGAAGAGCAAGAGTGGTGGGGGGGGGGGGGGGATGGTGGCGAGCGGGGCAGGATGGAGTGAGCAGGGCAGGATGGAGACGGAGGAGCAAGATGGACCCGAAAGTGCAGGATGGCGGCAATCGGGGCAGGATGGACTGAGCGGGGCAGGATGGTGGCGAACGGGGCAGGATGGAGCGAGCGGGGCAGGATGGAGCGAGTAGGGCATAATGCTGGTGGCGGGGCAGGATGGTGGGAGCGGGGCAGGATGGAACCGGAGGAGCAGGATAGAGCCGGAGGATCAGGATGGAGCAAAATGGTGGGGGGGGGGGATGGTGGGAGCGGGGCAGGATGGAGTGAGCAGGGCAGGATGGAGCCGGAGGAGCAAGATGGACCCGAAAGTGCAGGATGGTGGCAATCGGGGCAGGATGGACTGAGCGGGGCAGGATGGTGGCGAGCGGGGCAGGATGGAGCGAGCGGGGCAGGATGGAGCGAGTAGGGCATAATGCTGGTGGCGGGGCAGGATGGTGGGAGCGGGGCAGGATGGAACCGGAGGAGCAGGATAGAGCTGGAGGAGCAGGATGGAGCCGGAAGAGCAAGATGGTGGCGGGGGGGATGGTGGCGAGCGGGGCAGGATGGAGTGAGCAGGACAGGATGGAGCCGGAGGAGCAAGATAGAGCTGAAAGTGCAGGATGGTGGCAATCGGGGCAGGATGGACTGAGCGGGGCAGGATGGTGGCGAGCGGGGCAGGATGGAGCGAGCGGGGCAGGATGGAGCGAGTAGGGCATAATGCTGGTGGCGGGGCAGGATGGAGCGAGCGGGGCAGGATGGTGGGAGCGGGGCAGGATGGAACCGGAGGAGCAGGATAGAGCCGGAGGAGCAGGATGGAGCCGGAAGAGCAAGATGGTGGTGGGGGGGGGATGGTGGCGAGCGGGGCAGGATGGAGTGAGCAGGGCAGGATGGAGCCGGAGGAGCAAGATGGAGCCGAAAGTGCAGGATGGTGGCAATCGGGGCAGGATGGACTGAGCGGGGCAGGATGGTGGCGAGCGGGGCAGGATGGAGCGAGCGGGGCAGGATGGAGCGAGCGGGGCAGGATGTAGCCAGAGGAGCAGGATGGTGCCAGGATGGTGGGAGCGGGGCAGGATGGAGCGAGCGAGGCATGTTGGTGGCGGGGGGGGCAAGATGGTGGTGGGGGGGCAGGATGGTGGCGGGGGGCAGGATGGAGCCGGCAGGACAGGATGGAGCCAGCGGGGCAGGATGGTGGCGATCGGGGCAGGATGGAGCGAGCGGGGCAGGATGGAGCCAGAGGAGCAGGATGGTGCCAGGATGGTGGGAGCCGGGCAGGATGGAGTGAGCGAGGCAGGATGGTGGCGGGGGGGCAGGATGGAGTCGGCAGGACAGGATGGAGCCAGCAGGGCAGGATGGAGCTGGTGGGGCAGGATGGAGATGGAGGAGCAGGATGGTGGCAGGATGGTGGCGAGCGGGGCAGGATGGAGCAAGCGGGGCAGGATGGAGCAAGCGGGGCAGGATGGAGCCGGCGGGGCAGGATGGTGGGAGTGGGACAGGATGGAGCGAGAGGTGCAGGATGGAGCCAGAAGAGTAGGATGGAGCCGGAGGAGCAGGATGGTGGCGAGCGGGGCAGGATGGAACGAGCGGGGCAGGATGGTGGCGGGGGGCAGGATGGTGGCGGGGGGCAGGATGGAGTGAGCAGGGCAGGATGGAGCGGGCAGGAGCAAGATGATGGCGAGCGGGGCAGGATGGAGTGAGCAGGGCAGGATGGAGCGAGCGGGGCAGGATAGTGGCGGGGGCAGGATGCAGTGAGCTGGGCAGGATGGAGCCGGCGGGGAAGGATGGTGGGAGCGGGGCAGGATGGAGCCGGTGGGGCAGGATGGTGGGAGCGGGGCAGGATGGAGCGAGCAGGGCAGGATGGAGTGAGCGGGGCAGACTGGAGTCCGCAGGAGCAGGATGGTGGTGGGGGAGCAGGATGGTGGCGGTGGAGTAGGATGGTGGCGAGCAGGGCAGGATGGAGCAAGCGGGGCAGGATTGAGCTGGTTGGACAGGATGGAGCTGGCGGGGCAGGATGGAGCGAGCGGGGAAGGATGGAGCCAGAGGAACCGGAGGAGCAAGATGGTGGCGAGCGGGGAAGGATGGAGCGAGTGGGGTAGAATGGAGTTGAAGGAGCAAGATGGTGGCGGGGGAGCACGATGGTGGCAGGGGACTAGGATGGTGGCGAGCGGGGCAGGATGGAACCAGCGGGGCAGGATGGAGCCGGCGGGGCAGGATGGAGGCGGCGGGGCAGGATGGAGCCAGCGGGGGAAGAATGGAGTCGGCGGGGGCAAGATGGTGGCGGGGGGGCAGGAAGGTGGCGAGCGAGGCAGGATGGAGCGAGCAGAGCAGGATGGAGCCGGCAGGGAAGCATGGAGCTGGCAGGGGCAGAATGGAGCCGGTGGGGGCAGGATGGAGCTGGTGGGGGCAGGATGGTGGCGAGCGGGCCAGGATGGAGTGAGCGGGGCAGGATGAAGCCGGCGGGGCAGGATGGAGCTGGTGGGGGGCAGGATGAAGCGAGCAGGGCAGGATGGAGCGAGCGGGGCAGGATGGTGGCGGGGGCAGGATGGTGGGAACGGTGCAGGATGGAGCGAGCAGGGCAGGATGGAGCGAGCAGGGCAGGATGGAGCGAGATGGGCAGAATGGAGCCGGCGGGGCAGGAAGGAGCCGGCGGGGCAGGATGGTGGGAGCGGGGCAGGATGGGGCGAGCGGAGCAGGATGGAGCGAGCGGGGAAGGATGGAGCCAGAGGAACCGGAGGAGCAAGATGGTGGCGAGCGGGGAAGGATAGAGCGAGTGGGGTAGAATGAAGTTGAAGGAGCAAGGTGGGGGGCAGGATGGAGCAACAGGGCATGATGGAGCGAGCGGGGCAGGATGGAGCGAACGGGGCAGGATGGTGGCGGGGGGGCCGGATAGAGCCGGTGGGGCAGGATGGTGGCGGGGGGGCAGGATGGTGGTTCAGGATGGAGCTGGCGGGGGGGGAACAGGATGGAGCCGGCAGGGGGGGGCAGGATGGAGCAGGCTGGGGGGGCAGGATGGTGCCGGTGGGGGGCAGGATGGTGGGGGGCAGGATGGTGGGGGGCAGGATGGAGCCGGCGGGGGGGCAAGATGGAACCAGGGGGAGAAAAGGATGGAGCCGGTGGGGGGGCAGGATGGAGCCGGTGGGGGGGCAGGATGGAGCCGGTGGGGGGACAGGATGATGGCGGCGGGGGTGGCAGGATGGAGCCGGCGGGGGGGGGGCAGGATGGTGGCGGCGGGGGGGGGCAGGATGTGAGGATGTGAGCTCCAATGGCAGGACCTGTCGTTGCCTGGGAAACAGATCAGCTGATCAGTTTCCCAGGCAGCGACAGGTCCTCAACCCCTCTAGAAGCTAGAAGACGGAGGTGGAGCAGCGAGCCGGCGGAGGGTAAGTATCCCTATGGGATTTTTTAAATTTTTATCACCGTGGAGGAGCTGGGGGAGGGCAGAAGGAGTGGGGGGGCCGTGGGTTGCGGGGAAAGGGCGGGTGCTGCGAGGCGGTGCCGCGAGAAGCAGAGGAGGGCAGAAGAGGCAGGAGGAGCGGAGGGGGACAGGAAGAGTGGGGGTGCCGTGGGGAGCGGGGGCAGGAGGGGCTGTGAGAAGAGCCGCAGCTGCGGCCAACGTGTATCCCAACGACAGCGGCGCTGTCGCCAGGCTGCAAATTGGCGCGGAATTCGAACTTTTAAATCTCACGCCTATTTGCACAGTCTGCGCTCATTGGTCGCCGCCTTCGCCGGCAACCTATGAGCTGCCTCTGTGTGGCGCGCGATTTCGGCGACAGACACACTCAAAAAACCCTTAGACAATTATATAATAGACTAGCTGTGAGCCCGATGCAAATGCATCGGGATTCTAGAACGTAGAAAATAGCATTAATATTGGCATTATTAACATTAATAATAGCATTAATAGCAGTATTAATAGCATTAACAGCATTATTATTAGCATTAATAGCATTAATAATAGCATTATTAGCATTAATAATAGCATTATTAGCAGTAATAATAGCATTAACAACATTATTAATAGCATTAATAGCATTATTATTAGCATTAATAGCATTAATAATAGCATTATTAGCAGTAAAAATAGCATTAACAACATTATTAATAGCATTAATAGCATTATTATTAGCATTAATAGCATTAATAATAGCATTATTAGCATTAATAATAGCATTAACAACATTATTAATAGCATTAATAGCATTATTATTAGCATTAATAGCATTAATAATAGCATTATTAGCATTAATAATAGCATTAACAACATTATTAATAGCATTAATAGCATTATTATTAGCATTAATAGCATTAATAATAGCATTATTAGCATTAATAATAGCATTAACAACATTATTAATAGCATTAATAGCATTATTATTAGCATTAATAGCATTAATAATAGCATTATTAGCATTAATAATAGCATTAACAACATTATTAATAGCATTAATAGCATTATTATTAGCATTAATAGCATTAATAATAGCATTATTAGCATTAATAATAGCAATAATAATATTAATAGCATTAATAGCATTATTATTAGCATTAATAGCATTAATAATAGCATTAATAACATTATTAATAGCATTAATAGCATTACTATTAGCATTAATAGCATTAATAATAGCATTACTAGCATTAATAATAGCATTAATAACATTATTAATAGCATTAATAGCATTATTATTAGCATTTTTTTTTATATTAATATATTATTAATTATATTATTTTTTATGTTAATTTTTTATTGTAATGAAATTTATGTTACTTTATTTTATTTTAAATAGTTAATGTAATTAATATCTTAATTTAATATCTTAATTTTTTTTTTTTTGTTATTATTATTTTTTATTTTATTATTATTATTTTTTTTTTTTACTATTTTTATTATTATTAAATTTAATTATTATTTGTTATTTTAAGTGAATTTATTTGTATTAACATTATTTTATTTTATTTAAAAACCGCATCTGCGGCGCGGTTGCGGTAATCCCCATACAAAGTATAGGGGGACTTGCGGCAGGTGCGGCAAAACCGCACTTGCCGCACCTGCCGCAAGTGCAAAACCGCACTTGCCGCACCTGCCGCAAGTCCCCCTATACTTTCTATGGGGATTACCGCAACCGCGCCGCAAGTGCTCGCACTCAGCCAGCGACTCGCGCTACATGAGCGGGAAATCGCTAGCTTTGTGGCCGAGCCTCTGGTTCTATTTTCGGCCAGCGACTCGCAATGGCCGCTTCGCGGCCATTGCTCGCACAAAGCTAGCGACTCGCTACCTGAGCGGGAAATCGCTAGCTTTGTGACCGAGCCTCTGGTTCTATTTTCGGCCAGCGACTCGCAATGGCCGCTTCGCGCCCATTGCTCGCACAAAGCTAGCGACTCGCAATGGCCTCGCGGCCATTGCTCGCGCAGCCAATGACTCGCATTGGCCGCTACGCGGCCAATGCTTCGCCGTGGTGACGTCACAATGTGACAAAGCCACGGCGATTTCGGGGTCCGACACGATTTTGCCTACGGCAATTATATAGTAGATATATATATATATTAATCTATATAATGTATATATATATTATATATATATCTATATCAATATATATATATATATAATAATGAATATATCAATAAATAATCGATTATATTAGCCCAAAAAGATATCTTACCTGATATATATTGATTAATATACAATATATATATATACTAATCATATACATATATATAATATGACATCTACATATATATATATATATATATCTATATATATTACCGTATATACTCGTGTATAAGCCGACCCGTGTATAAGCCGACCCCCCTACTTTTGCCCCCAAAACCTGGGAAAATCTATTGACTCGCGTATAAGCCGAGGGTGGACTCCAGCACAGGTATACAACCCCAGCAGTGAGGTATACAGCAGCCTCCCCAGTGGTAGTATACAGCAGCCTCCCCAGTGGTAGTATACAGCAGCAGCCCCAGTGGTAGTATACAGCAGCCCCAGAGGTATATGCAGCCCCAGAGGTATATGCAGCCCCAGAGGTGTATACAGCAGCCCCAATATACAGCAGCCCCAGTGGTATTGCAGCCCCTATATACAGCAGCCCCAGTGGTATTGCAGCCCCTATATACAGCAGCCCCAGTGGTATTGCAGCCCCAGTGGTGTATACAGCAGCCCCTATATACAGCAGCCCCAGTGGTATTGCAGCCCCTATATACAGCAGCCCCAGTGGTATTGCAGCCCCAGTGGTATTGCAGCCCCTATATACAGCAGCCCCAGTGGTATTGCAGCCCTATATACAGCAGCCCCAGTGGTATTGCAGCCCCAGTGGTGTATACAGCAGCCCCTATATACAGCAGCCCCAGTGGTATTGCAGCCCCTATATACAGCAGCCCCAGTGGTATTGCAGCCCCAGTGGTATTGCAGCCCCTATATACAGCAGCCCCAGTGGTATTGCAGCCCCAGTAATGCAGGGCCCCTATATACAGCAACCCCAGTGGTATTGCAGCCCCTATATACAGCAGCCCAGTGGTATTGCAGCCCCAGTGGTATTGCAGCCCCTATATACAGCAGCCCCAGTGGTATTGCAGCCCCAGTGGTGTATACAGCAGCCCCTATATACAGCAGCCCCAGTGGTATTGCAGCCCCAGTAATGCAGGGCCCCTATATACAGCAGTCCCAGTGGTAGTATACAGGCAGCCTCAGTAATGCAGGGCCCCCCCTCATGCTCCGGTCTCCTGTAAAGCAAGTTATACTTATCAGTGCCCGCTGCCGTCCGCGCCCGTCGCTGCCGACATCCCGATCCTCCGTCTTCATGCATCTTCTTCCTGTTTCCTGTGCGCGTCGCCGGTAATGACGTCACTGCCTGCGACGCGCACAGAGCAGGAAGAAGATGAATGAAGATGGAGGATCGCATGTCGGCAGCGGCGGGCGCGGACGGCAGCGGGCACTGAAAAGTATAACTTGCTTTACAGGTGACCGGAGCATGAGGGGGGGGGCCCTGCATTACTGGGGATGCGGGGGCTGCTGTATACCGCTGTATACAGCAGCCCCCGCACTGACTCGCGTATAAGCCGAGGGGGGTACTTTTCAGCCCAATTTTTGGGCTGAAAAACTCGGCTTATACGCGAGTATATACGGTAATCTATATAATGTATATATATATATATATATTATATATATATCTATATCAATATATATATATATAATAATGAATATATCAATAAATAATCGATTATATCGGCCCAAAAAGATATCTTAGCTGATATATATAGATTAATATACAATAATATATATATACTAATCATATACATATATATAATATGACCTCTCTCTCTATATATACAGTTAGGGCCAGAAATATTTGGACAGTGACACAATTTTCGCGAGTTGGGCTCTGCATGCCACCACATTGGATTTGAAATGAAACCTCTACAACAGAATTCAAGTGCAGATTGTAACGTTTAATTTGAAGGGTTGAACAAAAATATCTGATAGAAAATGTAGGAATTGTACACATTTCTTTACAAACACTCCACATTTTAGGAGGTCAAAAGTAATTGGACAAATAAACATAACCCAAACAAAATATTTTTATTTTCAATATTTTGTTGTGAATCCTTTGGAGGCAATCACTGCCTTAAGTCTGGAACCCATGGACCTCACCAAACGCTGGGTTTCCTCCTTCTTAATGCTTTGCCAGGCCTTTACAGCCGCAGCCTTCAGGTCTTGCTTGTTTGTGGGTCTTTCCGTCTTAAGTCTGGATTTGAGCAAGTGAAATGCATGCTCAATTGGGTTAAGATCTGGTGATTGACTTGGCCATTGCAGAATGTTCCACTTTTTTGCACTCATGAACTCCTGGGTAGCTTTGGCTGTATGCTTGGGGTCATTGTCCATCTGTACTATGAAGCGCCGTCCAATCAACTTTGCAGCATTTGGCTGAATCTGGGCTGAAAGTATATCCTGGTACACTTCAGAATTCATCCGGCTACTCTTGTCTGCTGTTATGTCATCAATAAACACAAGTGACCCAGTGCCATTGAAAGCCATGCATGCCCATGCCATCACGTTGCCTCCACCATGTTTTACAGAGGATGTGGTGTGCCTTGGATCATGTGCCGTTCCCTTTCTTCTCCAAACTTTTTTCTTCCCATCATTCTGGTACAGGTTGATCTTTGTCTCATCTGTCCATAGAATACTTTTCCAGAACTGAGCTGGCTTCTTGAGGTGTTTTTCAGCAAATTTAACTCTGGCCTGTCTATTTTTGGAATTGATGAATGGTTTGCATCTAGATGTGAACCCTTTGTATTTACTGTCATGGAGTCTTCTCTTTACTGTTGACTTAGAGACAGATACACCTACTTCACTGAGAGTGTTCTGGACTTCAGTTGATGTTGTGAACGGGTTCTTCTTCACCAAATAAAGTATGCGGCGATCATCCACCACTGTTGTCATCCGTGGACGCCCAGGCCTTTTAGAGTTCCCAAGCTCACCAGTCAATTCCTTTTTTCTCAGAATGTACCCAACTGTTGATTTTGCTACTCCAAGCATGTCTGCTATCTCTCTGATGGATTTTTTCTTTTTTTTCAGCCTCAGGATGTTCTGCTTCACCTCAATTGAGAGTTCCTTTGACCGCATGTTGTCTGGTCACAGCAACAGCTTCCAAATGCAAAACCACACACCTGGAATCCACCCCTGACCTTTTAACTACTTCATTGATTACAGGTTAACGAGGGAGACACCTTCAGAGTTAATTGCAGCCCTTAGAGTCCATTGTCCAATTACTTTTGGTCCCTTGAAAAAGAGGAGGCTATGCATTACAGAGCTATGATTCCTAAACCCTTTCTCTGATTTGGATGTGGAAACTCTCATATTGCAGCTGGGAGTGTGCACTTTCAGCCCATATTATATATATAATTGTATTTCTGAACATGTTTTTGTAAACAGCTAAAATAACAAAACTTGTGTCACTGTCCAAATATTTCTGGCCCTAACTGTATATATTAATCTATATATCTCTATATCTCTATCTATATATCTATATATATATATATATATATATATATATATATATATATATATATATATATATAATTATGAATATATCAATATAATAATAATATTAATAATGGATTAATAATAATTAATATTAACACTAATAATAATAATATTAATAAATAATCATAATGAATAATCAATTATATTGGGCCAAAAAGATATATAATTATGAATATACTAGCTGTGAGCCCGATGCGATTGCATCGGGATTCTAGAACTGGTGTATAGTTTATTAAATTAGATTTTTAACTAATAATCCAATTATTCCATGATAGATGGCGGCCCAATTGTAAAGAATCGGGAGTGTAGCATGTATATATACATTATTCATTCAAATTTGACAATAATGCACATAAGACATGATATCTATCTATCAACTACCAATGTTTGTATGGTACATGTCAGTGTAGTACATGTCATGATTCTAAGGCAAGGCTTTTCGTACAGATACTGGCACTGATGTTTTGTACAGATTACGTATATTCAATTTATATATGAATATTAATAATCTATGATTAAGCCAGTACATGTTTCCCCACCAACCACGGGAAGGTAGCCTTACAAGTGGTGGGACCTACTCTACTCTACCCCTAATAATTAATAGTTAGACTCCTTTTAAAGCAGATATTTTTTGGCTATTTGCAGAAGGTGTAGAATAACCAAATACAATTTCTGCACTTGTCACCAAAGGACCTACCTACAGCTCACTTTCAGCAAGTAACATGTAATCAGGGGCGTAACTACCGGCATAGCAGACGTAGCAGTCGCTTTGGGGCCCGGCCCTTGTGGGGGGCCCGGACCCAGTGCCGCTACGCCGCTATCCGGTCAGCTACAGGCCCCCAGTGTGTATATACAGGTCCCCCACTCCTCCTCTGCTGCACACGCCACCTGTAAAGGAATACATCATACTTACTTATCTCTGCCGGCTGCCGCCGCTCTGCACCGCGCTCCGTCTTCATCCAGCTTCTTCCTGGTTGTGACGTCATTTCCTGCGCCCGGCGGTCACAACCAGGAAGAAGCTGGATGAAGACGGAGCGCGGTGCAGAGCGGCGGCAGCCGGCAGAGATAAGTAAGTATGATGTATTCCTTTACAGGTGGTGTGTGCAGCAGAGGAGGAGTGGGGGGCCTGTATATACCCACCAGGGGCCTGTATACTACCACCAGGGGCCTGTTTACTACCACCAGGGGCTCTGTATACTACCACCACCAGGGGCTCTGTATACTACCACCACCAGGGGCTCTGTATACTACCACCACCAGGGGCCTGTATACTACCACCAGGGGCCTGTATACTACCACCAGGGGCCTGTATACTACCACCAGGGGCTCTGTATATACCACCACCAGGGGCCTGTATACTACCACCAGGGGCTCTGTATATACCACCACCAGGGGCCTGTATACTACCACCAGGGGCCTGTATATACCACCACCAGGGGCTCTGTATACTACCACCAGGGGCCTGTATATACCACCACCAGGGGCTCTGTATACTACCACCAGGGGCCTGTATATACCACCACCAGGGGCTCTGTATACTACCACCAGGGGCTCTGTATATACCACCACCAGGAGCCCTGTATACTACCACCAGGGGCCTGTATAAACCACCACCAGGGGCTCTGTATACTACCACCAGGGACCTGTATATACCACCACCAGGGGCTCTGTATAATACCACCAGGGGCCTGTATATACCACCACCAGGGGCTCTGTATATACCACCACCAGGGGCTCTGTATATACCACCACCAGGGGCTCTGTATATACCACCACCAGGGGCCTGTATATACCACCACCAGGGGCCTGTATATACCACCACCAGGGGCCTGTATATACCACCACCAGGGGCCCTGTATACCACCACCAGGGGCCTGTATATACCACCACCAGGGGCCCTGTATACCACCACTGGGGCCTGTATATACCACCACTGCGGAGGCTGCTGTAATACTGCTGGGGCCTGTATATACCACTGGAGAGGCTGCGGTATACCACTGGGGCTGCTGTATATACTGCTGGGGCCTGTAAGGGTGTGTGTCTTGAAGGGGCGTGTCATTTGGGGGGGGCGTGTCTTGGAGGGGCGTGTCATTGGGGGCGTGTCTTGGAGGGGGCCCCGTTCAAAAGTTTGCTATGGGGCCCTGCCAGTTCTAGTTACGCCCCTGCATGTAATGTATATGGAACTTGCAATTAGCTTGCAGTAAATACGGCAAGCACAGCTTTAACAGGTTGACTAAATGCAACCACTAAAAATCAGAGCTAACTGTGATTTTGGCAGTTGAAACTGTTGAAAGCACATGTGCCGCAACTACTGCAAGTAAAGCACAAATTCCATTAACATTTCATGCAACTTACAGTAAGAGTGCTGTAGGTCACCATTAGACAGCAAGTGTCAAAATTGATGTGTTCAGACTATAAATTCCACAAATAGCAGAATAAGTCAGATTTAAAAAGAAAATGTCTATTCTTTCCCTATGTGTCTAAATATGTACCTATGTGTCTAAATATGTACCTATATGTATGTATGTATTTATATGTACAGAACACACTTCAAGATAGAGATGTGTGTGAACAGCTGTCCCACCCGTCTCTAATGCTGCATTCAGACTTGCAGATGCATCTGCAGCATTTTGCAGATGCATCTGCATGCAGACAGTAAACCCTATCTTTATAATGGGACGCACAGTGTCTGCAGATGCTTCCAGACAGTTGAGCACACCCATTCACTCCTATATGTGATCTCTGCGCAGGCAGATGCTTGGGTACAGATCACAGACTCTACTCCGCACCAGGGACACGACATGTTGCATCCCTGGTGATGGTGGGAGTGTGTGATTTGTATTCAGGCATCCGCCTGCGCACAGATCACATATAGGAGTAAATGTGTGTGCACAGCTGCCTGCAAGCATCTGCAGACACCGTGCGTCCCATTATAAAGATAGGGTCTACCGTCTGCATGCAGATGCTTACAGATGCATTTTCAAAACGCTGCAGATGCATCTGCAAATCTGAAGGCAGCCTTAGCTGTTCACAAAAACCTCACCCTGTGTAAAAAGAAAATGAAATCTCGCAGCAGCTATCCTGCTGAAGCTTCAGGTTCTTATCACTAAATGCAAGCATTTAGATGATACACATCTACAATCTACTATAAAATGTGTGTTTATATACATATACTATGAAATTTAAAAAGAAAGTTCAAAAGCTAAAAAAGTAAGTACTATATATTTTAAATAACTATTTTATATCTAAAACCTATTTATAATATCTTTATAACGAAAGTAATATTTGTGGTATTTTTGTCTATTTCTATTCTTCTACATCTATAGCTAAATTAAATTATTGTAATATTTGTGTTTAATTAGAAAGTATGTATCTAAATAGAATATGTATGTAAATAATTGAAAGTAAAATATTTTTATACACTATATTTTTAGTGAAAAGTGAAACTAAAGACTATATTTCTTAAAGACCTATTTAATATTTAATAACTAATTATAATGTCTATCTAAAACTAAAGTAATTTGTTTGGTATTTTTGATTATTTCTATTGCTATACATCTATTTGTAAACTATTTTTTTATAATTTTTTTGGTCAATTCCTATACATCTATGGGTAAAGTAATTGTTTTTTTTTTTTTTAGTACTATACATCTATGGCTAAACTATTTTATGGGATTATTTTTGTTTAATTACAAAATAATTATGTATCTAAATGTAATATGCATATAAAGAATTTAAACTAAAATATTTCTATATACTATATTGTTATTGAAAATGAACACTAATGACTATATTTGTTAAATAACTATTGTATATATAATAACTAATTTTAATATCTTTTTGTATAACAAATAATATATTTTTTTTTTTTTCTATTGCTATACATCTATGGCTAAACTAATTTATTGTAATATTTGTATTTAATTAGAAAGTAAGTATGTATGTAAATCTAACATGTATCTAAAGAATTTAAAATAAAATATTAGAGAGAATATTTGTAGTAAAGAGTATTTCACTACTGGGCAGCAATTTGACTTGAATGGGTGTATCCAACACTTTCACCTTAACATTGCATCGTGTTTTTACTCGTGAAAAATCCACATATAACTGTCCATGTCCAAAAACTGTTTGTGACAAAAAAATCCCTACTTTCTTCAGTGTATGGCCTTAGGATTTGTTGATGGTCATGGAAAAAGTAGACTTCACGGGAAATTGTTGACGTCTTAACTTGAAAGGTGAGGCAGTCTCTGATGGAGATAAATAAATCCTTGGAATAAACACCACATTTCCTTCTGCAGACCCAGTAATGACTTTTGCTTGAATGAGATTGTCAAACAAAGTGATGACAATGAAGCGATTCCCATTGCAAAGACCTTTTATGCTGTTAAAGGTGTGCAAAAGCATGACAATGGTACCAATGTGTAATTTGAGGCGATGATAAGGCATTCCCATTGGTGTGAGTGAATTTAAAAATTCCACTGGATATTGGTCTGAATCTTCAGTCTGAATGGAATCATCACTAATGTACTCAGTGTATTCACCAGCAATGCAATCCATAACCTGAGAGTTCACCATTTCCACATGGACATTTTTAGGACAAAGATTGTCATGTGATGCAGCAATGTGAATGCTTTCATTGTTATCTATTACATTTACATACATGATAGATATATCTAAAGAATTTAAAATAAAATATTCTTATAGACAATATTTTTTGTAAAGACTTTTTCTGAATGAGGCAGCAACTTTCCTTTAATGGGTGTATGCAGTACTTTCACCTTAACAATACATCTTCTTTTCAGTCGTGAAAAAGCCACATATAACTGTCCATGTCCAAAAATGGGTTGTTGGGCAAAAAAATCCCTACTTTCTCCAGTGTATGGCCTTGGGATTTGTTGATGGTCATGGGAAAAGTAGACTTTATGGTAAATTGTCGATGTCTTAACTTAAAAGGTAAAGCAGTCTATGATGGAGATAAATCAATCCTTGAAGTAAACACCACATTTCCTTCTGCAGACCCAGAACTGACTTTTGCTTGAATGAGATTGTCAAACAAAGTGATCACAATGAAGCGATTCCCATTGCAAAGACCTTTTATGCTGTTAAAGGTGTGCAAAAGCATGACAATAGTACCAATGTGTAATTTGAGGCGATGATAAGGCATTCCCATTGGTGTGAGTGAATTTAAAAATTCCACTGGATATTGGTCTGAATCTTCAGTCTGAATGGAATCATCACTAATGTACTCAGTGTATTCACCAGCAATGCAATCCATAACCTGAGAGTTCACCATTTCCACATGGACATTTTTAGGACAAAGATTGTCATGTGATGCAACAATGTGAATGCTTTCATTGTTATATCCATCATGTATGTAAATGTAATATATATGTAAAGAATTTAAAATAAAATATTCTTATAGACAATATTTTTTTTAAAGACTTTCTGAATGAAGCAGCAACTTTCCTTGAATGGGTGTATGCAGTACTTTCACCTTAACAATACATCTTCTTTTCACTCGTGAAAAAGCCACATATAACTGTCCATGTCCAAAAATGAGTTGTTGGGGAAAAAATCCCTACTTTCTTCAGTATATGGCCTTGGGATTTGTTGATGGTCATGGCAAAAGTAGACTTTACGGTAAATTGTCGATGTCTTAACTTAAAAGGTAAGGCAGTCTATGATGGAGATAAATCAATCCTTGAAGTAAACACCACATTTCCTTCTACAGACCCAGAACTGACTTTTGCTTGAATAAGAAATGTCAAAGAAAGTGATCACAATGAAGCAATTCCCATTGCAAAGACCTTTTATGCTGTTAACGGTGTGCAAAAGCATGACAATAGTACCAATGTGTAATTTGAGGCGATGATAAGGCATTCCCATTGGTGTGAGTGAATTTAAAAATTCCACTGGATATTGGTCTGAATCTTCAGTCTGAATGGAATCATCACTAATGTACTCAGTGTATTCACCAGCAATGCAATCCATAACCTGAGAGTTCACCATTTCCACATGGACATTTTTAGGACAAAGATTGTCATGTGATGCAGCAATGTGAATGCTTTCATTGTTATATCGATCATGTATGTAAATGTAATATATATCTAAAGAATTTAAGATAAAATATTCTTATAGACAATATTTTTAGTAAAGACTTTTTCAGAATTAGGCACCAACTTTCCTTGAATGGGTGTATCCAGCACTTTCACCTTAACATTACATCGCCTTTTCACTCGTGAAAAAGCCACATATAACTGTCCATGTCCAAAAACAGGTTCTGGCAAAAAAATCCCTACTTTCTCCAGTGTTTGGCCTTGGGATTTGTTGATGGTCATGGCAAAAGCAGGCTTCACGGGAAATTGTCGACGTCTTAACTTGAAAGGTAATCCAGTCTCTGATGGAGATAAATCAATCCTTGGAATAAACACCACATTTCCTTCTGCAGACCCAGTAATGAGTTTTGCTTGAATCAGATTGTCAAACAAAGCAATGACAATCAAGCGAGTCCCATTGCAAAGACCTTTTCTGCTGTTAAAGTTGCGCAAAAGCATGACAATGGTACCGATTTTTAATTTGAGGCGATGAGAAGGCATTCCCGTTGGTGTGAGTGAATTTAAAAATTCCACTGGATATTGATCTGGATCTTCAGTCTCATCAGGATCAATGGAATCATCACTAATGTATTCAGTGTATTCACCAGCAATGCAATCCATGACCTTAGAGTTCACCATATCCACATGGTCATTTTTAGGGCAAAGAATGGCATGTGATGCAGCAATCTGAATGCTTTCATTGTTATCTACATCAATGACAATGTTTTCACCAAATATAGCAAGTATAATTGAGCCAGTGCAGATCATGTCTTGTGGGATTTCAATGGTATCATCTCCAAGGTTGAAATCATTGCACAATTCACCATTTCCCAGTTGAAGTAACCAATGGCTATATTCAGGATCAATGGAGCGCATATTGTTGAAGAGTGGCAATTGAGTGAAAAGCTGCCATTGTCGTGAGTATTTAATACAACTCTCTATAATGTCAGTTCTTGTACCATGTGGGATGATAGGCAGACACTGTCGAAAGTCTCCTCCTAGAACAATGACTTTTCCTCCAAAAGGTGTTGTATTTTTCTTGGAAATATCTGTTGTCATGACATCCCGTAAAAGTTGATCTATCACATGCAATGCATATTTAGATAACAGAGTGGACTCGTCAATAATGAAAAGTTTGGTACTTTTCAAATGTTGTGCAGCATCTGTATCATTTTTAATCCTTGAAACGGAAGTTTCATTGATTGGAATTGGTATTCCGTAAAGCGAATGGATGGTTCTTCCTCCTTGCAGTAAGTTAGCTGCAATCCCTGTACTGGCTGCAGGTGAGACAATTTCGCCTTCTCCTCTTAGTTCATGAATTAATAAATCATACAGATATGTTTTGCCACTGCCACCTGGACCGTCAATGAAAAAGCACTTAGGTTGTAGACTTCTATCGTGTAAAGCTTGATTGATCGCATCATAGGCCAAAAGTTGTTGGTCATTTAAAGTAGCTTTCATTTGCTGAGCTCTTCTTAACTCATCATCCTTGTTGTATAGTGGAGCGATGTGTGGCTTTCTTTTTGGTCGTGGTAGATTAAAATCAGTAAAAGTTTTGCCATGAAATTTTAGAATAGTTTGGACATCAGTCATAGCATATCCTTCACAATTCTCACACTCCTCAGTGTTGGAGTGATATGCATGGCAGTAGTCTTGGATAAAGTCTTGTTTAAATTCTTTCCACAACTCCAATGGATGAGCTGGAGGACCAAAAATACATATATATGCGAACATATCACGAAGCTGTGCAGGCATGTTGAGAACACAGGCATCCAATAAAGTATTTCTCCAAACAGTGTCATCGAAGAGCAATCCAAGAGCTAATGCTGCCTCTTTGAAAGTTGGGTATGTCACTTCATTAACAGTCTTAAAGGGAACCAACCACCTCAGATGACGTGTATAAGCTGTTAATACATGTCCCTGGACCCTATGTACACCATTGCAGCTATGTTTTTGCTAAGAATATTGATAACAGCAAACCGAAATAAACAGTTTATAAACTTACATGATTTAGTACTTGAGGGCGTCTCCCTCGGGCTTTAGTACGAGAGGGCTGTGTGTTATGCAGCCTGAGTGGCTTTCCTCCCCCTCCCTCTCTGTTTGCAGGACGTCACTGAGAAGACGTGCACGGACGGGAGCTGCCTTGGGTGCCCGCCCACACCAAGATAATATCACGCCCTAATGTGACGTCCTGCAAACAGAGAGGGAGGGGGAGGAAAGCCACTCAGGCTGCATAAGACACAGCCCTCTCGTACTAAAGCCCGAGGGAGACGCCCTCAAGTACTAAATCATGTAAGTTTATAAACTGTTTATTTCGGTTTGCTGTTATCAATATTCTTAGCAAAAACATAGCTGCAATGGTGTACATAGGGTCCAGGGACATGTATTAACAGCTTATACACGTCATCTGAGGTGGTTGGTTCCCTTTAATGTTGTCAAAACTTGTTGCTCCTTTGACATGCAGTAACAACAACCTCAAATAGTACCGTTCTTGATCTTTCATACTGACAGTATACATTCTTCCAATCACTGAAGAACCTCCTCGCTTTCTAATTTCCCATGCACCTTCTTTCCAAACATAGTGCTCTGGAATTTGGCGGTAGAAGTAATCATGAGCATGCGGGTCACTCTCATTCAGCTCAAAGTAGCCCATAAGAGTAGATTTTCTGTGCATTGTGTAACTGATGTCATCAACAGAGTCATCCTCATGAAAATAAAGTGGTTGAGAATGTGGGAGATGTACGGCCAGGCGAATAATGGAGTGAGATTGTCTATGCATCGGGTAAGCAAATATTCGCCAAGCTGCCTCCGGTGCACTCACGTATCTTGAATCCATGAATTGATGTGTTTCATCATGGTGGATATTGGTTTGGCAAATTTCAAGATTGGCTTTATCATGTCCTTTGTAGACATATTTGAATAGGTATTTTACACTTTGAATGGAAGCACATACCTCAACATTAATATGACACTTGTATGTTAATAGTAGGTAAGGATTATAGGGAACAACCCAAGAATTATCATCTTTGAACGGATTTGAAAGGATGATCCTTCCTTTCTTTGATAAGTAGGGTATGCATCCTTAGCTATGAGTGTTCTTGGTTGGAAATCTTTAGGAAAACCTTTCTTACACTTGCCAAGATCCATACATGGAGAATTGGGGTTGTGTTGTCCACAGGGTCCATGAATCATGTGTTGCATCACAATATCATGGAGCAGAGGGTATTCTTCTGGATCAGGGATTTCAGCCCAAACTATATTATCCACTTCAACCTCAGTTCTTAGTTTGGATTTGCTATCCAGAATGATCAAAATGTGAGCGTGTGGTAGGCCACGCTTTTGGAATTCAATCACATGCACCATTGCACAAACTTTGCCAAATAATCCAGTGTTAATTTCTTTTAATAGGGCTTCCAGTTTAATTCTGAAGACACGGGCGACTAAATCAGGTCTATGTTCCACACGCTGCCATGGCTCTAAATTGTTTGTAATCTCCCTCCATTTAGGATTACAGGTCATGGTTACAAAAAGATCCGGTCGTCCAAATTTAGTCACAATAGCCATGGCATCCTGATAGCGTTGCTGCATGTTTCTGGGACTGCCTTCAAAGGAAGATGGTAAAATCACTGTCTTGCCAATGGGAATACCTTTCTCAACAGATTGTTTCAAGAGATGTTCCTGGAGTACGCAATAATCCTCCACTTTTAAATCCTTTTGATGATGACGGATAAAATTTAAGCGATTAGCCTCGATTTTCACATACGCATCCACTAAGTACTGCTGTGTTAGTTTGCCACCATTCAGGACAGGATTGAACTGATTCCGTACAGACAGCAAATAGCAGTAATACTGGAGCTGTGTAACCCGGCGTTGACTTTTGCCTTGATGCTTGAGTCCCTCATGCCAGCCTTGTTCTCCATGAGGGAAAAATAAAGGATAGAGTAATGCATCTAAATTGCTGTGTAGAATACTGACTTGCTGTGTTTTGGGGGCCAAGGGGTTATTTGGATCAGGTTTCAAATGAATTAAAATGTCTCTATTGAATGGTGGCTCTCCATCAGCATTTTCAAAGACCACAGCAACTTCATTGTCAGTAGGATTGTTATAGCGTCTAGGGTCTTGGCCTCTGTCTTGTTTAATGACCGAAAATAGAAGTGATAGAAATTCAGCGCTCAGGCAAGGAACATGGCTCTGTTACAGCATAAATTACCTTTAGGTTTTATTAAATCGGTGTGAGAATCCAGTACTGGATTCTCACACCGATTTAATAAAACCTAAAGGTAATTTATGCTGTAACAGAGCCATGTTCCTTGCCTGAGCGCTGAATTTCTATCACTTCTATTTTCGGTCACTTACTTCTTCCCTGCTGGGAAGCGTGATTAACTGCAGCTCGGCAACAGGAAACTACAGACCCGATACCAACTCCCTCCCTCAGTGGTCATGCGCACCGGACACCAGCGATTCACATGAACCACATTGAACTCTGAGCCGTCGGAAGCACCAGCAGCCCCGTCGCAGCTCTTCAACCTGTTGTGCGGTCGGCACAACAGGACCAGGTGAGCAGGGGAACACATCACCCACCCTCCTCACTACTACATACAGTGTGGCGCAACCTTTTGTTTCTTTATCTGTCTTGTTTAATGGCCATGATAATATTTGGCATGACGGTGCCATGTTCTCTTGCCTTCTATTCTTCTTCTAATTCAACGTGACGTAGCATTTTGTAGGCCGAAACAAAGGGATTAATATTATCCAATTGAAGAGCAATGATACTCATTAAAGTAGGATTACATTTCACATTTTCTGGAGACTGTATACGTTGTTGTACAGCGCTTGCAGTATCTAAAATGTACAATTGAGCATATGCTGGAGGTTGATCTTGAGCAGGATGGAGTGTTCCAGTGCGATGATAAATTTGCCCATGAATACGGAAGCAGTATGGGCCATGTCCAGGAGGTAGAGAAACATGGGCACCCATGGAGGCAAAAGCAAAAGAACTATTAATGCTCCTTATATTCTCCATCAAATTTTGACTGTACTCACTCTCTCCTTTCAGAAGGCGTTGGAACACGTGCGGGTATTGAGGTAATGGTACCTTTACTTTTCCCTTGTGGCAACAAAGAGTAAACTGTTGATCTGATGGTCGTTCAGCAGTAAAATGTCGAGCCTCACAATGTTCACATATTACATTCATGAAACCACAGAAATGTTCTACAATAACATGATCCTGATCAATAAATCCCATTTGATGTATGAGAGGTGAATAGAATAAACGTAGAAGTTTATTATGTAATCCTACATAAATGAGACGTGGAAGGGATGTAGATTCCAAACATTCAATAAATGAAGAAGTGGAATATATATTCCGTTCTGCCTCTTGCAATATAGAAGTGGAAGAAGAAGTTTGGCGTTCTTCACGACGTAATGTAGCCAAATGGGCCAAGTGGACTTGTCTAGACGTAGGAGAATCTGTATCTTGACGCATCTGTCTTTTCCTTTTAAGCCTCAAAATTTTACACTGTTTGCTGTATGGCGTCTCCTCAGCACAGTGTTTTCGTTTTGATGTGGCCTTGCGATGCGGTAAAGGCTGTTCAGTTGTAGTCAAGATAGCAGAAGAAGAGGTGGCAGCAGTCTGAGCATCAGACAAAGAGGTGGCAGCAGTCTGAGCATCAGACAAAGAGGTGGCAGCAGTCTGAGCATCAGACAAAGAGGTGGCAGCAGTCTGAGCATCAGACAAAGAGGTGGCAGCAGTCTGAGCATCAGACAAAGAGGTGGCAGCAGTCTGAGCATCAGACAAAGAGGTGGCAGCAATCTGAGGATCAGACGAAGAGGTGGCAGCAGTCTGAGGATCAGATGAAGAGGTGGCAGCAGTCTGAGGATCAGACGGATCTCCTACAGGCATTAACTTTTTCTGTTTGCGTCGTTGAGGCAGAGGCATTGATTTTTTGCCTAATCGTTCTGTCCTTCCTTCTAAAGACTTTATTGAAACCGGTGTTTTCAAAGCAGCCTTTTCCTTTTCCAAGGGAAGTTGTCTTTCTTCAGAACTCTCCTCCACACCCTTTTTGCGCATACGCACAGACACCTTGCGAACCTTTCCTTTTTTGATTTCCATAGAGGTAATGGGAGGTGTTAAAGGCAGTTCACTTGGTAAAATGTCAGTACACGAAGAGGCTGGAGTAGCATCTGTGTCAGACGGTTCTTCAGTGACTGGAATTTTTGTTTGTTTGCATGTAGAACGCGCAGTCATGGCTTTTGTTTCTATTCGTTGGCTTGTTTTTTCAGAAGACACTTCCGAAATACGTGTATGTAAAGCGGTCTTTGCAGCATCCAACGAAAAACGTCTCAGTGGAGAAGAGAGTTTACCAAACCGTTTGAGTTTAGCAGCCTTAGCCCTATCTAACCGAATACGTCTCTCTGCAGAAGTCTAATTTGCAATACGTTTGGCGTGAGCAGCCTTAACACGATCTAAGCGAATACGTCTCCTTTCTAAGTAGAAAACACCACAGTTTTTGTGTCCAGTACATTGTGGCTGGCTATACCATACCATCAATAATGTATCATCATAGATTAATAATTCTGGAGAATATACGGACTTATCATTATGCATGACCAATCGCAAAAAAGTATTATCAAGAAAATCCCCTAGGGGGAAGAAAAAACGATCATGGGGTCATTTATATGAAATTATTAATTTTTATTTATACAAAAGATTACGCGGTACAGGGGGTGAGAGTAAGGTAGAAAATCAGCATGATACGATTAATTTGAGAGATATTATACCATATGTATACATCCAATATATGATATAAGGATATTCATTAACCATCAATCAAGAGTATACATGATTCTATTTAGGGCAATGGACCATCACAGTTATAAATAGGCGTCAAAAGACAAAATATCTCTGTATTTTACTGCAGTACATATTATATATCATACATATGGTTTACAGAATTTTTATCATATGTAAATAATTGTATATTTTTGTGTATACTTATATTTATTTTTTTATATTATTATTTTTGATCATTTACATATGTAAGTGGGGTCAGGAATTGCATATCATTATAGTGCCTTGCATAAACAGCTTACAGTCATTCTCCTATTAATATGGTTAAGAGTTATCTGCATATAGAACCATATCCAGTGTTTTATTTTATATATAGAATCGTCTTATGCAGGCAACACTTTGTACTATTTCTCAGGACTCTAGAAGAAGATATTAATTACCACAAGCATGAGAATAACATGTGTGTCAATGCAATCACCATTTCAAGTGCAGCTGCACAGCCCATGTAATCAAGAGTCTCAATCTAAGGGGTACTGCACAAGAAAGCCTATGCCTGCAGCATTACTCAGTCTCTCATTGTTAGGCTGGCTTCACACTTGCAGATGCATCTGCAGCGTTTTGCAGATGCATCTGCAAGTATCAGCATGCAGACCGCGACCGTGGTGTGAATGCTCTCATTCATTCCTATATGTGAGCCGTAAGCAGGCGTATGCCTGCTGACAGATCACACTCTCCCGCCCGCACTATGGACGCGAGATGTTGCGTCCAAGGTGCGGGGCGGGAGAGTGTGATCTGTCAGCAGGCATACGCCTGCTTACGGCTCACATATAGGAATGAATGAGAGCATTCAGACCGCGGTGCGCCCTATTATAAACATAGGGACCGCGGTCTGCATGCTGATACTTGCAGATGCATCTGCAAAACGCTGCAGATGCATCTGCAAGTGTGAAGGCAGCCTTAATGAGAGGACATCTGCTGCAGTCATCCCAAAACCCATACTATGTCCGTTTGATGTGACCATAAATAGCTCCAATACACAGCAGTTAGAGAGATCAATAAAGTTATTACCTCAAGGTTCAGTGCCTGTATAAGTTGAGGATCGTATCATACATGCGCCCTTATGTGCATTTCGGATTACTCCTTCTTCTGAGGGCATTAGTGAGTGAGAGGGAGGGGGAGGTTTAAAAAGGAGCGCGAGCCAATCCGCATGCAGCAACTGTTGCTAGGGCGGCGGACGCTTTCTCCTAATTGTACGGCCCGGCCACAATCATCAGCGGCGTCATGGGGAGGCGTGCCAGCAGGTCAGCTGACCTGCAGCACGTTCTCCATAGAGACGCCGACAGACGAGCGGGTCGGCGCCATTAGGGAAGCGACCGCTCAGCAAGAAGATGCTGCATAGGATTCCTTAACTGATCATGTTACTCGATCATAGATGGCTATAATTAGTCCTCAAATAGCCATATAGGCAATATATAATACATTATAGAATAAATACATGCCCATATCACTTGTCAACTACATATACTATGCTGAGCAAGTTTATAAACAGTATACATAGTTGCATTAATTTACAGTATATCCCTATTTTGACGCATGAGATGTACTATTAAGTCATTCAATTAGGGGATGCAACACCAATTCCATATATACATATATCACCGTATTATACTAATGGAGACATCACATGGCACCCCCAGGGCACATAATATCTCAATATGCAAATCAGACATTCATACCAGTTGGTTTACAGTAAGTACCATGCATAAATGGAATAGTGTAGTCAATTTCAATTTACATACAAAACAATACCATGCGTTCTAACAGGTTACCAGTATGTCATCCATTATTATACACCGAATATTAGTACAATTAACACCTGTCACAGTTTCACAGCAGGATATTTGTCCCCACATGGAATACCCCATCCATCCCAGAGTACACACTCCATATTACAAATAAATGCACTCTGTGCCTAGATATATTGCGTCCCATCAAATTACATGTCGTGTACATAATCAGTTAAATCCTCCATCCGGTGACATCAACCATATCGATATCTTCTTTTTCAATAATCACATGTTAGATAATCATATATAGTCTTGTCCAAGCGGAATCAAGGTTGTCTCGCTGCAAAGGTGAAAGTTAAAAACAATTAATATAAAAAAATAAAAATAAAAACCATATATAACCCTTAATCAATACTAGACTTCACAAGTATGGAACATAACTAATGGTTTCATTAAGGCCTGCAGGTTGGACCGTCTTTAGTGTCCAAATCCAACGCGTTTCCAGTTGGGCTAATTTGGCTGTAGCATTCCCACCCCGTATCCCCAAATCCACCATCTCAATACCACGTACCATAAATTCCTTCCCATTACAATGGTGATATTTTTTTAAATGCCTTGGAATAGTCTTCAACAAGGCATCATCCTCAATATCTTTGGCTGCCTCAATCCCTAGTATGTGCTCCCTAACCCGTACTTTTAATTGACGGCTAGTCAACCCTATATAGATCTTTTTACAGGGGCATACTCCGTAATATACAACCCATTTAGATTCACAAGTAATGCGTTGTTTGATCACATACGAGTTGGATCCAGTTGAATCAACAAATGATCCACTTCGCTCTATATTAGGGCAGGCTACGCACTTACCACACGGGAAGCAGCCAATTGAGCGTGGGAATTTATCCAGAAATGTCCCTTTAGTATATCCATCATAGTGGCTTCTAATAAGGTAATCTTTCAAATTCTTACCACGTCTGATGGCCATCAGTGGTTGAGGTGGTAGGATTTTGGTCAGGGTTGGGTCTGCATGTAGGATATGCCATGATCTCTCTAGGGCTTTGCGTATCATTCCATATCCACTATTATAGCCCGTAATAAATCTAACTGGAGTAGTAGATTCTCGATGCACACGTGAATATAGCAATTGATTGCGTGATGCATGTTTCGCCCTATTATATGCTCTCTTGATCATTCTATTGCTATACCCACGCTCTATGAATCTTTTCTTAAGATCAATAGCCTGTCTCTCAAAATCTTCGGTTCGAGAGCACATCCTTCTTAATCGAAGGAACTGACCAGTTGGCACAGACCCTATCATGTATTTAGGATGTGCTGATGTAGCATGCAATAGGCTATTGGTGGAGGTCGGTTTACGGTACAGAGAAGTCTGCAGTGCACCCTCATGGTCACATTCAATAGTTACATCAAGAAATTCTATCTTAGTACCCGAGTATGAATATGTCAGATGTATGTTATTATTATTGGAGTTCAGATGTTTCATAAATGGTTCAAGTTCTTTCACCTCATCCTGCCATATAAAGAAAACATCATCTATGTATCGCGTCCAAAAGGGACGCGATCCGCAGGAATACCACCATCTGTCAAAAAGAGGTCCCTCTCCCACAGCCCCAGGAACAAGTTTGCATAGGCCGGTGCAAACGATGCACCCATTGTCGTTCCCTGGAGCTGTAGGTAGAAGGACCCCTTAAAAGTAAAAAAATTATGAGTCAGTGAGAACTCCAATATACATAAGACAAATTCAACTAGGTCCACTGGTAGGTGTGAACTGCAGAGAAAAAATCTGACCGCCCACAATCCATCGGCATGCTTGATGTTTGTGTATAGGGATTCAACATCCCCACACACCATTACCGCATCCCCACTTAGGGATTCTTCAGTGACTGGAATTTTTGTTTGTTTGCATGTAGAACGCGCAGTCATGGCTTTTGTTTCTATTCGTTGGCTTGTTTTTTCAGAAGACACTTCCGAAATACGTGTATGTAAAGCGGTCTTTGCAGCATCCTACGAAAAACGTCTCAGTGGAGAAGAGAGTTTACCAAACCGTTTGAGTTTAGCAGCCTTAGCCCTATCTAACCGAATACATCTCTCTGCAGAAGTCTCATTTGCAATACGTTTGGCGTGAGCAGCCTTAACACGATCTAAGCGAATACGTCTCCTTTCTAAGGTCTCTTCAGCAAGGCGTTTTGCCTTAGCAGCCTTATCACTATCTAAGCGAAGACGCCTCTCTTCTGAAGTCTCCTTTGCAGTACGTTTCACCTTAGCAGCCTTACGCAGATCTAAACGAACACGTTTCTCTTCCAAACTCTCCTCTGCAATGCGTTTAGCTTTAGCAGCCTTATCTTGATCTAACCGACGGCGTCTCTCTTCCAAAGTTTTCTCTGCACGCTTCTTCTTCGGTGTAGATGCAGCCTCCTTGGCAAGAGTGATATTTTGTGTTGGAGAGCTCATCTTAGTAAGAATAGTCAGTGAATCCAATGCAAAATGAGCTAGAGTGTGTTAGTTAAGGAAACAATGAATACTAACTGTGTAAACAGACAAAAACAATAAAACTAAAGTATGGTTTTCCAAAACCTGTTATAATGAAATGATAGACTTATTTAAAGTAACAAACAAAGATGTAATGATGTTAACTGTATGGAGTATTGAATGGCAATGAGTGTGTTAAAATTCCTTAAAAACTGCCGTGAAGGGGGGCGTGTCCTGGCCATGGAGGGAGAGGGTCACTAGTTAGTGAGCTCTGTCCCCTCGGCTCTTCCTACACCCAAAAACAGCCCACCAGCCCGGACGAAACTCACCACATGTCGGTGAGGAGGAAGAGTAACCGCCGTGCTGCGACTTCAGCCCCTCCAGGTCCAAATCACGCTCAGATAACCTGGTATCTGAGGAGTTCTTCTGGGCCCCCCCCGGACACCACAGGCCTCAAGATGGCGGATCCCGCTCCTCTGCCTGCGGCAATGGCGCCAAGCGCAGGGAAGAGCCCACAAGCACCTGCTCGCCCGTCTGCATCGGCGGTAAGTCCCGGCCTCCCACACAATGGAGGACCCGGCAGGGAACATCGGGAAGCGGCAGCGGGGCTGCACGGACAGGCGGCCACCGGGATTCCACAGGGGGAGCTCCGGAAACCCCCAGACCGGCTCCCATGGTTGAAAACACAGGGGAGATGGAGGGTCAGGATAACTGCCAGGAGCCTGCGACGCTGGAGGCTCTGAGGAGCAGGGGACACAAGGCAGATGAGCTGCAGCCACAGATGCTTCTTTTCCCCAGCCCAGGGATGGCACATAGCACCATAACACCTATTTATAATGTTGTACCTGGACTGCAGTGTCAAGGATGGCCATATTACCCGGGGACACAGACCTGGCAGCAATTCCCTCCAGCAATGGAGCCTACTGGCCACATGGGAGACCCCCGACACCCCCTTAACCCAAGGGGTCCCAGCTTTGGACATCAGACAGGGGGAATGAACATAAACACCATGGGCCAGCTTATGGATCATTCAGAAGCCCCCCAAGATGCTGCCACTCTGAGGGGTGATGAGTGGGACACGTTCAAGGCACGCATTCTTAATATTCCTACTAGAGAGGAACTGGCAAACTTTGTAGTCAAAATGGAGGCTTCCATTAGAGCAACCACCAATGAACTCAGGGAGAGGTTCGGGGGGTTTCTGATAGAGTGTCTCAGTCTGATGCCAGGGTCGAGGCCCTTACGGATCGGATTAAAAAACTGGAGGATACTGTGATATTCCAACGCTCTCAGCAAGAAGTCTTCCTGGATTCATTGGAAGACATGGAAAATCGTGAGAGGAGACAAAACATCAGAGTTCGGGGGCTCCCTGAAATGATTACTCCGGACACATTGGGGAAGACGCTGCAGAGTCTGTTTAATTCCGTCAGAAAGACCCCAGCAGACACGGTTATAGAATTCGATAGGGCCCACAGATCCCTTGGCCCTCCCCCAGCAGAAGGAGCACTACCTCGTGATGTTATATGCCGCCTGCACAAATACCGAATTAAGGACGATATCCTGAATAAGGCAAGGAAGTGTGAGGAGATTACATTTCAAGGATATAATATACAGCTGATGGCGGACTTGTCCAGGAGAACCCTCCAGAAGCGGAGGGCATTGAGACCCCTATTGGATCTTCTCAGACAACATGATTTGGCATACTCATGGGGATACCCATTTCGCCTCCAAGTGCGACAGGGTAATATATCTGCGCACCTGACACACCCCAAGGAACTCCAGGGATTTCTTCAGGCTCTGGATTTGTTGGATCCGGGTCTCCAGTTCCCTGACTGGCCACCTTCAGCATCTGACAATACATTTTATACAGCCACACAACCTGGGCGAGCAGCCCGACGCAGAAGGAATGGCAGAAACAGGAATCGTAGACGGAGGAGGCCCAGTGAGGATGATCGAGAAGAGGATGGGTGACTTTTTGATTTGTTTTTCTCTTCCTGAGATACTTATGGCTCACTTAATCGTCCTCTAGTAAATAATATAGCTGGACGCTTTACCGAGAACTTATATTGCCATTAAGATCTCCCTATGTATCCTTATTGCAGAATGGGGTCTTTCCCTAATGTCGATGAGAATGACATGTTATGATAGGAGTTTGGCGTGCTTTCCCACGACTTTCTCCTTACCTCCTAGACCTATCCCTCCCCCCCCCTCAAATCTTCCCTCCCTCTTCTAACCCCTATTTCCCACTTACACCCCTTCAAAACGCACGCCAACCCTATATCCTTTCCCTATGGTTATTATTTGCTTTTAACCCTTTGGGAAACTTATTTTGCTTCCTCATTGTTTTCTATCTTATAAACAGTTTGGTTGCTGAAAAGGAACATTTTCGCTAAACATACTAGACGTTTTCATGTTTTTCTCTTTTCTGAAATATGTTTTTGCCTTTTAGGCTGGTGATAAGTTGATGTGTTTGCTGTACGGCTTTTGGGTGGGGGGCTGAGGGGACTTTATCTCATTTCTTGGGTTGTGTTAATATATATCGTAATAAAATATATAGTCCCTCTTACTGACCCCTATAGTGGGTCTAAAACATATACCCTCTCCCAACAGGAAAGGTAGCTCCCCACGGGGACATCGTATTCCCTTCTTGAATACGATATATAAAGTAATAATTTTACCCCTTAACTTTGTAAGAAAGAATACGCTCCGTCCAGGGGTCTCTTTCCCTTCACTTCTCTCTCTTTGTCTTTCTCCCTCTTTCTCTCCACAGAGGGTTGGTGGGTGCGGCGGCTGATATCTGGAGGTTGTGATAGACTCTAGGAAGCGGAGAAGATGGGGTCTTTGAAAATTGGGTCCCTGAATGTGAGGGGCTTTAACACGCCACAAAAGAGGCAACAGGTCTTGTACGACATGCATAAGAGGGGCGTACAAGTGTTATTCCTCCAGGAGACGCATTTTAAAGAAGGTCGCGTCCCTTCCATGGGGGGGAAACATTACACTAATTGGATACATAGCACTAACACCGAAGCCAGAACTAAGGGGGTGTCGGTTGCTTTCCATCAGGGATTACCCCATACGCTGCTAGACTCTAAAATTGACTCAGGAGGACGCTACATCTTTCTAAAATTAAAGATAGCGGATACTCTTGTGACCATGGTAAACTGGTACCTTCCTAACAGGGAGCAGACGAGGGTATGCAGAGCCTTGCTACTAAAATTGGCAGAATTTGCTGAGGGCCAGGTAATTATAGGTGGCGATTTTACCTTTGTCTTTGATCCATCCATAGATTCCACGTCGGGCAGAGGGGCAGCTCCTCCTGGGAGAATGAGGGCACTCCGGGATCTCCTGCGCAGGTTGCAGCTGGTGGACGTGTGGAGGATTCTCAACCCTACCGGTAGAGACTACTCTTACTTCTCAGGGGTCCACCAATCATATAGCAGAATAGATTTATTCCTGGTCAGCCACGGGGTTCTTTCTTGGACACCCGACGCTACCATAGGTAATATCGTTTTATCAGACCATGGTCCCGTCTTTTTGTCCTTGGAGATCCCGGGGATGACCAAAAGAGAGTGGACCTGGAGATTAAATAGTCAACTTTTGAAAGACGCCAACTGCCTGGCTGACTTAAAGGCAGACATCGCATTATTCAATCAGACACACGCACAGGACACCACGCCTCCGCCGATGCAATGGGAGGCCCTGAAGTGCTTGCTCCGCGGCACTTTAATTAGGCACGGATCCAGGCTAAAAAAGCATAGATCTGAACAAATTACCAAATTGCTACACAAGATTGGTCGTTTAGAATCAGACCACAAGACCTCACGGGACGGGGTTATACTGGTTGAGCTAACTAAGACTAGAGCGGAACTACGTAACCTCCTAGACGCTAGGTTCGAACAAAATTCAGAAAGGACCAGGGGCTTTTTTTATAAAAAGGCGAACGTGAGTGGGCGACCTCTGGCTAGGATGCTACACCCTAGATCTGGTCCTACATATATACCATCGATTAAGAATCCTTCAGGGAGGCTGGTACACAGATCAGACGAGATCTCAAAGGTATTTCAGGATTTCTACTCAGATCTGTATAACCTAAAGGGGAAATTCGACGACATGGACCCGGAGGCTTTGACAAACAAATTACGATCATACATGGGAAAGGTGGGGATCCCATCTCTATCAGATGAAGATAAGGAGCTCTTAGAGGGGGATGTATCGATGGAAGAACTCACTGAGGTAGTCAAAAACACCTCGACTTCTAAAAGTCCGGGCCCAGACGGCTTCACGCCCATTTTTTACAAAACATTGCTCGGTGACTTGCTGCCCCACATGCTCTCCTCCTTCAGGGCCGTTCTGGGAGGAGATTTTTTCCCTCCACAAGCTCTGGAGGCACACATTTGTGTGTTACCCAAGCCAAACAAGGACCCCTGTGAGGCGGCAAGCTACCGACCTATCTCACTCATCAATGTGGACAGAAGCTGTTTGCAAAAATCCTGGCGGACAGATTGTCTTTGAGACTCCCATCCATCATCCACCTCGACCAAGTGGGCTTTGTGAAAGGCCGTGAGGCGAGGGACAACATTCTTAGATCCTGTATGCTCATTGAGAAGGCTAGAATGTGGAAGTCCCCTCTATGTCTGCTTTCCATCGACGCAGAAAAGGCCTTTGACAGGGTCCACTGGGGATTCCTAAAAGAGACTCTAATCCATGTTGGATTGGGCACCAGGTTCATGAACGGGATATCCTCTCTTTATTCGTGTCCCTCAGCCAGGGTCCGCATAAATGGAGGATTATCAGGAACGTTTCATGTTAAAAATGGAACGAGACAGGGATGCCCTCTTTCCCCTCTGTTGTATGTGATCATGATGGAGCACCTGGCAAAGGTCATAAGAGACAATCACGACATCCACGGGCTAGTGGTGGGAGATGTTCATCACAAAACTGCCCTCTTTGCAGACGACGTACTATTGTATGTTGCTCAGCCTCTTGTGACTTTCCCCTCCTTGCTGCAGGAATTTGAAATATTCGGTGGACTCAGTAATTTTAAAGTTAATTATTCGAAGACAGAGGCGCTGAACATCTCTCTGCCATCGGCTGAAGCAGCCATGGTTGCAAGGGATTTTCCCTTTCGGTGGAGGGCAGATTGTCTCGTATATCTGGGAGTTAGTCTCCCGGCCGACTTGTCAAAACTTTTCCAGTTGAACCACCAAATCTTGTTACATAAAGTAGGGGCCCTATTGGAGAAATACAGACCCCTAAAGTTGTCGTGGCTGGGCAGGATCCATGTCGTGGGAATGGATATTCTCCCGAGATTTCTTTATATCTTCCAAGCAGTCCCAGTGTGGCCTGACGGAGCATTTTTTCGCACCATCAGGTCAGCGATTTTACGCTTCATTTGGAAC
Organism: Allobates femoralis; assembly: GCA_033576535.1. Lineage (NCBI taxonomy): Eukaryota > Metazoa > Chordata > Amphibia > Anura > Aromobatidae > Allobates > Allobates femoralis. The sequence goes on from JARQOC010000004.1 coordinate 496,344,379, forward strand.
GGTAAAAGGGCAAGGGTCGGCCTGAGGAACTTGGTCGCCCCTAAGGAGCAAGGGGGGCGGGGCTTCCAGATATCCGCAGATATTGTCTGGCAGCCATTATGGTTCGCCTTATAGACTGGCACTTTAGATCAGAATCCAAGCAGTGGGTACGGGTGGAGCAGGAAGGCATTTCAGTCCCTCTCCGCAGTTTACAATGGCTCGCTCGTGAGACTTTGCCATCCCTGGGCCCATTGCCTAACTTTACAACTGAAACGCTTAAAGCATGGCAGGTAGCAAGGAGAGAGCTGAAGGAGACTCAATACGATAGTTTTTTGACCCCAATATTTCATAACCTGGCCTTCCCTCCAGGGATGTCCAACCGGACTATTCTAGGTTGGAACGAAACAGATGACACTAGAATTGGTCAGGTCTTGACAAGAGGTGAGCTCCCTTCCTTTGAGACGCTCCAATCGGCTACCCCACAAACCAAACTCAAATGGTGGGAATATTTGCAATTGAGGTCCTATACGAGATCTCTTGCAATTCCGAAGACCCCTACAATGACGCTCTCCATGATGGAAGAGCTTTTTGCAGCCGACGGGGCTCCACTGAAAGGGATTTCGGCAATCCACAAGACATTGTCTAAATCTATAAGTGCGTTAAACACGGGATACCGGAGGGCGTGGGAGGAAGAACTAGGCAGGACAATACCCGATCTGGACTGGGAAAAAAGCTTCCTTATGGCTCGCAAAATAGCAAGTTCAAGTGAAGCCATGGAAAAAAGCCTCAAGTTGCGGTACAGGTGGTATCTCACCCCAGACAAGATACATAGATTTTTCTCGGACACCTCACCATTATGCTGGAGATGTAGAAGTGAGAGGGGAACCATGTTGCATATATGGTGGAGCTGCCCACTGATTCAGGAATTCTGGGTTAAGATATTCCGTAACTACAATATGGTAAAGGGAAAGAACCTGGCAGGCAACCCTGACATGGCCCTGTTGTCTCTGCTTCCTGGCTCTTGGAAGGCGCAGAAGAGAGATATCCTCCGATTCTGTATAGCCGCAGCTCGCAACGTGATTCCCCGCCATTGGAAGGAACGTGACCCCCCTTCTATCTCAGAATGGTACCTGGAAATGGAAAAGATTCGCAGATACGAGGAACTGTCGGCTGACTTTTCCCAGTCCCAACCCATGTATGTATCTACCTGGACTGAATGGGTCCTATTCAGAAACAATCCTAATTTTGGAAATTTTTTTACCTGAACATTCAGGACACAATTCCCCATTTTCCCTGGAGCCATCTCAGGGGGTTGCTTCGCAGGTTACACATCCATAACCAAGTGTCTCTTATCCTTCAGCCTCCCCACTCTCTTCCCTCTTCCTTCTCCTCTTCCCCATATCTCTTTCTTCTCTACACTTCTACACCCCTGGACGAACGTCAAAATATGGTTATATGAACCGATAATTGGTGTAACACTATAACCAGAAAACGGCATTTAGTGTCTGGTACAGACAACTCCCTCCAGCAGTAATAAACGGAGGGTAACATGCAGTGTAAACAAATTGGAAGGAGAGAAAACAAAGTATGGCTTGGAATTACTTGATGGTGATTTAATGTGATATTTGGCTTTACCTAAGATTGTACTTTTCTTTTCTTCTTAAAAATTTCACAATGTTATTTTACTATGTAATATATGTTATCTAAATGAAAAACTTGAATAAAATTATATTTACCCAAAAAAAAAACTGCCGTGAAGGCAAAACAAATGAATGTAAGGACCCTTTCCGATACGCGGTATCAAAGCAAATTTTCAACATTGTAATAAAAGCGTTAATAGAAGCAGGATGACATCAATTTCTGCATAACCACCAGCAAGGTTGTTGTTTCATAAGGTGTTGAAAAATAGCAGAGTTACGGTTAATTTATACCAAGAACTGAAGGTTTTGGTATTATAGCAGAAGTAGTGGTTTTTATTTTTGTTGGTGGAATAGGGGAAACAGCGGCCTTAACGTGAAGTATGAAATGGCAGAATGTGACAAAGCAGGGTGAAAAAAAGAAATAAGGCAACTTGCGTATGAGATATTGAAAGAGTCAGGTCAATGTAAAAAGTAACGTAAATGCGGTGATGTAGTGTAACGTTACGCAACTACAGCCCTGGTGACGGGTATGGAGAAATCGCGTTTAAAATTTAAATCTTAGCCCATGTTATAAAAGTATGTAAATGTGCATATACAATGGACGTGTGAAAGGGGACCCAGTCAGAAATAGAGTGTAAAATATTAGGTATGTAAAAGTAGTGAATATCCTACTGGGATGACAGAGACTTTGACATGAGCATTAATTTCAAATAGCATCATAACCGTTGGAAAAACAGCATCTGCCGCATGTGGCGCATAGCCACAGCATAACTGCAGGACTTGCAAGCGTTTACGTGAATCCCCATACTCATTATAATCGGCATAATAGTCAGTATCTATTTATTTGCAGCAGGTGCAGCAATTTGGATTTTGCACTTGTAGCAGGTGCTGTATGGAAAAAAAACGATGGGTGACCACGCTTTTTATGGTGGCAGGAGCTGTGGCAAGTTCCCCTATACGTACTATGGGGATTAGCGGAACGACACTGCAAGTGCAGCAGTTATGCGGTGGCAATGCAGCAAAGCAAGCGGATGCGATTCTGTCAGGACATCTAGTGCAATTTCAAATAACCGCTGATGTGAACAGGGCAGGTAGCATTACCACCAAACTGTTAAATATAAGACAGGTAGTAGTGCAACAGAGTCATTACTATGAAAAATATTAAAAATTTACATATAATGGGTTAACGTACTCGTAACCGTGTGATGACTGACTCCTAACTCCAAAAAAAAAAGTCAAAGAGCCTGTAAGTAGTTAATATAGCATTGGCACGCATAAAAAATACTGGACGATTAATAAAAATAAAAATAGTAGTAAAGTATTTAGTAATGAAATGCCAGTAGTAGACCACATAGTGACATAGACAGTGAATAGGCCAAACAATAGAAGACGTTAATGTAGCACTTACATCCTATAAAAGAGTGTGGATGTTAAAATAAATTTCAAATAGTATAGAAGAGTTTAAATTGCAAATGTCCTGAGTACAGCACCTAGTAACACAGTTAGTGAATAGCAAACCGAAAGTAGGGGGTTAATGTAGCATTTCGAACCCTATAAAACATAGTGTCGGAAAACAAAATGGCAAATGGCATAGAAGAGGATAATGTATAAATGGCCTTAGTGGACCACATAGTGAGATAGCAAGTGGGGCAGAAATAGAATAGAACGGGTTAATGTACAAATTGCCTTAGAACCCTTTCACATCAGCTCTTTAGATAAAATTGCGGTAGATGCAGTGAAAAAAATGCATCTGCTGCGATAGCCACATTAACATTGCAGTTGCAGTGCGGTAGCGGTAATCCCTATAGAAACCATAAGGGGACTTGCGGCCACTGCGATTTAGCAGTTGCGTCAAGTGTTGCTACAAAAAAAAATGAACTTGGCGCACCTGCCGCAAGTGTTCCTATAGTTTGTATGGGTATTCCCGCAACAGCGCCGCAAGTGCAAGGTTTAATCGGCAATCGCAGCAGATGGGTTTTTTTCTGGCCATGTGTGGTGAAGTTGTAAAATCACAGATGTCCAGCACATAGTGACACAGTTATTGAATAGCAAACAGAATAGAAGGGGTTAATGTATGAGTTTAAAGCCTATAAAATAGTCATGGTGCAACTAAAATAGAAAAGGCATAGAAGAGGTTAATGTAAAAATGTCCTTAGTACAGCAGATAGTGAGATAGGCAGTGTGGCACTAATAGAATAGAAGGGGTTAATATAAAAAAAAGGCCGTAGTACAGCAGATAGTGAGATAGGCAGTGTAGCACTAATAGAATAGAAAGGGTTAATATTACATTGGCCGTAGTACAGCAGATAGTGAGATAGGCAGTGTAGCACTAATAGAATAGAAGGGGTTAATATTAAAATGGCCGTAGTACAGCAGATAGTGAGATAGGCAGTGTGGCACTAATAGAATAGAAAGGGTTAATATAAAAAATGCCGTAGTACAGCAGATAGTGAGATAGGCAGTGTAGCACTAATAGAATAGAAGGGGTTAATATTAAAATGGCCGTAGTACAGCAGATAGTGAGATAGGCAGTGTGGCACTAATAGAATAGAAAGGGTTAATATAAAAAATGCCGTAGTACAGCAGATAGTGAGATAGGCAATGTAGCACTAATAGAATAGAAGGGGTTAATATTAAAATGGCCGTAGTACAGCAGATAGTGAGATAGGCAGTGTGGCACTAATAGAATAGAAAGGGTTAATATAAAAAATGCCGTAGTACAGCAGATAGTGAGATAGGCAGTGTAGCACTAATAGAATAGAAAGGGTTAATATTAAAATGGCCGTAGTAGAGCAGATAGTGAGATAGGCAGTGTGGCAGTAATAGAATAGAAGGGGTTAATATTAAAATGGCCTTAGTACTGCACATAGTCAGATAGCAAATGGAGCAGAAATAGAATAGAAGGGGTTAATAAAGTATGAAAAGAAGAGGGCACTATGGATAAATGTAGCTGATATGTAATTTGTAAAAACAAAGGGTTAATATAAGCATAGGCATTAGGAATATATACTCTGATGTGAGATAGTACTGTGAAAACAGCTTTTTCACTTTTTCATTGTTCACCAATTCAAATTTCCCGCTCTAAGATGGCCGACGGGAAAAGTTCATTCATAAAAAGCCGGCAGACGCCAGCCGCGATGTGATTGGGCAGCGAAAACTTCATAAAAATGGCGCCGTGAATCCGGTTGGTCGGCGCTATTGTGTGAAGATGCCGCTGTCCAATCACAACTCAGCGGGGCGGAGCTACAAACTTCCAGCCGGCCGAACGGCATATCCGAAAATCGTACCAGGCGCTCGGCAAGAAAAGTTTCGAAGTCCCCGCTGTGCGCTGACCAATCGGAATCAAAGCGCCATAAACAACAACCAATCAGAATCGCGCCTCATTTCTCAATGGATGTCTATGGGAAGTCGACATCCAATGAGAATCGCGGCGGCAATTTTGAAAATGCACGGAACTTTCCTTGCCGAGCCCCTGGTGCGATTTTCGGACACGGCGTTCGGGAGAGTGGAAGTCTATAGTTCCGCCCTGCTGAGTTGTGATAGGACAGCGGCATCTTCACACAATAGCGCCGACCAACCGGATTGACGGCGCCATGTGTATGAAGATTCCGCTGGCCAATCACACGGCGGCTGAAGTCTAGCGGCATTTTATGAATGAAGATTTCGCGTCGGCCATCTTAGAGCGGCGAGTTGTACGGTCGTCGCCTGAATGCATGTTCGGACACAGCGGTCTCATAGACCGCGGAGGCCGCTAGAAGCGCCGAAGTTTGCGCTTGTAGCGCAGAAGTCGGCGCTTGCAGCGGCGAAGTGTCCGAACTGTGGCGCACGCTCCATGCAGCGGCGATTGGCGCTGCATGGCGCAAAATAGTAAAAGTGGTGAAAAATAAAGATAGTAAAAAAGAGGTGAAAATAAAACTCCACATCAGGACTATAGGCTCTGATGTGAAAAGGTAGATTGTCCAAAGGATATCTTAGCTGATGAATGGTAGATCCCGATCCGGCGCTTGCTTCCCGACGTCCCGCACGAAGGATGGATATCTCGGCTCAAATGTTGTCGAACAGACGGTCCAGCGGTAGCTTCTCGTTGTCCTCGAAAGACCCTCACGAAGGATGGATTTCTCGGCAGAAATATAATCCAACAGATAGTCCAGCGATAGGTTCTCGTTCTCCCACAAAGAGGATTCAAAGAGGTTGAAGATTCAAAGTTCGCGCTATAAATAAACGGGCTTATCTGATTGGAGGGCGGCAACTTCAGAAAGCTGGCGCCATGAATGTGATTGGTCGCTATGTATTTTCAAAAAATGCGCGGCGATTGTGATTGGACGGCGCCTTCCTATGGAGATAGATAGACAAAGGAGGCGATTTTATGGCCGAGCCGCTGGTTCTATTTCCGGCCAGACGACTCGGCTCAGAGCCATCATTCGACGGGGCCGGAAAGTGTCAATCAGCGATTCGCGGCAATAAATACCGTATTAGCAACGACTGTGTGTGTTTTTAATTTTTTTTTTTTTTTCATAATTATTTTTTATTAATTTTTTTGGTTTTTTTTTTATTATTTTTAAATTTTTTATTTTTTTTTTTATTATTATTTTTGAATTTATTTTTAATAATTTTTTTTATTATTAAAATTTTTATAAATTTTTTTTCATTATTATGTTTTTTTTATTTTTATTATTTTTTTATAATTTTTTAATTATTTTTTATTTATTTTTTTATTATTTTTTTATTTTTTTAATAATTGTTTTTATTATTCAAATTTTTATAATATTTTTTTCATTATTATTATTTTTTATTTTTTTATTTTTTTTTATTATTTTTTAATTATTATTTTTTTTTTTATTATTATTTTTGTTTTGTTTTTTAATAATTTTTTTTATTATTAAAATTTTTATAATTTTTGTTTCATTATTATGTTTTTTTTTTTTTTACTATTTTTTTATTATTTTTTAATTATTTTTAAAAAAATTTTTTATTATTTAATGTATTTATTTTTTTAAGTCAGACTGAGACACAGTTCTCATTCAGGTCCGCCTTTTTTTATTTTTTTATTATTATTTGTATTTAATTATTTATTATTTTTTAATGATTTTTTTATTATTTTTTAATTATTTTTAAATTATTTTTTTTATTATTTAATTTATTTATTTTTTTAAGTCAGACTGAGACACAGTTCTCATTCAGGTCCGCCTTTTTTTTTTTTTTTATTATTATTTTTATTTAATTATTGTAATTATTTTTAATGATTTTTTTATATTTTTTTAATTATTTTTAAATTATTTTTTTTATTATTTAATTTATTTATTTTTTTAAGTGAGACTGAGACACAGTTCTCATTCAGGTCCGCCTTTTTTTTTCCCCATTGACATACATTACCGGTGTGTCGGTGATTTTATGGCCGGCCACCTGGATCTATTTGTCGGCCCTAAAATCGCGACACACCGCTAATGCATCTCTATGGGCAGTGAGATCGAATTCTGATTGGTCGGCGTCCAATCCGAAATCGGGCTGACTGCCCATAGAGATGCAATAGCGGTGTGTCCGCGATTTTAGGGCCGACAAATAGAACCAGGAGGCCGGCCATAAAATCGCCGACACACCGCTAATGTATGTCAATGGGGAAAAAAAAAGGCGGACCTGAATGAGAACTGCGTCTCAGTCTGAGGGGCTCTTCTGATTGGCTGAGGGCAGTATACAGCGACCAATCAGAAGAGGGCCTCAGATCTCATTGAGGTAGAATGGGGGATTTTTCGTCCATTCTATCTTAATGAGAAGGAAGAGGACGTCGGAGGTGGAAGTTTGCGAAAAGAAGACAGAAGATCCCCGGGGCCGGACGAAGAGGCGGAGATGGCGGAAAGAAGAGAGAAGACCCCCGGGGCCGGAGGAAGAGGACGGCTGGGCGGACGGAGGACTTGTGGATCGGACGGACGATCAGATGACTTGAAGGCATGTAAGTGATCGACGGGGACGTTAGCTAGGGCACGGCGGGGGCTTCAGGTGTAGGGCCTTAGGTGACAGCGGCGTTAGGTTAGGGGACTGCGGGGGCTTACGGTGTAGGGCTTTAGCGAGAGGGGCAGGGGACAGCGGCGGGAGCTTAGGGGCGGCGGTGCCTTAGGGGATAGGCGGCGGGGCTTAGGGGGTATCGGCGGGGGCCTAGGATGCTACAGGGCTTAGGGGGTAGGGGCTTATGGGCGGCGGTGCCTTAGGGGGTAGGCGGCATGGCTTAGGGGGTATCGGCGGGGGCCTAGGATGCTACGGGGCATAGGGGTAGGGGCTTAGGGGCGGCGGTGCCTTAGGGGGTAGGCGGCATGGCTTAGGGGGTATCGGCGGGGGCCTAGGATGCTACGGGGCTTAGGGGCGGCGGACTTAGGGGGTTGCTAGGGGCTTAGGGGTAGGGGCTTAGGGGTGGCGGTGGCTTAGGGGGTAGACGGCGGGGCTTAGGGGGTATCGGCAGGGGCTTAGGATGCTGCGGGTCGGGGATTAGGTGGTCGGGACTGCTGCGGGGCTTAGGTGTGTAGGGGTGCGGCGGTGTTAGCGACAGCGGCGGGCATTATTTTTTAATGATTTTTTATATTATTTTTTAATTATTTTTAAATTATTTTTTTTTATTATTTAATTTATTTATTTTTTTAAGTGAGACTGAGACACAGTTCTCATTCAGGTCCGCCTTTTTTTTTCCCCATTGACATACATTACCGGTGTGTCGGCGATTTTATGGCCGGCCACCTGGATCTATTTGTCGGCCCTAAAATCGCAGACACACCGCTAATGCATCTCTATGGGCAGTGAGATCGAATTCTGATTGGTCGGCGTCCAATCCGAAATCGGGCTGACTGCCCATAGAGATGCAATAGCGGTGTGTCCGCGATTTTAGGGCCGACAAATAGAACCAGGAGGCCGGCCATAAAATCGCCGACACACCGCTAATGTATGTCAATGGGGAAAAAAAAAGGCGGACCTGAATGAGAACTGCGTCTCAGTCTGAGGGGCTCTTCTGATTGGCTGAGGGCAGTATACAGCGACCAATCAGAAGAGGGCCTCAGATCTCATTGAGGTAGAATGGGGGATTTTTCGTCCATTCTATCTAATGAGAAGGAAGAGGACGTCGGAGGTGGAAGTTTGCGAAAAGAAGACAGAAGATCCCCGGGGCCGGACGAAGAGGCGGAGATGGCGGAAAGAAGAGAGAAGACCCCCGGGGCCGGAGGAAGAGGACGGCTGGGCGGACGGAGGACTTGTGGATCGGACGGACGATCAGATGACTTGAAGGCATGTAAGTGATCGACGGGGACGTTAGCAAGGGCACGGCGGGGGCTTCAGGTGTAGGGCCTTAGGTGACAGCGGCGTTAGGTTAGGGGACTGCGGGGGCTTACGGTGTAGGGCTTTAGCGAGAGGGGCAGGGGACAGCGGCGGGAGCTTAGGGGCGGCGGTGCCTTAGGGGATAGGCGGCGGGGCTTAGGGGGTATCGGCGGGGGCCTAGGATGCTACAGGGCTTAGGGGGTAGGGGCTTATGGGCGGCGGTGCCTTAGGGGGTAGGCGGCATGGCTTAGGGGGTATCGGCGGGGGCCTAGGATGCTACGGGGCATAGGGGGTAGGGGCTTAGGGGCGGCGGTGCCTTAGGGGGTAGGCGGCATGGCTTAGGGGGTATCGGCGGGGGCCTAGGATGCTACGGGCTTAGGGGCGGCGGACTTAGGGGGTTGCTAGGGGGCTTAGGGGGTAGGGGCTTAGGGGTGGCGGTGGCTTAGGGGGTAGACGGCGGGGCTTAGGGGGTATCGGCAGGGGCTTACAATGCTGCGGGTCGGGGATTAGGTGGTCGGGACTGCTGCGGGGCTTAGGGTGTAGGGGTGCGGCGGTGTTAGCGACAGCGGCGGGCATAGGTGCGGCGGGTCGGGGCTTAGGGTGTAGGGGTGCGGCGGTGTTAGCGACAGCGGCGGGCATAGGTGCGGCGGGTCGGGGCTTAGGGTGTAGGGGTGCGGCGGTGTTAGCGACAGCGGCGGGAGGTTAGGAGGCGGTGGGGCGGTGTTAGCGACAGCGGCGGGCATAGGTGCGGCGGGTCGGGGCTTAGGGTATAGGGGTGCGGCGGTGTTAGCGACAGCGGCGGGCATAGGTGCGGCGGGTCGGGGCTTGGCTTAGGGGGTAGACGGCGGGGCTTAGGGGGTATCGGCAGGGGCTTAGGATGCTGCGGGTCGGGGATTAGGTGGTCGGGACTGCTGCGGGGCTTAGGGTGCATAGGTGCGGGCATAGGTGCGGCGGGTCGGGGCTTAGGGTGTAGGGGTGCGGCGGTGTTAGCGACAGCGGCGGGCATAGATGCTTAGGGTGTAGGGGTGCGGCGATGGTATACTACAGTCCCATGGCGTTTATGGGCATGGGACTGTAGTATACTATAGCGGTGTACACTACAGCAGCGGCGGGGTAGTGTGTTAGAGCGGCAGGGGGCTGTAGTGTACAGCGCGATGGTATACTACAGTCCCATGGCGCTTATGGGCATGGGACTGTAGTATACTATAGCGGTGTACACTACAGTAGTATGGGCTTCTGTGGCTTGGTTAGTGGTGGGTGTCAGCGACTCGCAATGCCCGCTTCGCGGGCATTGCTTCGCGAGGCTGCAACGACTCGCAATGCCCGCTTTGCGGGCATTGCTTCGGGAGTCGCCGTGGCCGCTACGCGGCCACGGGGAGAGTCCAGGAGAAGCAGCTCGGACTCGCTAACCAAGCCACCGGAAGCAGCGCCGCTCCGACGGAAGTCAGTTACGGCAATTATATAATAGATCAATATAATAATAATATTAATAATATATTAATAATAATAATTAATATTAACACTAATAATAATAATATTAATAAATAATCATAATGAATAATCAATTATATTGAGCCAAAAAGATATCTTAGCTGATATTGAAGGGATGAGGTTCCAGCACTGGTTTTCCGACGTCCGTCCCACAGGATCACCAAGGCATAATCGATTAATAATAATAATTAATATTAACACTAATAATAATAATATTAATAATTAATAATAATTAATAATCGATTATATTGGCCCAAAAAGATGTCTTGTATGGATGAGGAAAAGTTAAAGTAAACACTATAAAATTGCGGCAGGGGGGAGCATAGTGATTGGTAGGCAAAGGGGAGTATAGTGATTGGTAGGCAAAATGGGTTGCCACCCAGCAACAGCGCAGTCAGCCACGGGTTTTTTTCGCGGGCAAACCTGCCGCAAGTGCAAAACCGCACTTGCCGCACCTGCAAAACCGCACTTGCCGCACCTGCCGCAAGTCCCCCTATACTTTCTATGGGGATTACCGCAACCGCGCCGCAAGTGCTACACAGCGACTCGCAATGGATCCCCATTGAAAGTATAGGGGGAGTTGCAGCAGGTGCGGCGGCTGAGGTAGCGACTCGCAATGGCCTCGCGGCCATTGCTCGCTCTACCTCAGCGGTAAATCGCTAAGTTTGTGGCCGAGCCTCTGGTTCTATTTTCGGCCAGCGACTCGCAATGGCCGCTTCGCGGCCATTGCTCGCGCGTGGTGACGTCACATAGTGACATAGCCACGGCGTTTTCGGGGTCCGACACGATTTTGCCTACGGCAATTATAGAGTAGATAACAATTTTTTCTTTGTTATATTTATATACAGTGATCAGTGTCATCACACAGTGTTAAATTTATACTCCATTATATTTTCCATTTATGCTTTCTGTTGCTCTTTATGGTACATTTTATGTTTTATATTACAAGGGTACCTTTACACGCCGCAACTTTTGGCGGCGATAGGAGGCAATCTAACGTGCGTGTGCACATTCTTCATGGTTGCCTCAGAACGCCGAAGGCACTTTTACATGCCGCAATTTCGGCCTCAACCTAAGGCGATGTGTTGCCCCGGAAGTTGCCACACCAACAGCAGAACAAATCCGGTGGAGTTCCCTCGCCGCTTCACACGCCGCAATCCCCAAAGGAATGTGGGAATACATGGTTAGCGCCTCAAGAACATAGGCATGACAGACCAGTGTATTCCGCGCCCTAAACACGCTTATTAGACAACGCAATAGCGTAATGATTGGCCAGCCTGCGCATGAAGGCTGGCTAATACATGACGCCATTGCCGTTGTGTAGTTTGAATAGACAGCTGTTGAAATATGGCGCCCTGTGAAGGGACAGCCAATGGAAGCACAGTGGCCACCACCAATTATCGCTTACGGGGCGCGGTCTCCAGCACGCTGTGGCACGCCTCCGGAAATCAGTAGGCGATGCAGATTCCATCACTATCGCCCCTTCACACGCCAAAAGTAGGGAATTTCGCCTTCATGATTGCCTCTGATTTTCGAGCAGTGCTGTGAAATCGGAACCAGGCGCAACCTTTTTTATCACCACCAAATTCAACAATTATATGCCGCAATTGTGAGGCAATTTCATGGGAATGGTGACGGGGCAACAGATTGCCAGTCACATTTCTCACCGCGGTTGCGACTTGTAAAGGTACCCTTACAAGTTCTTCCAGTCTTGCTGGGACTTCTTTGGCTGTCGAAAAGTGATCAATGGCACTATTATAACCTTCAGTTAGAGGTAGGTGGAAAGTCCTTAAAGATGATTTCAGGGAATGAGGCTGCAAGCTTAAGGCAAGGACCTCCAAGGTAGTATTCTCTGAAATACTTCCTGTACCACGTGCCACACCAGAGAGGCAACGGGAGATTAGGGAGATAAATAAGTGGCTCAGGAATTGGTGTAGGAAGGAGGGGTTTGGGTTCCTGGAGAACTGGGCTGACTTCTCTGTTGGCTACAGGTTCTGTGCTAGGGACGGGCTGCACCTCAATGGGGAGGGTGCAGCTGTGCTGGGGGAGAAAATGGCTAGAAGGTTGGAGGAGTGTTTAAACTAGCGATTGGAGGGAGGGTATTCATTGTACAGGAGGAGAAGATAGTGTAAATAGTAACCTGGGCACAAGTAATAAAATTGGGGGTGGAATGGGGGGTGGAGTTAGAACAGTCAATATAGTAGGAAGGGATAGAGGTAAAGAGAGATGCATAAAGTGCATGTATACTAATGCCAGAAGCCTCAGCAACAAAATGGAGGAATTAGAATTGATTTTGTTGGAAAATAATTATGACATGGTGGGGATATCTGAGACATGACTAGACGAGAGCCATGACTGGGCTGTTAATTTACAGGGCTATAGTCTGTTCAGAAATGACCGTACAAATAAGCGAGGGGGGGGTGTCTGTTTATACGTAAAATCATCCTTAAAACCCATCCTGCGTGATAATATAGGTGAATCTAATGGAAATGTAGAGTCCCTGTGGGTGGAGATAAGGGGAGGGGGAAAAAATAATAAATTACTGATAAGGGTTTGTTATAAGTCTCCAACAATAATGGAAGTGGAGGAGAATATCCTCATAAAGCAAATAGATGAAGCAGCGACTCAGGGAGAAGTCATTATTATGGGGGACTTCAACAACCCTGAAATACATTGGGGAACAGAAACCTGCAGTTACTGCAAAGGTAATAGGTTTTTGACCACTATGAGAGACAATTATCTATCACAACTGGTTCAGGACCCAACAAGAAGGGTGGCACTGCTGGACCTAATATTAACCAACAGGCAGGACCGCATATCACATTTACGGGTTGGAGATCACTTGGGTAATAGTGATCATAAAATAATAAGTTTTCAAGTATCCTTTAATAAGATTTGTAGTAGAGGGTCCACAAGGACACTAAACTTCAGGACGGCAAATTTCCAACGGTTGAGAGATGATCTGAGTGCAATAAACTGGGACAATGTCCTGAGATATAAAAGTTCACAAAGCAAATGGGAGACATTTATTAGCATCCTGAATAGGACCTGTGCACAATATATACCCTATGGGAATAAGCATGCTAGAAATAGGAGGAAACCACTATGGCTAAATAAAGCAGTAAGAGGCGCAATATGTGACAAAAAGAAAGCATTTAGGGAATTAAAGCAAGTAGGTAGTGATGAAATGTTAAATATATACAGAAAATTAAATAACATCTGTAAAAAGCAAAACAAGGCAGCAAAGATTGAGACAGAGAGACTCATTGCCAGAGAAAGTAAAAATAATACCAAAATATTTTTTAACTACATAAATAGTAAGAAACTAAAAAATGATTGTGATGGCCCCTTTAAAAATAATCTGGGTGAAATGGTGGATGAGGATGAGGAAAAAGGCAATATGCTAAATGACTTTTTTTCAATAGTATTTACACAAGAAAATCCCATGACAGACAATATGATCAGTGATAACAAAAACTCTCAATTAAATGTCACCTGCTTAACCCAGCAGGAAGTTCGGCATCGTCTAAAAATCACTAAAATTAACAAATCCCCTGGCACGGATGGGATACACCCCAAAGTGCTGCAGGAATTAAGTACTGTCATAGATAGACCATTATTTTTAATATTTAAAGATTCCATAATAACAGGGTCTGTACCACAGGACTGGCGTATAGCAAATGTGGTGCCAATATTCAAAAAGGGGACAAAAACTGAACTTGGAAATTATAGGCCAGTAAGCTTAACCTCTACTGTGGGTAAAATCCTAGAGGGTTTTCTAAGAGATGGGGTACTGGAGTATCTGAAGAAAAATAACCTCATGACCCAATATCAACAAGGGTTTACGAGGGACCGTTCCTGTCAAACTACTCTGATAAGCTTATTTGAAGAAGTTCTGGACTGGACCAAAGAAATGCAGTGGACATGGTGTATATGGCCTATCAAAAGCTTTTGATACGGTGCCACACAAAAGGTTGGTACATAAAATGAGAGCAATGAGGATAGGGGAAAATATGTGTACAGTCATGGCCAAAAGTTTTGAGAATAATACAAATATTAATTTTAACAAAGTCTACTGCTTCAGTTTTTCTAATGGCAATTTGCATATACTCCAGAATGTCATAAAGAGTGATCAGCTTAACAGCAATTACTTGCAAAGTCAATATTTGCTTAGAAAATGAAGTTTAACCCCCAAAACACATTTCAGCATCATTGCAGTCCTACCTTAAAAGGAGTAGCTAACATCGTTTTAGTGATTGTTCCATTAACACAGGTGTGGGTGTTGATGAGGACAGGGCTGGCGATCAATCAGTCATGATTAAGTAAGAATGACACCACTGGACACTTTAAAAGGAGGCTGGTGCTTGGTATCATTGTTTCTCTTCAGTTAACCATGGTTATCTCTAAAGAAACACGTGCAGCCATCATTGCACTGCACAAAAATGGCCTAACAGGGAAGAGTATCACAGCTAGAAAGATTGCACCTCAGTCAACAATCTATCGCATCATCAAGAACTTCAAGGAGAGAGCTTCCATTGTTGTCAAAAAGGCTCCAGGGCGCCCAAGAAAGACCAGCAAGCGCCAGGACCGTATCTTAAAACTGTTTCAGCTGTGGGATCGGACTACCAGCAGTGCCGAGCTTGCTCAGGAATGGCAGCAGGCTGGTGTGAGTGCTTCTGCACGCACTGTGAGGCGGAGACTCTTTGAGCAAGGCGTGGTATCAAGGAGGGCAGCAAAGAAGACACTTCTCTCCAGAAAAAGCATCAGGGACCGACTGATATTCTGCAAAAGGTACACGGAGTGGACTGCTGAGGACTGGGGTAAAGTCATTTTCTTTGATGAATCCCCTTTTCGATTGTTTGGGACATCTGGAAAACAGCTTATTCGGAGAAGAAGAGGTGAGCGCTACCACCAGTCTTGTCTCATGCCAACGGTAAAGCAACCTGAAACCATTTATGTGTGGGATTGCTTCTCAGCCAAGGGAATTGGCTCACTCACAGTCCTGCCTAAAAACACAACCATCAATAAAGAATGGTACCAGAATGTCCAAGAGCAACTTCTCCCAACCGTCCAAGAGCAGTTGGGCGCCCAACAATGCCTTTTCCAGCATGATGGAGCACCTTGCCATAAAGCAAAGGTGATGTCACTGTCCCTCCCCAGCCTGCGCCTGCTGCCGCTCGGTCGGTGCCAGCTCCTGCTTCTGCTACTCACCTGCTGCACCGCGGGTCCCGCTCTGTGTTCCGCCGCCGTGCCGGTCTGGGTCGCGTTCCCCTGTCCTCCCCTCCAGCTGCTGCAGCTTCCAGCCCTTCTCTGTCCTCCTGTCTTCCTGGTAGTGCACATAGGGGGCGGGCGCCCACTCGTGCACTCTCTTAAAGGGCCAGTGTGTCCTTCCCAATCACCCCTCTCAGCCAATCGCTGCTGAGGGGTGATATATAAGTTTAATCCCTGCAATCAGCCAGTGCCTGGGCATTCTACTGTGCTCCTTGAGCTCTTGTCCAGGTCTGGCTAGCTTCAGTGGTTCCTTGCATATTGCTTACTGTGTTCTGTTTTCTTTCAGAGGGATCCAGTCCTGCCGCTTATTCTGATCTCCAGCTACAGACGTCACCAGCTGCTGCCGGAGGATCCCTACACCACTCTTGCCTCCCTTCTCACTGTGTGCCGCCTGGCAGTCGGTTATCAGGCTCCGGGGTCATTGGTCCTCCCACGTTGCGCTGAGTCAAATCCCTGTATAGGGGTCAAGGTCGCAGGGTTTCGGTGGGAGGTTCTGGTGGCTCTGACCCTGAGGCCCTCTCCAGGGGCTCCGTGTCTCCTTTGTCATTATAAATAAAACTCCTTAACCTGCTTTCTGTCTCCAGCGTATTTCTGGCGTCGGCATCCACAGACTCTGTGGTCCAGTGGGTCTCTTTGTTCTCTCTGCCTGTGTTGGTGTGACAGATTACGCCCAGGCCATGGACCCCGCCGATCCCAGATTCGACGCTCAAAGGGAGCTGGCCAGCCTCCGCCAGAGTCAGGAGCAGGTGGTTGCGTTCATGCGCAACCTGGAGACCCGTCTGGGGTCTCTTCAGGTGGCCGATCCCTCTTTGACTTCTCATATTTCAGGTCTTCACCAGGAGCTGGATCGCCAGGGGGAGATGCAAGCCCAGATGTTACACTATGTGACGTCGGTGGAGGAACGGCTCTCGGCTATTCAGAGGGCGCCTCTCCCTCAGGTCGCAGTACCTGCACAGGATCCTGGAGCCATGGGTGGCGCTATTTCTTCTCCTCGCCTCTGCAAGCCTACAAGGTATTCTGGGGATCCTAAGTTGTGTCGGGGGTTCCTCAACCAATGCCAGCTGCATTTCAGGTTACTACCGCACCAATATCCCACGGACGTGGCAAAGGTAGCCTTTCTGGCATCACATTTGGAAGGCGAAGCCCTGGCTTGGTTCAATCCGTTATTGGAGAGGGAGGACCCGCTGGTATCCAACCTACAGGCCTTCCTGGAGACGTTCCGCAAGATCTTTGATGAACCAGGACGGATGGCATCCGCGACCGAGGCTCTCTTCAATCTACAACAAGGTACCTCGACGGTGGGTCAATACGCAATCCAGTTTCGCACTCTGGCTTCGGAGCTGCGGTGGTCTGACGAGCCACTGATCGGAGTATTCCGGCGCGGGTTGTCCGGTCGTCTTAAGGATGAACTGGCAGTTCGGGACCTGCCTGGTACCCTGGACGACTTCATTTCCCTTGCCGTTCGCATTGATCGACGTCTACAAGAGCGGACGAAAGAGAGGACCCAGGAGAGAAGACCACCCCGCTTGGACCCCTCTTTCCAGAGACCACTCCTACCGGTTCCCTCGTCTTTTTCTGCTGGCGCTCAAGAGCCCATGGAAGTGGATCGTCTTCGGCTGAGTCCTCGAGAACGAGAGGAGCGAGTCGCTCGAAGACTGTGTCTCTACTGCGGGGGATCCAACCACTTCCGCCGGCAATGCCCCAAGAGGCCGGAAAACTCCTCCACCTAGGACAGGTAAGAGAGGCCATCCTAGGTGAGAGCGATTCCTCTCTACCCTTAACTATCTCCATACAGGTCAAGGTTGGAGATAGACGGTTTTCGGAATCAGCATACTTGGATTCGGGTTCAGCAGGTAATTTCATACAACGTGATGTGGCGCTGCGGTACGGCATCCCGGTACGCTCCTTGCAGCATCCCCGTATGATCACTTCTGTCGACGGAAGACCCCTGCAGGACTCCGTCGAGGGCATCACGGATGAGGTAGAACTACGGATCGGAGCCCTCCATACGGAGAGGATCTCCTTTTACGTGTTGCCTACGCTGTCTCCCCCATTCATGCTAGGTCTGCCATGGCTACGCACGCATGAACCAGTCATCGACTGGCGAACTGGGGAGGTCCAGCGTTGGGGCCCGACCTGCCATAGCCGCTGCCTGCTGTCCGTCCGTCCTGCCCGCCTGCCTCCCTCTCCGTCATCCATGCCTGACTTGCCATCAGCCTATTGGGGCTATGCGGATGTATTCGACAAGAGGGAGGCAGAGACCCTACCACCGCACAGACCATATGACTGCCCTATCGAACTGGTTCCCGGGGCGCCGCTCCCCACAGGTCGTATTTATCCGCTGTCTCCAGCCGAGACCCAGGCTATGTCGGAATACATCACGGACAGTCTGGCTCGGGGGTTCATTCAGAAATCCTCGTCCCCAGTCGGTGCAGGGTTCTTCTTCGTCAAAAAGAAGGATGGGTCGCTACGTCCTTGCATTGACTACCGAGGTCTGAACGCCATCACGGTAAAGAATAAATATCCTCTTCCTCTTATTCCAGAGCTGTTTGACCGACTTCGTGGTTCCCGGATTTTCACCAAGTTGGATCTGCGAGGGGCATACAATCTCGTCCGCATTCGGGCTGGAGATGAATGGAAGACGGCATTCAATACCCGCGATGGCCATTATGAGTATCGAGTGATGCCCTTCGGATTGAGCAACGCACCCGCCGTGTTCCAAGAATTTGTGAATGATGTCTTCCGGGACCTCCTGTACGTCTGCGTGGTCGTGTACCTCGATGACATCCTGGTGTTCTCTCCAGATCTACCCACGCACCGAAGAGATGTCCGGCAGGTCCTTCTTCGGCTACGGGAGAACCGTCTCTATGCCAAGTACGAGAAATGCCTCTTTGAGCGGTCCTCCTTGCCATTCCTGGGATATGTCATCTCCGATTCCGGCCTGGAAATGGATCCGGAGAAGGTTTCGGCTGTCATGCAGTGGCCTCGTCCCGTCGGGATTAAAGCCATCCAGAGATTCCTGGGTTTTGCCAATTACTATCGGCAGTTCATTCCACATTTCTCGGATCTGGTCAGGCCTCTTACCGCGCTCACCCGTAAAGGGTCCCCTGTGAATGGATGGACTACAGAGGCCGAGTCCTCCTTCCTGGCACTTAAGTGTGCCTTCTCCTCTGCGCCAGTCCTGCACAGACCGGTGGCGGATAAGCAATTCTTTCTGGAGGTGGACGCATCCTCCACGGGCGCTGGGGCCGTGCTCACGCAGAAGTCCTCCTCTGGTCGCATGGTATCCTGTGGGTTCTTTTCCAAAACCTTCTCATCCAGCGAGCGAAACTACTCCATCGGGGATCGTGAGCTACTCGCCATCAAAATGGCATTGGAGGAGTGGCGCTACCTCCTTGAGGGCGCAGTGCACCCGGTTGTGATTTACACAGATCACAAGAACCTGGCCTATTTGCAGTCCGCTCAGCGGCTCAACCCTCGTCAGGCACGCTGGTCTTTGTTTTTTGCACGATTTGATTATCGTCTCCATTTTCGTCCCGCAGATAAGAACGTCAAAGCTGATGCCCTGTCCCGGTCCTTCCTTGCCGATGACCAGGAGGAGGAGCTCCGCTCCATCGTCGACCCTTCCAAAATGGTTGTGGTAGCTGTCTGTCGCAGATTCCTCCAGGTAAGACGCTGGTGTCTGAGCCTGACCGACGACATGTACTCCACTGGGGACACTCCTCCCGGCTAGCTGGGCATGCTGGCTTGACGAAGACTCTCCAGTTGATCGGTCGTCACTACTGGTGGCCGGGGATGCGTCAAGAGGTAACCGACTTCGTCTCGGCCTGCTCGTCTTGTGCCCGCAATAAGACTCCCAAGCGGTTGCCAGCCGGACGACTACTACCCTTGCCGGTCCCTTCCGAACCATGGAGACACATTGCTATGGACTTTATCACGGACCTCCCTGCTTCTTCCGGTAACACCGTCATTTGGGTTGTGGTGGACCGTTTCTCCAAAATGAGCCATTTCGTTCCTCTGCCAGGTCTTCCCTTGGCTTCCAAGTTGGCTGAGCTGTTTGTTCTTCACATTCTCCGGTTACATGGACTTCCTTCTCACATTGTTTCCGATAGGGGAGTGCAGTTTGTGTCCCGGTTCTGGAGGTCTCTCTGCACGAAACTCGACATCTCCTTGGATTTCTCATCGGCTTATCATCCTCAATCCAACGGACAAGCCGAACGGGTCAATCAGGTACTGACTGGCTACTTACGGCACTTCGTCAACTCTCACCATGACGATTGGGTATCCTTGCTCCCGTGGGCAGAGCTGTCGTATAACAACCATACCGGTGAGTCGTCCCAGAAATCCCCCTTTTTTGTTGTATACGGACAGCATCCCAGGATCCCCACTCCCCTGGCTCTCACGACGTCCACTCCTGCGGCCGAGGAGGTAGCACGGGACTTTGCCAAGATTTGGGCCGAGACACGTACGGCGCTGGAGAGAGCCACCAGACGTATGAAGGATCACGATGACAAGAGACGCCTGGATGCTCCGTTGTTTCGGCCTGGAGACAAGGTATGGCTCTCCTCTAAATATGTTCGCCTGAAGGTTCCTTCGTTCAAGTTTGCTCCACGCTTCATTGGGCCCTTTGACGTCCTCCGACGGTTGAATGAGGTATGCTACCAATTGAAACTACCTTCTTCCTTGAGGATTCACAATTCATTCCACCGTTCTCTCCTCAAGCCAGTGGTACTCAACCGCTTCTCCCAGGATCCCGGTATGCATCCTCCTCCTGTCTCCGACAATGATGTGTTTGAGATCAAGGCCATCCTCGACATGAAGAGGAGAGGACGCCGGACCTGGTACTTGGTCGATTGGAAGGGTTTTGGTCCTGAGGAGAGGTCGTGGGTGCCGGAGGCGGATGTCGCTGCTCGCCGTCTCCTCCGGAGTTTTCAAGCCCGTCTTGGGCGGGGGGGGCGTGAGGGGGGAGGTACTGTCACTGTCCCTCCCCAGCCTGCGCCTGCTGCCGCTCGGTCGGTGCCAGCTCCTGCTTCTGCTACTCACCTGCTGCACCGCGGGTCCCGCTCTGTGTTCCGCCGCCGTGCCGGTTTGGGTCGCGTTCCCCTGTCCTCCCCTCCAGCTGCTGCAGCTTCCAGCCCTTCTCTGTCCTCCTGTCTTCCTGGTAGTGCACATAGGGGGCGGGCGCCCACTCGTGCACTCTCTTAAAGGGCCAGTGTGTCCTTCCCAATCACCCTCTCAGCCAATCGCTGCTGAGGGGTGGATATATAAGTTTAATCCCTGCAATCAGCCAGTGCCTGGGCGTTCTACTGTGCTCCTTGAGCTCTTGTCCAGGTCTGGCTAGCTTCAGTGGTTCCTTGCATATTGCTTACTGTGTTCTGTTTTCTTTCAGAGGGATCCAGTCCTGCCGGTTATTCTGATCTCCAGCTACAGACGTCACCAGCTGCTGCCGGAGGATCCCTACACCACTCTTGCCTCCCTTCTCACTGTGTGCCGCCTGGCAGTCGGTTATCAGGCTCCGGGGTCATTGGTCTCCCACGTTGCGCTGAGTCAAATCCCTGTATAGGGGTCAAGGTCGCAGGGTTTCGGTGGGAGGTTCTGGTGGCTCTGACCCTGAGGCCCTCTCCAGGGGCTCCGTGTCTCCTTTGTCATTATAAATAAAACTCCTTAACCTGCTTTCTGTCTCCAGCGTATTTCTGGCGTCGGCATCCACAGACTCTGTGGTCCAGTGGGTCTCTTTGTTCTCTCCGCCTGTGTTGGTGTGACAGGTGATAACTAAATGGCTCAGGGAACAAAACATAGAGATTTTGGGTCCATGGCCTGGAAACTCCCCAGATCTTAATCCCATTGAGAACTTGTGGTCAATAATCAAGAGACGGGTGGACAAACAAAAACCAACAAATTCTTCCAAAATGCAAGCATTGATTATGCAGGATTTGGTCCAGAAGTTGATTGAGAGCATGCCAGGGAGAATTGCAGAGGTCCTGAAGAAGAAGGGTCAACACTGCAAATATTGACTTGCTGCATTAACTCATTCCGTCAATATAACCTTTTGGTACTCATAATATGATTGCAATTATATTTCTGTATGTGATATAAACATCAGACAAAAAACAAATAAAAACCAGAGGGCAGCAGATCATGTGAAAATATAATTTTGGTGTCATTCTCAAAACTTTTGGCCATGACTGTAAGTGGGTTAAGAACTGGCTTAGTGATAGGAAATAAAGCGTGATCATTAATAGAACACTCTCAGAATGGGTCACAGTTAACAGTGGGGTACCACAGGGGTCAGTGTTGGGCCCGCTTCTTTTTAATATATTTATTAATGACCTTGTAGGGGGCATACAGAGTAGAATCTCAATATTTGCAGATAACACTAAACTCTGCAGGGTAATCAATACAGAGGAGGACAATTTTATATTACAGGAGGATTTATGTAAACTAGAAGCTTGGGCTGATAAATGGTAATTGAGCTTTAATGAGGATAAATGTAAGGTCATGCACTTGGGCAGAGGAAACAAAAGGAATAATGATGTGCTTAATTGTAAAACACTGGGTAAAACTATCACTGAAAAAGACCTGGGTGTATGGGTAAATGACAAACTCACATTTAGTGGCCAGTGTCAGGCAACTGCTGCAAAGGCAAATAAAATAAAGGGATGCATTAAAAGAGGCATAGATGCTATAGATGCTCATGAGGAGAACATCATTTTACCTCTATACAAGTCATTAGTGTGACCACAGTTAGAATACTGTGTACAATTCTGGTCTCCGGTGTATAAAAAAGACATAGCTGAACTAGAGCGGGTCCAGAGAAGAGCGACCAAAGTCATGAGCAGACTGAGGGGTCTGCAATACCAAGACAGGTTATTAAACTTGGGGTTATTTAGCTTGGAAAAACAAAGGCTTAGGGGTGATCTTATGATAATGTATAAATATATGAGGGGACAGTACAGAGATCTTTCTAATGATCTCTTTACTCTTAGGTCTGAGACGGGGACAAGGGGGTATCCTCTACGTCTGGAGAAAAGAAGTTTTAATCATAATCACAGACGTAGATTCTTTACTGTAAAAGCAGTGAGACCATGGAACTCTCTGCCACATGATGTTGTAATGAGTGAATCCCTACTAACATTTAAGAAGGGCCTGGATGCCTTTCTTGAAAACTATAATATTACCGTATCTGGAGTCAGGAAGGAATTTTTTCCCCAATGTGGAGCTTATTGTTGCCACATGGGTATTTTTTGCCTTCCTCTGGATCAACATGTTAGGCTATGGGTTGAACTAAATAGACTTGAAGTCTTCCTTCAACCTTAAAAACTATGTTACTATGTTATTATGGCTCCATTGTACTGAGGTTAATCTTCAGGAAAGTCTCCTAGTACAATATGTATCACTTTCACCTTCTTTTCTTCTGGTTGAGGTGTACAGGGAATTACATATATTGGTTTCAGTTGTTCTGGGCATTTCTTTAGATGGTCTCTGGAAACCGCTGTTGATGTTATTCTTTTATCTTTGCTGATTAAACAAGTCTTTCTGTTATCAAAGTTAGAGGATAGCACTATGTAAGGTTCTTCTTCCCACTGGTCATCAAGTTTGTGGACTTATCTTTTTCTCTTGAGAACCATTTCTCCAGGTGTTAAGGGAGCAGCTTGAAAACTTTTGTTGTAATCTTTTTCTTGTTTTTCTCTAGTTTGAATTAGGCTTCTTTCCAGGCACTCTTGTAATTTCTTGTACTATTCTTTACGGTTAAAATCCCAATCAGCATCAGGTGAATTGGTTTCAGGAATGACATTTCCCATCTTGAGATCAACTAGTAATTTTCCAGCTCTTGCTCTCATTAAGTACGCTGGTGTGCAGTTGGTGGAACTTACTGGTATGTTGTTGTACATGTCCACTAAGTCAGGTAATTTTTCTGGCCACATGTTTCTTTCTCCCAAGGGCAAGGTTTTTAACAGGTCTATGACCAACTGATTCATTTTCTTGCACATGCCATTGGTTTGTGGATGGTAGGGCGTTGTACGGATTTTTCTTGCACCCATACAATATGCAAAACTCCTGGAACACTTCAGCTTCAAATCCAGGACCTTGGTCTGTCAACACCTGCTCTGGATACCAGTGTGGGCTACAGAAATAGGCTTGAAAGGTTCTCGCTGCAGTTTAAACTGTTAAATATTTTACTTGGGATACTACTAGAAATCTGGAATAGTGGTCCACCATCATTAGGGCATATGTATAGCTGATCTGCTAGGTATCAATTTCACATGATCCAGGGCTACAAGTTCTAATGGCTGTTTGGTGACAATTGGCTGTAGTGGTGCTCTTTGGCTGTCACGGTCTCTTCTTCTTAAGTTACATGGACCACAGTTTCTGCACCAATTATCTATGGTGGTTCTCATGTCAACCCAATAGAATCTCTCACATAATAGTACCTCAAGCTTCTTCCATCCAAAGATCCTGCTCCATTGTGGTATGCTTCTAACACCATCTGAACATCTCTCTTCAGTACCATTATCTACCACACCATCTCGTGGGCTCTAGGATTGATGAAACGTTGACACAGCTTAGCCTGATAGATAAACAACCTGCTTCTTTCTTTCCACAGGTGTTGCGTCTCATGTGGAGCATCTGGGCTAAGACAGGATCCCGGTTGAGTTATCAACTCCTTGACTAGGTTTCCAGCCAGATCACTGTCTTGCATCTCCTTCCACCCATAGTGAGGTAACAGGTTCAATGGGGTTTTTTGACGTTTGTTACAAGTTTGCTGACACTGGGATGCACTGTGGCGGTGAAAGGCTGGTAGCTCTATCTCTTCTTGATCATCCACATCTTCTCCCACATCTGGTAAATGGGGCATCCTTGACAGGGCATCTGCATTGGCGTTCTTACAGTCTGCCTGGTATTTAATGGTGAAGTCATAGTTTGACAACCGGGCCATCCAGAGATACTCTAGTGCACCTAACTTCGCAGAATCCAGGTGAGTGAGAGGACTGTTATCCGTGAAGACAGTAGACTTTGCAGCCGCCAGGTGTTGCTTGAACTGTTCTGTGATAGCCCAGACCAAGGCTAGGAACTTCAGCTTGAACAAACTGTAATTTTCAGGATTCCTCTCAGTAGGACAGAGCTTCCTGCTGGCGTAGGCAATTACACGCTCTTTGCCCTTTTGCACTTGCGATAACACAGCTCCCAATCCTACGTTGCTGGCATCAGTCTACAGCATGAACAGTAAGTTTTAGTCAGGATAGGACAGGATTTCTTCACCAGTCAGGGCCCACTTCATCTGCCTGAAGGAGTTCTCTTCTTTTTCACTCCAGTCAAATGAAGGACCTGAGGTCTTGCTCTTCTTGGTCTGGCCTACCAGGGGATCTTGCAAAGGCACTACCATCTTCATATAGCCCCTTATAAACCTCCTGCAGTATCCTACCAGCCCCAAGAACTGACGTACCTCTCTGATGGTTTTTGGTCTTGGCCAGTCCTTAATGACGGTGATTTTATCAGGATGTGGTGCCACATGCGCTAACCACATGCCCGACATACTGAACCTTCGGTTTCAGCAAATGGCACTTTGGTGGCTTTAGCTTCATCCCGAACTTTGACAGTGCTTCAAATACCTCAGCTAGGTGTTTCAGATGTTCTTCTTAGGATTTTGAATACATTATGACTTTATCCAGGTAGAGTAGCACAGTCTCAAAGTTTCAGTGCCCCAGGCAACACTCCGTAAGTAGAGATGAGCGAGTACTAAAATGCTCGGGTTCTTGATGCTCTGGCCGAGCATCCCAAGATACTCGTGTACTCGGCCAGAGCACTGAGCCCAATGTAAGTCAATTAGTGAAAGGCTCCGCCCACAGACTTCCGGCTATAAAATCAGTGTTTCTGGGAAAGGGAGGGAGGGTGGGCTTTTTCAAATCGCCGTAGCATACAACACCTTGCTGTTCCCCCAGAGGAATCCTAACAATCAATCTGCTCTCTGTGAGGTGCCAGCCCACTGTGTGCACTGAAGGGAGGAGTGTATTTGTGTCAGATCGATAATTATTAGCGAGGAGTCCGAGCATCTCGGCGGTACTCGGTGCTCGCCGAGCACCCCGAGTAACGGGATACTCGTGTGAGTAACGAGTAGCGCCGAGCATACTCGCACATCCCTATCCATAAGCCTTTGGAACATTCCGGGTGCATTGCAGAGTCCGAATGGCATGCTGTTGAACTCACACAGGCCCATTGGTGTTGTGAATACGGTTTTCTCCTGGTCTTCTTCTGCAACAGAGACCTGCCAATACCCACTAGTAAGATCTAAAGTGGAAAAGTATTTAGCAGCTTTCAGTGCACCAAGTGACTCCTCTATGCAAGGTAACGGGTATCATCCAGGGTACAGTCTAGGTGGTCTTGTGGTAGTTCAGGATTTCCACACCCGATGAGTTATGAGGCCTCCTTGTTACTGTGTTTGTGTAATTAAGTTCTGGGCTATCTGAAACCAGGCCCTGACCTCTCCTGTGTTCCTCACTTGTATAGCAGGCAAAGAGAGCCCTGCTGCTTGGCACCGCTATCTCCTCCTCAGCCCCTGGCTCTGCTGGTGGCTATGTTCCAAGTGCTGCACCAGGAGACTAAAGTTTCCCTGGCCCTCTGGTCTTCTGCTGGGCTATCTCGACCTGTGCAGACTCGGACTCTGGCGTTCGGGTTGCTTCTATTTCTTCTTTGGGATGAACCCAACTGGTTCCTTGTCCCCTCTCTGGTGCGCCTTACCTCCAAAAATCACTCTTAGGTCCCTCACACTGGCTAGCCTTCCCTCTGGCACGAGCCTAGCACGGCTCAGTTCACCAGGATGTCTTCACAGTCCTCCTTGGAACTGCACTGCCTAATTCCGCCTCCAAACCTGAATTTATAGGGGAACCTTGCCTGAAGTCAGCAAGTAGAGCTCGCCCTTCAGGTCTGGGATGGAAGGTGTTTCATATGTAAGTTTACCTGAGGTGGAAATACCTCCCTGCAATGGTTTTCCTGTGGCAACTGAATTGTAGGGGTGCCACAAATACATAATAAGAAATCTTCACACATAATATTAAATAAACCATATCAAATCACATACTAAAATATAATCATATCATTAAATAAACTTTTTATTAAAATAATCCAAAATCAATAAATAAAAAATAAAGAACCTCCGCATAGCTCATATTAAAATCCCACAAAAAATATCCAAATCCATTATATCAAGATTTTTTTGGAGTTGAAAAATTATATACAGGGGTTGGACAAAATAATGAAAACACCTGGAAAAATCAATAAAACAAAAGTTAGTTTAATATGGTGTAGGTCCACCTTTTGCAGTCTGGATGGAATGCTTCTTTCAGCTGTCTCCAAATGTACACTCGGCCGGAGGTTGGAAAATGGGGTAAACGATGATTCATCTGAGAATATCACGTTTCCACTGCTCGAGGGACCAATTCTGGAGGTTTCCACACCTCTCTAAACGCTTGGAAACATTTGTCATTCAGAGCAACGCTTTTCTAGTTGCAGCTCTTCCGTGGAATCCAGATTTGTGCAGCTGCCGACGAATAGTTTTTGTGGAAACTGGGTTCTGTAGGTGTTTATTGAGCTCAGCAGTGATTTTCGAAACTGTGGTCTTGCGATCCTCTCTCACAATTCGCTTTAGAGTCCGTTGGTCTCTTTCAGTCAACTTCGACTTTCGGCCGGACCTGTGCTTTGCTGTGGATGTTTTTCCTTCTCTTTCAAACGCAGTCATTACTTTGGAGACGGAACCTCTTGACACGCCAAGCATTCAGGTACTTTCTGTTACACTAGCGCCTGCTATACGAGCAATAACAATTTGGCCTTTTTGAAAATCCGAAAGGTCTTCCGTTGGTATTAGGCTGTCATCAATATTCTTACAATTTGGTAAAACAAACAGTTAATTTACATACACATATCACTTAACACAAAAAATCAACTACAAAATATTCAACATATGTCACGATTTGTATGTTTATAACATGTCCGAAGATTATGATGCAAAACGTTAGGTGTTTCCATTATTTTGTCCAACCCCTGTCTATAGGTTTATTTGCAATCACCTTATCATCTACCATTAGACCATTATTACAGCTCCCCCATGTTCAATTGGTGATTTCCTATATTAAATTTTATCACTAGTTTTATGTTTAGTGAACAACTAGGTGTGTTCTTATATATTTTATGTGCCTAATATACATCTCTAATTACAAAAGTGCACCACCCATAGTAAATCCGAAGGAAAAAAAAAGATGGTTGCAAATAAACCTATATATATATATACTAGATTGCGGCCCGATTCTAAAGAATCGGGTAGTCTAGAATCCATATATAGTTTATTTACTAATAGTTAGGGGAGTGCGGTGAAATTGTGTGTATACAGGTGGCTCAGTGGGTAGCAGAGTATACGGTGGCTCAGTGGTTAGCAGTGAGTGCGGTGGCTCAGTGGTTAGCAGTGAGTGCAGTGGCTCAGTGGTTAGCAGTGAGTGCGGTGGCTCAGTGGTTAGCACTGCGTGCGGTGGCTCAGTGGTTAGCAGTGAGTGCGGTGGCTCAGTGGTTAGCAGTGAGTGCGGTGGCTCAGTGGTTAGCAGTGAGTGCAGTGGCTCAGTGGTTAGCAGTGAGTGCAGTGGCTCAGTGGTTAGCACTGCGTGCGGTGGCTCAGTGGTTAGCACTGTGTGCGGTGGCTCAGTGGTTAGCAGTGAGTGTGGTGGCACAGTGGTTAGCAGTGAGTGTGGTGGCACAGTGGTTAGCAGTGAGTGCGGTGGCACAGTGGTTAGCAGTGAGTGCGGTGGCACAGTGCTTAGCAGTGAGTGCGGTGGCTCAGTGGTTAGCAGTGAGTGCGGTGGCTCAGTGGTTAGCAGCGAGTGCGGTGACTGAGTGGTTAGCAGCGAGTGCGGTGGCTCAGTGGTTAGCAGCGAGTGCGGTGGCTCAGTGGTTAGCAGTGAGTGCGGTGGCTCAGTGGTTAGCAGTGAGTGCGGTGGCTCAGTGGTTAGCAGTGAGTGCGGTGGCTCAGTGGTTAGCAGTGAGTGCGGTGGCTCAGTGGTTAGCAGTGAGTGCGGTGAGATTGGTCAGCACAGTGGCGTGGGCAGAGGGGTGAGCGCAGCGCCGTGGGCAGAGTGGTGAGCACACACATACATACATACATACATACATACACACACACACACACACACACACACACACTCCGCTATAGTTAGCACCGACCCTGCGTCTTCCCCGCCGGCTGGATCCTGAGTTGAGATGTCGCCGCCCGCGGACGACTGGATCCAATATGGCGTCCGGGAAGTTTGGCGAGAATTCTTGGATGCTATCTTGGATCCAGAAGTTTGGCAGTGTCAACATATCGACTGAGGATCTAGGCGGCTGATGCAGGGCCGGTGGTAAGTATAGCGGAGTGTGTGTGTGTGTGTGTGTGTGTGTATGTGTGCGGCCAAAGTGAGGGAAGTGCGGACAAAGTGAGGGAAGTGCGGGCAAAGTGACGGAAGTGACTACATACACACATATATACACATACTGTACATTGCATATGGAGGGGTGAGGAGAGCGGAGGCTGGAGGGGTGAGGAGAGCGGAGGCTGGAGGGGTGAGGAGAGGTGAGGACAGGGAAGGCTGGAGGGGTGAGGAGAGGTGAGGACAGGGGAGGCTGGAGGAATGAGGAGATGTGAGGACAGGGGAGACTGGAGGGGTGAGGAGGGGTGAGGACAGGGGAGGCTGGAAGGGTGAGGAGGGGTGAGGACAGGGGAGGCTGGAGGGGAGAGGAGGGGTGAGGACAGGGGAGGCTGGAAGGGTGAGGAGGGGTGAGGACAGGGGAGGCTGGGGGGAGAGGAGGGGTGAGGACAGGGGAGGCTGGAAGGGTGAGGAGGGGTGAGGACAGGGGAGGCTGGAGGGGAGAGGGGAGGCTGGAGGGGTGAGGACAGGGGAGGCTGGAAGGGTGAGGAGGGGTGAGGACAGGGGAGGCTGGAAGGGTGAGGAGGGGTGAGGACAGGGGAGGCTGGAAGGGTGAGGAGGCTGGAGGGGAGAGGGGAGGCTGGACGGGAGGAGGGAGGCTGGAGGGGAGAGCAAAGGCTGTAGGGGAGAGCAGAGGCTGTAGGGGAGAGCGGAGGCTGGAGGGGAGAGCGGAGGCTGGAGGGCAGAGGGGAGGCTGGAGGGGAGAGTGGAGGCTGGAGGGGAGAGTGGAGGCTGGAGGGGAGAGTGGAGAGCGGAGGCTGGAGGGGAGAGGGGAGGCTGGAGGGGAGAGGGGAGGTTGGAGGGGAGAGCGGAGGCTGGAGGGGAGAGCGGAGGCTGGAGGGCAGAGGGGAGAGTGGAGGCTGGAGGGCGGAGGCTGGAGGGCAGAGGGGAGGCTGGAGGGGAGAGCGGAGGCTGGAGGGCAGAGGGGAGAGCGGAGGCTGGAGGGGAGGCTGGAGGGCAGAGGGGAGAGCGGAGGCTGGAGGGGATGCTGGTGGGCAGAGGGGAGAGCGGAGGCTGGAGGGGAGAGCGGAGGCTGGAGGGGAGAGTGGAAGCTGGAGGGGAGAGCAGAGGCTGAAGGGGAGAGTGGAGGCTGGAGGAGAGAGGGGAGAGTGGAGGCTGGAGGGCGGAGGCTGGAGGGGAGAGCGGAGGCAGGAGGGGAGAGCGGAGGCAGGAGGGGAGAGCGGAGGCAGGAGGGGAGAGCGGAGGCTGGAGGGGAGAGCGGAGGCTGGAGTGGAGAGCGGAGGCTGGAGGGCAGAGGGGAGAGCGTAGGCTGGAGGGGAGAGCGTAGGCTGGAGGGGAGAGCGGAGGCTGGAGGGCAGAGGGGAGAGCGGAGGCTGGAGGGGAGAGGGGAGGCTGGAGGGCAGAGGGGAGAGCGGAGGCTGGAGGGGAGAGTGGAGGCTGGAGGGGAGAGCGGAGGCTGGAGGGGAGAGCGGAGGCTGGAGGGCAGAGCGGAGAGCGGAGGCTGGAGTGGAGAGCGGAGGCTGGAGGGGAGAGCGGAGGGGGAGGCTGGAAGGCAGAGGGGAAGGGGAGGCTGGAGGGCAGAGGGTAGAGCAGAGGCTGGAGGGGAGAGCGGAGGCTGGAGGGGAGAGTGGAGGCTGGAGGGCAGAGGGGAGAGTGGAGGCTGGAGGGGAGAGCGGAGGCTGGAGGGCGAAGGCTGGAGGGGAGAGCGGAGGCTGGAGAGCAGAGGGGAGGCTGGAGGGCAGAGGGGAGAGCGGAGGCTGGAGGGGAGAGTGGAGGCTGGAGAGAGCGAGAGGGAGAGCGAGGCTGGAGGGGGAGAGCGGAGGCTGGAAGGGAGAGTGGAGGCTGGAGGGGAGAGTGGAGGCTGGAGGGCAGAGGGGAGAGCGGAGGCTGGAGGGGAGAGCGGAGGCTGGAGGGCAGAGGGGAAGGGGTGGCTGGAGGGCAGAGGGGAGAGCGGAGGCTGGTAGGGAGAGCGGAGGCTGGAGGGGAGAGCGGAGGCTGGAGGGGAGAGCGGAGGGGAGGGGGAGGGCTGGAGGGCAGAGGGGAAGGGGAGGCTGGATGGCAGAGGGGAGAGCGGAGGCTGGAGGGGAGAGCGGAGGCTGGAGGGGAGAGCGGAGGCTGGAAGGCAGAGGGGAGAGTGGAGGCTAAAGGGGAGAGCGGAGAGGCTGGAGGCTGGAGGGCAAAGGGAGGCTGGAGGGGAGAGCGGAGGCTGGAGGGCAGAGGGAGGCTGAAGGGCAGAGCGGAGGCTGGAGGGGAGAGCGGAGGCTGGAGGGGAGGGGAGAGCGAGGCTGGGGAGGCGTAGGCAGGAGGGAGAGCGGAGGCTGGAGGGGGGAGAGCGGAGGCTGGAGGGGGAGGGGACGAGGAGAGCGGAGGCTGGAGGGGAGAGCGGAGGCTGGAGGGCGGAGGGAGGGCAGAGGGGCGGAGGCTGGAGGGGAGAGCGGAGGCTGGCAGGGGAGGAGAGGCTGGAGGAGCAGAGGGGAGAGCGGAGGGCATGGAGGGGAGCGAGGCTGGAGGGGAGAGGGAGGCTGGAGCGAGGGAGGCTGGAGGAGTGGGAGAGCGAAAGGCTGGAGTGAGAGCGAGGCTGGGGAGGGCAGAGGGAGAGGCTGGAGGGGAGAGCGGAGGCTGGGAGGGAGAGGGAGGCTGGAGGGAGGAGAGCTGGAGGGCGGAGTGGAGGGCGAGAGGGAGGCTGGAGGGAGAGGACTGGGGAGAGGGGAGGCGGAGGTGAGGCGGAGGCTGGAGGGGAGAGCGGAGGCTGGAGGGGAGAGCGGAGCTGGAGGGAGAGAGCGGAGGGCATGGAGGCGAGGGGAAGGGAGGCTGGGAGGGGGAGAGGAGGCTGGAGGGCGAGAGTGGAGGGAGAGGGAGGCTGGAGGGGAGAGCGGAGGCTGGAGGGAGAGAGTGGTGAGGAGAGCGTAGGCTGGAGGGGAGGCGGAGGCAGCAAGGAGGGGAGGGAGAGGAGCTGGAGGGAGAGCGAGCGGAGGGAGGCGAGGCGGAGGAGGGGAGGCTGGAGGGAGAGCGGAGGCTGGAGGGGAGGGAGCGGAGGCTGGAGGGGAGGAGGGGAGGCTGGAGGCGAGGGCGAGAGGTGGAGGGGAGAGGAGAGGAGGCTGGAGGGGAGAGCTGGAGGCGCTGGAGGCGGGAGTGACGAGGGAGCGTGGCTGGAGGGGAAGGAGCGGAGGCTGGAGGGGAGAGCGAGGCTGGAGGGCAGAGGGGAGTGAGGGAGAGCTGGAGGAGAGGGAGGCTGGAAGGGCAGGAGGGGAGAGCGGAGGCTGGAGGGAGAGGAGAGGCTGGAGGGGAGAGCGGAGGCTGGGGAGCAAGCGGAGAGCGGAGGCTGGAGTGGGAGCGGAGGCTGGATGGGGAGAGCGGAGGGGGAGGCTGGGGCAGAGGAGCGGAGGCTGGAGGGCAGAGGGAGAGCGGAGGCTGGAGGGGAGAGCAGGGAGGTGGAGCGGGGAGAGCGGAGGCTGGAGGGCAGAGGGGAGAGTGGAGCTGGAGGGAAGGGAGCGGAGGCTGGAGGGCGGAGGCTGAAGGGGAGCAGGGGGGAAGGCGAGGCTGGGGGAGAGCGGAGGCTGGAGGGCAGAGGGAGGCTGGAGGGCAAGGGAGGAGCGAGGCTGGAGGGGAGAGGGAGGCTGGAGAAGGGGAGAGCGGAGCTGGAGGGAGAGCGGAGGCTGGAGGGGAGAGCGGAGGCTGGAGGGGAGAGCGGGGGCTGGCAGAGGGAGAGCGGAGGCGTGGGGAGACGAGCGGGGAGAGCGGAGGCTGGAGGGGAGCGGAGGCTGGAGGGGAGAGGGAGGGGAGGCTGGAGGGAGAGGGAGGGAGCTGAGGCGAGAGGGGAGAGCGAGGCTGAGGGGGACGGGGCTGGAGGGGAGAGCGGAGGCTGGAGGGGAGAGCGGAGGCTGGAGGGCAGAGTGGGGAGTGGAGGCTGGAGGGGAGAGCGGAGGCTGGAGGGCGGAGGCTGGAGGGCAGAGGGGAGAGCGGAGGCTGGAGGGCAGAGGGGAGAGCGGAGGCTGGAGGGGAGAGCGGAGGCTGGAGGGGAGAGTGGAGGCTGGAGGGGAGAGCGGAGGCTGGAGGGCAGAGGCTGGAGGGCAGAGGGGAGGCTGGAGGGGAGAGCGTAGGCTGGAGGGCAGAGGGGAGGCTGGAGGGCAGAGGGGAGAGCGGAGGCTGGAGGGGAGAGCGGAGGCTGGAGGGCAGAGGGGAGAGCGGAGGATGGAGTGGAGAGCGGAGGCTGGAGGGCAGAGGGGAGAGCAGAGGCTGGAGGGGAGAGCGGAGGCTGGAGGGAGAGCGGAGGTTGGAGGGCAGAGGGGAGAGCGGAGGCTGGAGGGGAGAGCGGAGGCTGGAGGGCGGAGGCTGGAGGGCAAATGGGAGAGCGGAGGCTGGAGGGGAGAGCGGAGACTGGAGGGGGGAGCGGAGGCTGGAGGGCAGAGGGGAGGCTGGAGGGGAGAGCGGAGGCTGGAGGGCGGAGGCTGGAGGGCAGAGGGGAGGCTGGAGGGCAGAGGGGAGAGCGTAGGCTGGAGGGGAGAGTGGAGGCTGGAGGGCAGAGGGGAGAGCAGAGGCTGGAGGGGAGAGCGGAGGCTGGCGGGGAGAGCGGAGGCTGGAGGGGAGAGCGGAGGCTGGAGAGGAGAGTGGAGGCTGGAGGGTAGAGCGGAGGCTGGAGGGCAGAGGGGAGAGTGGAGGCTGGAGGGGAGAGTGGAGGCTGGAGGGGAGAGCAGAGGCTGGAGGGCGGAAGATGGAGGGCAGAGGGGAGGCTGGAGGGCAGAGGGGAGAGCGGAGGCTGGAGGGGAGAGCGGAGGCTGGAGGGGAGAGCGGAGGCTGGAGGGGAGAGCAGAGGCAGGAGGGGAGAGCGGAGGCTGGAGGGGAGAGCGGAGGCTGGAGGGGAGAGCGGAGGCTGGAGGGCAGAGGGGAGGCTGGAGGGCAGAGGGGAGAGCGGAGGCTGGAGCGGAGAGCGGAGGGGGAGGGCTGGAGGGCAGAGGGGAAGGGGAGGCTTAAGGGCAGAGGGGAGAGCGGAGACTGGAGGGGAGAGCGGAGGCTGGAGGGGAGAGCAGAGGCTGGAGGGGAGAGCGGAGGCTGGAGGGGAGAGCGGAGGCTGGAGGGCAGAGGGGAGGCTGGAGGGCAGAGGGGAGAGCGGAGGCTGGAGGGGAGAGCGGAGGCTGGAGGGCAGAGGGGAGAGCGGAGGCTGGAGGGGAGAGCGGAGGCTGGAGGGCAGAGGGGAGGCTGGAAGGCAGAGGGGAGAGCGGAGGCTGGAGGGGAGAGCGGAGGCTGGAGGGGAGAGCAGAGGCTGGAGGGGAAAGCGGAGGCTGGAGGGGAGAGCGGAAGCTGGAGTGGAGAGTGGAGGCTGGAGGGCGGAGGCTGGAGGGGAAAGCGGAGGCTGGAGGGGAGAGCGGAGGCTGGAGGCTGGAGGGGAGAGTGGAAGCTGGATGGCGGAGGCTGGAGGGGAGAGTGGTAGCTGTGGTGCTGCGGGGCCTGTGTGAAGAGTAGCACCCTGGACCCCGATGTGAGGAGCGGGGGTGATGGGGGAGAGATGTGTGGCCCTTATACAGACTCACCTGGGGTGGCGTGCGTCTGCTGTAGGAGGAGAGGAGAGAAGGGGCGGGCAGAGTGGGGGGACAGGAAGTCCCGTCCCCCCTCCTCTCTGGGCGCGCGGCGGGCGGCTGTAAGCACGGGGCCCCCCTGCTAGGTACAGCAGTGGGGGGGGACAGAGACTGTCATCAGGGCTAGCGGACATGGCGGTGGGCACGGGGCGCTCGGCCCCCCTGCTAGGTACGGCAGTGGGGGGGGACAGAGACTGTCATCTGGGCTAGGAGTGGGGCGGGGGACAGAGACTGTCATCTGGGCTAGCAGTGGGGGTGGGACAGAGACTGTTATCTGGGCTAGCAGTGGGGGGGGGACAGAGACTGTCATCTGGGCTAGCGGGCATTGGAAGTGAAGTTGTGACAGTTGACAGAGAGTGGAGCGTAATGTGTGAAGACTCGCAAAGCCATTGCGAGTTAGGCTTTGGGAGGCAGCCACGCACACGACGACGGAAGTAGCGCCGAATATGACGGAAGTGAGCTATGGCAATTATATATTAGATATATATATATATATATATAGTTTTTCAACTCCCAAAAAATTTTGATATAATGGATTTGGATATTTTTGTGGGATTTTAGTATGAGCTTATGTGGAGGTTTTTTTTTTCTTTTTTTATTAATCTTTTTTTTTTTATTTTGTATTATTTTAACCCCATAGCGACAGCCTAATGCCTATCGAAGAAAAGGTTACTTATGCCTGGCTGACGTCTCTAGACGTAAGCCAGGAATAAGCCTGTAGCGCCCCCTGGTGACCAAAAATTTCCGGGGTTTCAGCTACCAGGGGTAGCTGAGATCCTACAGATTAGAAATCAGGCACTTTTTAACCGGTACCAGTATTGTGATTATCGGTAAACACCGTTTACTGATGTCACATTACAAAAAAGTCATCCTTGGTAAAAAGTACTTTCTCTTTTATCCGACATGATCACACATGTCGGATGAAAGAGAAATGTCCTAGGGCCCCCAAGACCCCCGTACCGAAAAATACTTTCCCACCCCCACCCCTTCCCTGGAGCTCCCAAAATGGCCATGGCGGGTGAGCAAACCAAGCACCTCCCCTGCATTTCTATGCGATCTGACAGGTCAGATCACATAAAGATGCCAACACTGGTGGTCCCCCACAGTGCCTCCCAATGTCACCAGCCGCCTCTCCCCCCTACCCCTCCTCCCTGCTCCCCCTCTTCCTTGATCCCCACTCCCCCTACTCCCTGCTCCCCACTCCGGTGCCACCATCAGCTTCCTCCACAACTCAATCAGATCTGATCAAACATCAGATCAGGTGAAGTTTTCCCAAAATCCCCTGACAGGTCCTCACCCCTCCGATCCCCGCTTCTCATACTCACCTGCCTCCGGTCCCGGCGCTGCTTCCTCTCCTCTGCCTTAGTCCTGGCGCCTCTGCTCTGTGTGTGTGCGGGCATCCGCCTGTGCAGGGGGCGATGGGTCACACAGGGGTGATCTGCAGTTAACCCCTGTGTGGTCACTAAGGGGTTAACTGCAGATCATCATCCCTGTGTGGTCACACAGTGGTTAACTGCAGATCAGTTAACCCCTGTGTGGTCACATAAATGATGATCTGCAGTTAACCCCTGTGTGACCCCACAGGGATGATGATCTACAGTTAACCCTTTTGTGACCACACAGGGATGATGATCTGCAGTTAACCCTCATGTGACCACATCAGGATGATCATCTGCAGTTAACCCCTGTGTGACCACACAGGGATGATGATCTGCAGTTAACCCCTTTGTGATCACACAGTGGTTAACTGCCAATCATCATCTATGTGACCACCCAATGCTGAAAGACTGAGAATCGTCGTGGGACCTCCCACTGGACTACATCAGACCTTCCCACTGGACTATGTCGGACCTTCCCACTGGGCTAAGTCGGACTTCTCAGTAATAAAGATGGAGTCTTAGTACATGTTTGTGGGTTTTTTTCCAATAAAAATATTTTTCTTGGTGTTGTGTCTTCTTTACAATTTACTAGAGATTCCTAATGGCCCGGTCTAATATTGGCCAGAATCTCGGGCTTAGTGCCAGCTTCCAAAAAGCTGGTATTAACCCCTTATTACCCATCTGCCATCGCTAAACGGCAGCTGGAAGAGCTGGATACAGCACCAGAAAATGGGACTTCTATGAATGCGCCATTTTCTGGGGTGGCGACAGGCTGCAATTCGCAGCGGGGGGCCCAGAAAGCTTGACCCTCCCTACGCTGAGGACTCCAGCCCCCAGCTGCCTAGTTGTTCCTGGCTGCCCAAAAATATGGCGAAGCCCACGGCATTTTTAAAAAAAATTATTTCAAGAAATAATTTAAAAAAAGGGCTCTGTTGTATTTTGGTTACCAGCCAGGTACAACTAAACAGCTGGAGGTGGGTGGGAGCCTGTAGCTGCTGAGTTGTACCTGGCTGAAAACTAAAAATACAGCGAAGCGCACGTAATTTATTTTTTAAAATTATTTCAAGAATTAAAAAAAAGGGCTCCGCTGTATTTTGATTACCAGCCAGGTAAAACTAGGCAGCTAGGGGTGGGTGACAACCTATCCTCGTCTGTTGTACCTGGGCTCGTGATGAAAAATACAGTGGAGCCCTTTATCATGAGTGCAAAGTCTCACTTGTGGGGGAGCTCCATTGTTTAGGCACTTCAGGGAATCTCTAAATGCGACATGATTTTCACTAACAATTTCAGCTAATTTTCCGCTTGGAGCGTCAAATGGCGCTCCTTCCCTTCCGAGCCCTACCATGCGCCCAAACAGTGGTTTACTACAACATATGAGGTATCGGTTTACTCAGGAGAAATTGCCCAATACATTTTAGGATCCAATTTATTCTGTTGCCCATGTGAAATTGAAAAAATTGAGGCTAAAAGAACATTTTTGAGAAAAAAAAGTACTTTTCCATTATTACGGATCAATTTGTGAAGCCCCTGGAGATTCAAAGTGCTCACTATGCATTTAGATTAGTGCCTTGAGGGGTCTGATTTACAAAATGCGGTCACTTGTAGGGGAGCTCCAATGATTAGGCACACAGGGGCTCTCCATACGCGACATGGTATCCGCTAACAATTGGAATTATTAGCAGACACCATGTCGGTTTGTGTACCTTAAAATTGGAGCTTCCCCACAAGTGACCCCATTTTGGAAACTAGACTCCCCAAGGAACTTATTTAGATGCATAGTGAGCACTTTAAACCCCCAGGTGCTTCACAAATTAATCCGTTAATATGAAAAGAGAAAATGTTTGTGAAAAAAAAAGTACTTTTTCATTTTTATGGATCAATTTGTGAAGCACCTGGGGGTTCAAAGTGCTCACTATGCATCTAGATAAGTTCCTTGGGGGGACTAGTTTCCAAAATGGGGTCCCTTGTGGGGGAGCTCCAATGTTTAGGCACACAAAGGCTCTCCATATGCGACATGGTGTCCGCTAACAATTGGAGCTAATTTCCCATTCAAATTGTTAGCAGACACCAGGTCACATTTGGAGATCCCCTGTGTGCCTAAACATTGGAGCTCCCTCACAAGTGACCCCATTTTGGAAACTAGATCCCCCAGGCAACTTATCTTGATGCATAATGAGCTCTTTGAACCCCCAAGTGCTTCACAAATTGATCCATAAACATGAAAAAGTACTTTTTTTCACATAAATTTTCTTTTGGCCTCAATTTTTTCATTTTCACATAAGCAACAAGATAAAATGCATCCTAAAATTTGTTGGGCAATTTCTTCTGAGTACATAGATACCTCATATGTGGTCATAAACCACTGATTGGGCGCATGTCAGGGCTCGGAAGGTAAGGAGTGCTATTTGATTTGAATGGAAAATTAGCTCCAAAAGTTGCATTAATTCCTGTGAAGCACCTTAAAGGTTAATAATCTTCTTGAATGTAGTTTTGAGTAGCTTGAGAGGTGCAGATTTTGGAATGGTGTCACTTTTGAGTGTTTTTTCTCATGTACGCCCCTCAATGGGACTTCAAATGT
Organism: Allobates femoralis; assembly: GCA_033576535.1. NCBI lineage: Eukaryota > Metazoa > Chordata > Amphibia > Anura > Aromobatidae > Allobates > Allobates femoralis. The sequence goes on from JARQOC010000004.1 coordinate 496,382,989, forward strand.
GATGTGGTCACTAAAAAAAAGTTTTGTAAATTTTGCTGGAAAAATGAGAAATTGCTGATAAACTTTGAACCCTTATAACTTCCTAGCCCCAATTTTTTTTTTTTTTTTAAATTGTGCTGATGTGAAGTAGACACGTGGGAAATATTATTTATTAACTATTTTGTGTCACATAACTCTGGTTTAACAGCATAAAAATTAAATTAGAAAATTGCGAAATTTTCAAAATTTTTCCCAAATTTTCGATTTTTTCACAAATAAACGCAAAAATTATCAACCTAAATTTACTACTATCATGAAGCCCAATATGTCACGAAAAAACAATCTCAGAATCGCTAGGATCCATTGAAGCGTTCCAGAGTTATTACCTCATAAAGGGACACTGGTCAGAATTGCAAAAAATGGTCTGGTCATTAAGCTGCAAAGTGATTCGGTCCTTAAAGGGGTTGTCCGGCTTCGTGACATATCCTCAGTGTATATCCAGCCTGCCTAATGCTGACAATCACTCATGTGCTTTCTGTCAGTATTCTTCACTGCTCCTGAGATAACAGTAATCTGCTTCTGAAGAAAACGACCAGGGGGTGTGTGCTGCCATGATAATGTAATCTGGTCGTGTCCTCCTACTCTACTCCAAGTCTGCCCTCCATAGAAACAACCCCGCCCACTATAGCAACAGGCCCTCCCTGTCCACATGATGAGCCCTCCGCACACATTGCCAAATCCTCCCCTACTACAGCATGATGGCTCCCAGAGCAGAGAGCAGAGCAGACCTCCTCCCAGCCACACATAAGGAGAGTGTGCAGAGCTGCTGTTATCAGTGTGGAGCGAGGACTGTGCCAGCCACTGATGGCTGCCTGGAGCGTCTCATCTTCACAGGGGTTGGCAATCACACTGGCACACTGTAACAAAGTACTGCTGAGTGAAAGACAGTTCATGTCTTCACACAGGGGCAGACTTGGTGCAGTGTAACAGCAGCCTGTCCAATCAGTACCTGCAGAAGAATGAAGTGTTGGGGGTGTTTGTATGGAGTATACTGGATATGATACTAAGGATTCTGATACTAAAAATATAGGGCTTGTCTGAGGTTGTTGAGGAGCCCTTCCTTCCTTCTATCCTTCCTTCTATCCTTCCTATCCTTCCTTCCTTCTATCCTTCCTTCTATCCTTCCTTCCTATCCTTCCTTCCTTCTATCCTTCCTTCTATCCTTCCTTCTTTCCTTCCTATCCTTCCTTCCTTCCTTCTTTCCTTCCTATCCTTCCTTCCTATCCCCTTCCTTCCTTCTATCCTTCCTTCTATCCTTCCTATCCTTCCTTCCTTCTATCCTTCCTTCTATCCTTCCTTCCTATCCTTCCTTCCTTCTATCCTTCCTTCTATCCTTCCTTCTTTCCTTCCTATCCTTCCTTCCTTCCTTCCTATCCTTCCTTCTATCCTTCCGTGAACCTGTATCCTTCCTTCCTTCCTTCCATCCTTCCGTGAACCTGTATCCTTCCTTCCATCCTTCCGTGAACCTGTATCCTTCCATCCATCCTTCCTTCTTTCCATCCCTCTGTGAACCTGTATCCTTCCTTCCATCCTTCTGTGAACCTGTATCCTTCTTTCCATCCTTCCGTGAACCTGTATCCTTCCTTCCATCATTCCTTCCGTGAAACTGTATCCTTGCATCCTTCCTTCCCTCCATCCTTCCATGAACCTGTATCCTTCCTTCCATCCTTCCGTCCTTCCGTGAACCTGTATCCTTCCTTCCTTCCATCCTTCCGTCCTTCCATGAACCTGTATCATTCCTTCCATCCTTCCGTGAACCTGTATCCTTCTTTCCATCATTCCGTGAATCTGTATCCTTCCTTCCATCCTTCCTTCCGTGAAACTATATCCTTGAATCCATCCTTCCTTCCATCCTTCCGTAAACCAGTATCCTTCATTCCATCATTCCGTTAACCTGTATCCTTCTTTCCATTCTTCCATGAACCTGTATCCTTCCTTCCATCCTTCGTTCCATCCTTCCGTGAACCTATATCCTTCCTTCCTTCCATCCTTCCGTGAACCTGTATTATTCCTTCCATCCACTGACGTGTCTGTATGATCCCTCAGGTCAGTACTATATGGTAACACTGACGTGTCGGTATGATGTCTGGGGTCAGTACTATATGGTAACACTGAGGTGTCGGTATGATGTCTTGCGTCAGTACTATATGATAACACTAAGGTGTCGGTATAATGTCTGGGGTCAGTACTATATGGTAACACTGACGTGTCTGTATGACGCCTCAGGTCAGTACTATATGGTAACACTGACGTGTCGGCATGATGTCTGGGGTCAGTACTATATGGTAACACTGAGGTGTCGGTATGATGGCTGGGGTCAGTACTATATGGTAACACTGATGTGTCGGTATGATGTCTTGGGTCAGTATTATATGGTAACACTGATGTGTCGGTATGATGTCTTGGGTCAGTACTATATGGTAACACTGAGGTGTCGGTATGATGTCTTGGGTCAGTACTATATGGTAACACTGATGTGTCAGTATGATGTCTGGGGTCAGTACTATATGGTAACACTGATGTGTCGGTATGATGCCTCAGGTCAGTACTATATGGTAACACTGAGGTTTCGGTATGATGTCTGGGGACAGTACTATATGGTAACACTGAGGTGTCGGTATGATGTCTCGGGTCAGTACTATATGGTAACACTGAGGTGTCGATATGATGTCTGGGGTCAGTACTGTATGGTAACACTGAGGTGTCGGTATGATGTCTTGGTCAGTACTATATGGTAACACTGATGTGTCGGTATGATGTCTTGGGTCAGTACTATATGGTAAACACTGAGGTGTCGGTATGATGTCTTGGGTCAGTACTATATGGTAACACTGATGTGTCAGTATGATGTCTGGGGTCAGTACTATATGGTAACACTGATGTGTCGGTATGATGCCTCAGGTCAGTACTATATGGTAACACTGAGGTTTCGGTATGATGTCTGGGGACAGTACTATATGGTAACACTGAGGTGTCGGTATGATGTCTCGGGTCAGTACTATATGGTAACACTGAGGTGTCGATATGATGTCTGGGGTCAGTACTGTATGGTAACACTGAGGTGTCGGTATGATGTCTGGGGTCAGTACTATATGGTAACACTGAGGTGTCGGTATGATGTCTGGGGTCAGTACTGTATGGTAACACTGAGGTTTCGGTATGATGTCTGGGGTCAGTACTATATGGTGACACTGAGGTTTCGGTATGATGTCTGGGGTCAGTACTATATGGTAACACTGACGTGTCGGTATGATGTCTTGGGTCAGTACTATATGGTAACAGTGAGGTGTCGGTATGATGTCTGGGGTCAGTACTATATAGTAACATTGACGTGTCGGTATGATGTCTGGGGTCAGTACTATATGGTAACACTGAGGTGTCGGTATGATGTCTTGGGTCAGTACTATATGGTAACACTGAGGTTTCGGTATGATGTCTCAGGTCAGTACTATATGGTAACACTGAGGTGTCGGTATGATGTCTTGGGTCAGTACTATATGGTAACACTGAGGTGTCGGTATGATGTCTCAGGTCAGTACTATATAGTAACACTGACGTGTCGGTATGATGTCTGGGGTCAGTACTATATGGTAACACTGAGGTGTCAGTATGATGCCTCGGGTCAGTACTATATGGTAACACTGAGGTGTCGGTATGATGTCTCAGGTCAGTACTATATGGTAACACTGTGGTGTCGGTATGATGTCTTGGGTCAGTACTATATGGTAACACTGAGGTGTCGGTATGATGTCTCAGGTCAGTACTATATAGTAACACTGACGTGTCGGTATGATGTCTGGGGTCAGTACTATATGGTAACACTGAGGTGTCAGTATGATGCCTCCGGTCAGTACTATATGGTAACACTGAGGTGTCGGTATGATGTCTCAGGTCAGTACTATATGGTAACACTGTGGTGTCGGTATGATGTCTGGGGTCAGTACTATATGGTAACACTGGCGTGTCGGTATGACGTCTGGGGTCAGTACTATATGGTAACACTGAGGTGTCGGTATGATGTCTGGGGTCAGTACTATATGGTAACACTGAGGTGTCGGTATGATGTCTCAGGTCAGTACTATATGGTAACACTGTGGTGTCGGTATGATGTCTGGGGTCAGTACTATATGGTATCAATGACGTGTCGGTATGAATAATTGAAGAATTAAAGAAACAAAAAAAAAGAATTGCGCTCTTGCACCATTTCCATGATCCGCAGTGTTCATACAGTCAAACATTTATTCTGACAATGAAAATCTATATTAATTTTTATTTTAAAGAGAACTGTCACCCCATTTTTGTGTATTAAAATAAAAGCTCTTTTTTTAATCAGGGACTATGCTGCTTTCTAACAAGGAGGCTATTATGCCCTGACTGCCCCGTAAACACAATAAATAACTTACACAAATCTCCCGCTCTGTATAATAATTACCTGTTTCCGGTCCGATGGGCACACTTGCAGCTTGGTAAGTCCTGCCTCACCCGCTGTCCATCCCGCCTCTCCTGCCATCTGACTGCCCGTCCCCTCTTCTGAGTGATGTGGATAATGCCTCCTCGGGAAGAGCCAGAAACTCATCCAACCATGAGCAAACTGTAGGGGTCTCTGTGGCGTCGACGCATGAGCGCAGAGGGATTTAAATCACGGGCCAACACCGCTTATTCTTCGGTGCCGACCAATGAGCGCTGTTGGTGCGTGATTTCAATCCCGCTTAGCAATCGATGCAGTCAACGGTGACAGTTGAGCGGCGCAAGATTCAAAGCTTTGAATCCAGCGCCGCTCATTGACTCAGCTGGCGGCCAAGGAGCTTGTGGGATTCAAACCCTTGCCACCATACTGTGCTAAACATTGATCCACCGTATACAGTGCTGACCACTGAGCCACCGTATACAGTGCTAACCACTGAGCCACCGTATACAGTGCTAACCACTGAGCCACCATATACAGTGCTAACCACTGAGCCACCATATACAGTGCTAACCACTGAGCCACCATATACAGTGCTAACCACTGAGCCACCGTATGCAGTGCTAACCACTGAGCCACCATATACAGTGCTAACCACTGAGCCACCATATACAGTGCTAACCACTGAGCCACCATATACAGTGCTAACCACTGAGCCACCGTATACAGTGCTAACCACTGAGCCACCATATACAGTGCTAACCACTGAGCCACCATACAGTGCTAACCACTGAGCCACCGTATACAGTGCTAACCACTGAGCCACCATATACTGTGCTAACCACTGAGCCACCATACAGTGCTAACCACTGAGCCATCACATACAGTGCTCACCACTGAGCCACCATATACAGTGCTAACCGCTGAGCCACCATATACAGTGCCAACCACTGAGCCACCATACTGTGCTAACCATTGATCCACCGTATACAGTGCTAACCACTGAGCCATCATACAGTGCTAACCACTGAGCCACCATATACAGTGCTAACCACTGAGCCATCATATACAGTGCTAACCACTGAGCCACCATATACAGTGCTAACCACTGAGCCACCATACAGTGCTAACCACTGAGCCATCACATACAGTGCTCACCACTGAGCCACCATATACAGTGCTTACCACTGAGCCACCATATACAGTGCTAACCACTGAGCCACCATACTGTGCTAACCACTGAGCCACCATACAGTGCTAACCACTGAGCCACCATACATTACTAACCACTGAGCCACCATATACAGTGCTAACCACTGAGCCATCATATACAGTGCTAACCACTGAGCCACCGTATACAGTGCTGACCACTGAGCCACCGTATACAGTGCTAACCACTGAGCCATCATATACAGTGCTAACCACTGAGCCACCATACTGTGCTAACCACTGAGCCACCATACAGTGCTAACCACTGAGCCACCATACAGTACTAACCACTGAGCCACCATATACAGTGCTAACCATTGATCCACCGTATACAGTGCTGACCACTGAGCCACCGTATACAGTGCTAACCACTGAGCCATCATATACAGTGCTAACCACTGAGCCACCATATACAGTGCTAACCACTGAGCCACCATACAGTGCTAACCACTGAGCCATCACATACAGTGCTCACCACTGAGCCAACATATACAGTGCTGACCACTGAGCCATCATATACAGTGCTAACCACTGAGCCACCATATACAGTGCCACCACTGAGCACCATACAGTGCTAACCACTGAGCCACCATATACAGTGCTAACCACTGAGCCACCATATACAGTGCTAACCACTGAGCCACCGTGTACAGTGCTAACCACTGAGCCATCATATACAGTGCTAACCACTGAGCCATCATATACAGTGCTAACCACTGAGCCACCGTATACAGTGCTAACCACTGAGCCACCATACTGTGCTAACCATTGATCCACCGTATACAGTGCTATCCACTGAGCCACCATATACAGTGCTAACCACTGAGCCACCATACAGTGCTAACCACTGAGCCACCATATACAGTGCTAACCACTGAGCCACCATACAGTGCTAACCACTGAGCCACCATATACAGTGCTAACCACTGAGCCATCATATACAGTGCTAACCACTGAGCCACCGTATACAGTGCTAACCACTGAGCCACCGTATACAGTGCTAACCACTGAGCCACCATACTGTGCTAACCATTGATCCACCGTATACAGTGCTGACCACTGAGCCACCGTATACAGTGCTAACCACTGAGCCAGCATATACAGTGCTAACCACTGAGCCACCATATACAGTGCTAACCACTGAGCCAGCATATACAGTGCTAACCACTGAGCCAGCATACAGTGCTAACCACTGAGCCACCAAATACACCATATAAATCTCGGAACAACAGGATACAGGTTCACAGAAGGATGGAAGGATGGAAGGAAGGATACAGGTTCACGGAAGGATGGAAGGAAGGATGGATGCAAGGATACAGTTTCACGGAAGGAAGGATGGAAGGAAGGATACAGGTTCACGGAAGGATGGAAAGAAGGATACAGGTTCACGGAAGGATGGAAGGAATGATACAGGTTCACGGAAGGACGGAATAATGGAAGGAAGGATACAGGTTCACGGAGGGACGGAAGGATGAAAGGAAGGATACAGGTTCACGAAAGGATGGATGGAAGGATGGATGCAAGGATACAGTTTCACGGAAGGAAGGATGGAAGGAAGGATACAGGTTCACGGAAGGATGGAAAGAAGGATACAGGTTCACGGAAGGATGGAAGGAAGGATACAGGTTCACGGAAGGATGAAAAGAAGGAAGGATGGATGGAAGGATACAGGTTCACGGAAGGATGGAAGGAAGGATACAGGTTCACGGAAGGATGGAAGGATGGAAGGAAGGAAGGAAGGATGGAAGGAAGGATACAGGTTCACGGAAGGAAGGAAGGATAGGAGGAAGGAAGGAAGGAAGGATACGAAGAAAGGAAAGAAGGAAGGATAGAAGGAAGGAAGGATGGATACAGGTTCACGGAAGGATGGAAGGAGGGATACAGGTTCACGGAAGGATGGAAGGATACAGGTTCACGGAAGGATGGAAGGAGGGATACAGGTTCACGGAAGGATGGAAGGATGGAAGGAAGGATACAGGTTCATGGAAGGATGGAAGGAAGGATGGATGCAAGGATACAGTTTCACGGAAGGAGGGATACAGGTTCACGGAAGGATGGAAAGAAGGATACAGGTTCATGGAAGGATGGAAGGAATGATACAGGTTCACGGAAGGATGGAAGGAAGGAAGGATGGAAGGAAGGATACAGGTTCACGGAAGGAAGGAAGGATAGAAGGAAGGATAGGAAGGAAGGATAGGAAGGAAGGATAGGAAGGAAGGAAAGAAGGAAGGATAGAAGGAAGGATAGAAGGAAGGAAGGATAGGAAGGAAGGATAGGAAGGAAGGATAGAAGGAAGGATAGAAGGAAGGAAGGAAGGAAGGAAGGAAGGAAGGAAGGATAGAAGGAAGGATAGAAGGAAGGATAGAAGGAAGGATAGGAAGGAAAGAAGGAAGGATAGGAAGGAAGGATAGGAAGGAAAGAAGGAAGGATAGAAGGAAGGATAGAAGGAAGGAAGGATAGAAGGAAGGATAGAAAGAAGGAAGGATAGAAGGAAGGATAGAAGGAAGGAAGGGCTCCTCAACAACCTCAGACAAGCCCTATATTTTTAGTATCAGAATCCTTAGTATCATATCCAGTATACTCCATACAAACACCCCCAACACTTCATTCTTCTGCAGGTACTGATTGGACAGGCTGCTGTTACACTGCACCAAGTCTGCCCCTGTGTGAAGACATGAACTGTCTTTCACTCAGCAGTACTTTGTTACAGTGTGCCAGTGTGATTGCCAACCCCTGTGAAGATGAGACGCTCCAGGCAGCCATCAGTGGCTGGCACAGTCCTCGCTCCACACTGATAACAGCAGCTCTGCACACTCTCCTTATGTGTGGCTGGGAGGAGGTCTGCTCTGCTCTCTGCTCTGGGAGCCATCATGCTGTAGTAGGGGAGGATTTGGCAATGTGTGCGGAGGGCTCATCATGTGGACAGGGAGGGCCTGTTGCTATAGTGGGCGGGGTTGTTTCTATGGAGGGCAGACTTGGAGTAGAGTAGGAGGACACGACCAGATTACATTATCATGGCAGCACACACCCCCTGGTCGTTTTCTTCAGAAGCAGATTACTGTTATCTCAGGAACAGTGAAGAATACTGACAGAAAGCACATGAGTGATTGTCAGCATTAGGCAGGCTGGATATACACTGAGGATATGTCACGAAGCCGGACAACCCCTTTAAGGGGTTAAATAATGTGCCCATTATAAGGAAGTTTGCCTTTTCTGGTCATCATAATGGGAGACCCAGACAATGGGTTTAGGGCACTGCCCTCCGGAGGTCACACTAGGTACTACAAGTTTGTAGACACCGCCCCCTCCGCTTATAAACCCCTACCGCAGGGAACATCCTCAGTTTTAAACTTAGTGTGCTCGGAGGATCACGCTTTGCTTGCACTTCACTGCATTCTCACAACTTACGTGATGGCGTCTGAAGACAAGGTAAAATGGCTCCGGTCGGGACCTGCGACAGCCTCCCCGCTCACCCTTGTGGAACACGCAGGTGGAGGTACCGGAGGGCCTAGAGCCTGGACACTTTGTGTTCTCCCGGTACGCTGTTGCGCTCCTTTCCATCCCTCTCTGGGGGGCTCTGGAGAGTGGGAGATGGGAGCCTTGCACAGCTCCGCTCCGTCCGAGGCCTCCCTAAATGGTGCTTACAGACCGGACTGGAGCCAGCCCAGTCCGAGGCCTCCCTAAATGGTGCTTACACTCCGGACTGGTGCTGAACCCCCGTCCGAGGCCTCCCTAAATGGTGCTTACAGACCGGACCGGCACTGAGGCACTCTGTGTCTCCTGTGTGCCTGGGGGTAGTGTCTGTCACTTTATGTGTCCTGACACTCAGACCGCGCGTTACTCTCGGGTCCGCGGATCTGGAGGGTACCCTGTGCTGGGGTTACCCTGGCTGACCGCCCTGTGTGTCGCAGGGGCTGAGGCTGTAGGCTGCGGATGTTTGTTTGTGCATGCAGTCGGTGTGTTGTATTTCACACTACTTCCCGCGCTGCGGGCTCTGGCGCCTTCATACTGAGGCTGCTTGGAGGATGGGAAGCAGCCCGAGCGGTGACGTCATCGATGGGCGTGTGTGTGTGCTTCCCGCGTGTTTTCGGCGCCGCCCACGGTTTCACTGTCGGCGGCCATCTTTACCCCTCACTTCCCGGCTGGGATCTGTCTGCAGCGTGCGTCTGCACTCCAGGGGAGACCGGAAACTCTCGCGGAGGTCACACACACACACCGCTTCCTCCTACCGCTTCGCTGCGGTCGGTAAGCCACCGGGATTCCCGGTTTTGTCTGCACAATTTGGCTTATTTTCCCCTGCTGTGGCGATGTCCTCAGTTAGGAAGCGTGCTGCTAAGGCGGCAGATGCCACCATTACCTGTGCTACATGCAATGGGACTCTGGTGGAGGGGTCCTGCAATAACTGCGGACGCCCAGAGGCCCGGACTGACACTGCTGAGACAGCAGCTCCGGTGCTGTACCCTGAGGTTCAGGTGATCCCAGGGCCATGGGAAACTCAGAATAAGATCAATGAATCTCTGTTGTCCCAGCTGTCCTCCATGTCGCAGTCCCTGGAGGCACTCAATAGGAGGCTGGAAAGCCCAGCTACTCCTTCCAGTTACCCCCGGGTGTCTCCCTCTTCTGCTGTGAGACCCCTTAAGCGGGCTCGTTGTGAGGATTCACCCGAGCTCCAGGCTCTCTCTGAGGAGGAGCGTTCCTCTGATGGTGAGGAAGATGATGGGGGTTCGACTCTCGGGTCTGTGTCTGTGTCTGAACCACCAGACGGGGTGGAGGATTTGGTGTCCTCTATCAACGAGACCTTACGTCTCGTGACACCCCCTGAGGAGGTGACTGTACACCCGAAGGAGGTCTATCAATGGCTGCGGCCGGAGGCTAGACCAAGTGGCTCCTTCATGGACCACACTAACTTTGGAAGGGTGGTTAGAGCTCCCAGGTTACATCCGGGGCGGCGTTATGTCCGCAAACCCAAGGACAATCGCTTCCCCTTCTCCCAGGAGGTGCTTCAGGAGTGGTCGCAGTCCCCGAAGGTGGACGCTTCCATGACCAGGATTGCTGCACGCTCCCTTTTCTCTGCCTCTGATAGCTCCTCGCTGAAGGATGCGACTGATAGACAGGTCGAGCAACTCGCCAAGTCTTCCTATGAGGCTGTGGGGTCTTCATTTGCCCCTAATTTTGCCACGGTCTGGACCTTACAAGCGATTACTACCTGCTTGGATGGTATCACTGACCTGGCAAGGTCCAGTCCAGAGGTCCTGGCGCTTACCGAAAGGGCAAAGGCCTATGCGGACTACGCCAGGACGGCGACTTTGGAAACTGCCACTCGCTCAGCTGTGGCTTCGGCCAATGCTATTGCGATTCGCAGGTTGTTGTGGCTGCGTCTTTGGGACTCAGATGCCACATCTAAGAAGATTTTGCAGAATCTTCCGTTCTCTGGTGACAGGCTTTTTGGCACCGAACTGGACAAGCTGATAAAGGATTCTGCTGAGTCTAAGATCCCGCAGAATAAACCTAAGCCACGGTACACCGTTAAGAGGAACCCAAAGCAGTGGTCCTTTCGTTCCAGCTCACAGTCATCAGCACCGTCCGCTCGCACGGACCGAGGGGGCAAGCCCGCTTCTCAGTGGCGCTCTAAGAGTCGTCCAAAGAAGCCGGCGGGGGCAGCGGCTGCCACCCCCAAACCCGCCTCTACATGACTCGCTCTCCCTTCCTGCCTCCCCACAGGTGGGGGGTCGCCTGTCTCGTTTTCAGGACAGGTGGCTACTTCACGTTCAAGATCAGTGGGTTCGAGACGTGGTCTCGCGAGGTTACAGGATAGAGCTGACGTCAAAGCCGATACCCCGATTCCATCGGTCGGTCCCATCCCCAGAAAAGGCTCAGGCTTTTCACCTGGTGTTGGAGGGTCTCCGCAGGGACGGAGTGGTGGTCCCGGTGCCTTCCGGGGAGAGGTTTCGGGGTTTTTACTCCAACCTCTTCATTGTCCCAAAAAAGGACGGCTCCTTCCGCCCGGTTCTGGACCTAAAGTTGTTCAACCATCACGTGTTGGTTCGGAAGTTCCGTATGGAATCACTGCGCTCCGTGATCGCAGCTGTGTCACAGGGGGACTTCCTAGCGTCCATAGATATCCGAGACGCTTACCTTCACGTGCCCATTGCACCGGCTCATCAGCGCTGGTTGAGATTCGCAGTGGGGGAAGAACACTTCCAATTTGTGGCGCTGCCGTTCGGGTTGGCCTCGGCACCGCGGGTGTTCACAAAAGTGATGGCCTCCATGATGGCTCACCTGCACGTGCAGGGGCACGCTGTAATACCCTATCTGGACGACCTGCTGGTCAGGGCGCCATCGGAACACCTTTGTCGGCAAAGCCTGGAGGTAACCATGAAGTCTCTGGAACAGTTCGGGTGGCTTCTCAATATCCAGAAGTCGACCCTGGTTCCGACCCAGTCACTGACATATCTGGGCATGGACTTCCACACGGACTCAGCCCTAGTGTCTCTGCCACGAGTCAAACAGATGGCGATCCAATCAGGAGTGCAAGCAGTCCTCCTGTCACCACAATCATCCCTACGGATCTTGATGAAGCTGGTGGGGCGCATGGTAGCTGCAATAGAGGCAGTGCCTTTTGCGCAGTTTCGCCTCCGTCCTCTCCAGCTGGAGATTCTTCGCAGATGGGACAAGAGGACGATCTCTCTGAATCGGCTGGTGGCACTTTCCCAACCGACCAGGGATTCCTTGCAGTGGTGGCTCCAGCCCCGTCACTTGTCGCGGGGACGGTCCTTCCTCAAACCGTCATGGTTAGTGGTGACCACCGACGCCAGCCTCATGGGCTGGGGTGCGGTGTTCTTACACCACAGGGCTCAAGGCCTCTGGACTCCGTCGGAGTCGGCGTTGCAGATCAACGTGCTGGAGATCAAGGCGGTCTATCTGGCGCTCCTAGCGTTTCAGAAGTTCCTGTCAGGGCACCCCATTCGGGTTCAGTCCGACAATGCGACGGCCGTCGCCTATATAAATCATCAGGGAGGGACCAGAAGTGCTCAGGCCCTCGCCGAAGTCCACCGCATTCTATCTTGGGTGGAGGACAACGACTGCCTGATCTCCGCAGTTCACATCCCAGGGGTCGAGAACTGGGAGGCCGACTACCTGAGCCGGCAGGGAATGGACGCCGGAGAGTGGTCTCTTCATCCAGACGTCTTCCAGGACATCTGCAGCAGATGGGGCACTCCGGACGTGGATCTGATGGCCTCGCGGCTGAATCATCAGGTGCCGCACTACATGGCGAGATCATGGGATCCTCAGTCTCTGGGGGCAGACGCCCTGATCCTGAGTTGGTCCAGATTCCATCTACCGTATGTGTTCCCGCCTCTGGCTCTGATTCCCAGGGTTCTGTGGAAGATCAGGTCGGAATGCAGGGTAGCCATTCTAGTGGCTCCGGATTGGCCCAGGAGGTCCTGGTATCCGGACCTGTGGCGACTGTCAGGCGGACATCGGTGGGCTCTTCCGGAACGCGCAGATCTACTCGCGCAAGGCCCATTCTTCCATCTCAATTCCAGGGCCCTCAGATTGACTGCATGGCTCTTGAGGCCTGGCTGTTGACATCCAGAGGCTTCTCTCCTACGGTAGTCGACACTATGACTCGGGCTAGGAAGCCTGTTTCCAGGAAGATATACCACAGAACGTGGAAGATTTTCTTTACCTGGTGTGCCTCGAATGGCCGGTCCCCGTGGCCCTTATCCATACCGACATTGTTGGCTTTCCTACAGTCGGGGTTGGAATTGGGTTTATCTCTCGGCTCCCTGAAGGGTCAAGTGTCAGCTCTTTCAGTGCTGTTTGACAGGCGCTTGGCGCTCCTTCCCAGGGTCCGTCAATTTCTGCAGGGGGTGTCTCGGGTGGTTCCGCCCTACAGGCGGCCTCTGGACCCTTGGGACCTTAACATGGTCCTGGCGACACTGCAGAAACCGCCGTTTGAGCCACTGAGAGACATTTCCCTATCTCGTCTGTCCCAGAAAGTGGTCTTTCTGGTGGCGATTACGTCTCTGAGAAGGGTCTCAGAATTGGCTGCACTATCGTGCAAGTCACCCTTCCTGGTGGTTCACCAAGACAAGGTGGTGTTACGCCCGCGGCCAGAATTCTTGCCAAAGGTGGTTTCCACTTTTCACCTGAACCAGGAGATTGTTCTCCCGTCATTTTGCCCCGCTCCCGTTCATCAGGTTGAGCGCGATCTCCATACTCTGGATCTCGTGAGGGCTGTCCGCATTTATGTGTCCAGGACTGCCTCCTTCCGGAGTTCGGATTCCTTATTTGTCCTTACGACAGGTCGCTGTAAGGGGTCCGCGGCATCTAAGTCAACCTTGGCCAGATGGATCAAGGCTCCCATTCAAGAGGCTTACAGGTCTTCTGGTTTGCCTCTCCCGGTGGGATTGAAGACTCACTCTACCAGAGCTGTCGGTGCCTCCTGGGCTTTGCGACATCGAGCTTCGGCTCTACATGTGTGTCAGGCGGCCACTTGGTCCAGCCTGCACACTTTCTCTAAGCACTATATGGTGCATGCCCATGCCTCCGCGGATGCAAGTTTGGGCAGGCGGGTCCTCCAGGCGGCGGTTGCCCACCTTTGAGGGGGACCATGTGTTATCTGTCTGTTGAGGAACTCTTCCCGCCCTGGGGTATTGCTTTAGGACATCCCCATTGTCTGGGTCTCCCATTATGATGACCAGAAAAAAGAGAATTTTGTTTACGTACCGTAAATTCTTTTTTCTTTAATCATCAATGGGAGACCCAGCACCCACCCAGTTGTTCCGTTGCATGTTTTGCATTTGTTCTGTTCCCTGTTGGGACAGTGTTATCCAGGTTGTTGAACCGTTTGTACACGGTTTCTTCCCGACGTTTCGGGTGTGGTTTATTTGTCTCCTCGCAGCTTATGGACCAAACTGAGGATGTTCCCTGCGGTAGGGGTTTATAAGCGGAAGGGGGCGGTGTCTACAAACTTGTAGTACCTAGTGTGACCTCCGGAGGGCAGTGCCCTAAACCCCATTGTCTGGGTCTCCCATTGATGATTAAAGAAAAAAGAATTTACGGTACGTAAACAAAATTCTCTTTTTTGTAGTATTGCCCTAGGCAGGGAATCCAAAAATTGTGTGGCTCTGTGATGCCCCTAGGAAAAGACGCACATGAAGGCCACTTTAAAGAATGTGCCCATTTTAAGCAAGTGGGTCATTTGTAGTATTGTCCTAGGCAGGGCAGCCAAAAGTTGAGAGGTACTCTGATGCCCTTGGATGGAGGCGTGCATGAGGGCCTCTTTAAATAATGTGCCCACTGTAAGGAAGTGGGTCTTTTGTAGTATTGCCCTAGGCAGGGAAGCCAAAAATTGTCTCGCACTCTGATGCTCCTGGATAGAGACGTGCATGAGGGCCTCTTTAAATAATGTGCCCATTTTATGCAAGTGGGTCTTTTGTAGTATTAACCTAGGCAGGGAAGCCATAAAATGTGTGGCACTGTGATGCCCCTGGGAAGAGACGTACATGAAGGCCTCTTTTAATAATGTGCCCATTATAAGCAAGTGGATCATTTGTAGGATTGCCCTAGGCAGAGCGGCCAAAAGTTGGGAGGCACTCTGATGCCCCTGGATGGAGGCGTGCATGAGGGCCACTTTAAATAATGTGCTGATTGTAAGGAATTGGGTCTTTTGTAGTATTGCCCTAGGCAGGGAAGTCAAAAAATATATGGCACTCTGATGCCCCTGGGAAGAGACGTACCTGAAGGCCTCTGTAAATAATGTGCCAATTTTAAGCAAGTGGGTCTTTTGTAGTATTAACCTAGACAGGGCAGCGAAAAATTGTGTGGCACTCTGATGCCCCTGGATAGAGGCGTGCATGAGGGCCTCTTTAAATAATGTGCCCATTTTAAGCAAGTGGGTCATTTGTAGTATTGTCCTAGGCAGGGCTGCCAAATGTTGGGAGGCACTCTGATGCCCTTGGATAGAGGTGTGCATCAGGGCCTCTTTAAATAATGTACCGATTTTAAGGAAGTGGATTTTCAGTAGTATTGCCCTTGGCAGGGAAGCCAAAAATAGTGTGGCACTCTGATGCCCCTGGATAGAGACGTACATGAAGGCCTCTTTAAAGAATGTGCCCATTTTAAGCAAGTGAGTCATTTGTAGTATTGTCCTAGGCAGGGCTGCCAAAAGTTGGGAGGCACTCTGATGCCCCTGGATGGAGGCGTGCATGAGGGCCACTTTAAATAATGTGCCGATTGTATGGAATTGGGTCTTTTGTAGTATTGCCCTAGGCAGGGAAGCCAAAAATAGTGTGGCACTCTGATGCCGCTGGATAGAGGCGTGCATGAGAGCCTCTTTAAATAATGTTCCCATTTTATGCAAGTGGGTCTTTTGTAGTATTGCCCTAGGCAGGGAAGCCAAAAAATGTATGGCACTCAGATGCCCCTGGGAAGAGATGTACAAGAAGGCCTCTGTAAATAATATGCCAATTTAAAGCAAGTGGGTCTTTTGTATTATTAACCTAGGCAGGGAAGCCAAAAATTGTGTCACACTCTGATGTCTGATGTCCCTGGATAGAGGCATGCATGAGAGCCTCTTTAAATAATGTGCCCATTTTAAGCAAGTGGGTCTTTTGTAGTATTGCCCTTGGCAGGGAAGCCAAAAATTTTGTGGCACTCTGATGCCCCTGGATAGAGACGTGCATGAGTGCCTCTTTAAATAATGTGCCCATTTTAAGCAAGTGGGTCTTTTGTAGTATTGTCCTAGGCAGGGCTGCCAAAAGTTGGGAGGCACTCTGATGCCCCTGGATGGAGGTGTGCAAGAGGGCCTCTTTAAATAATGTGCCCATTTTAAGGAAGTGGGTCTTTTGTAGTATTGCCCTAGGCAGGGAAGCCAAAAATTGTGTGGCAGTCCCATGCCCCTGGGAAGAGACGTCCACGAAGGCCTCTTTTAATAATGTGCCCATTATAAGGAATGCATATTAGCTACGGTACAGCCTGTTGCCGCTTAGCCGAGGCAGTGCTGCAGTGCTTCCAGCTTGGGACTGATGTGGAGGGTGAAGTGGAGGCTGAGGAGCATGACGTGTCAGAGCTGTACACTTTGGGTGAAACCCTGACTGAGTTAGGGCCTGCAATCCTTGGTGTCGGAAGGACATGTTCTGTCCCAAACTCAAACTGGGTCCCAGCTTCCAGAATATTAACCCAGTGTGCCATCAGCGAGATGTAGCAGCCCTGCCAACAAGTACTTGTCCACGTGTCCGTGGTTAGGTGGACATTGCCTAAAACTGCGTTGTTAAGGGCAAGTATGATGTTTTGTGACACATGCTTATGTAATGCTGGGACGGCACACCGGGAACAATTGTGACTGGGCTGGGGACCGAGAAACATGGGACAGCCGCCGCCATCAGGTTGCGGAATGCTTCCGTCTCCACCAGCCTAAAAGGCAACATTTCCAGCGCAAGCAGTCACGAAATGTGTGCATTTAGAACTGTGGCATGTGGGGCGTTGGCAGCGTATTTGCACCTGCATTCCAACGATTGGTGTATGGATAACTGAACGCTGCGCTGGGACAAGGACGTGGCTGATGATGGTGCTATTTCTGCTTGTGCAAGTACAGGTGAAGGACATGAGGCATCTTTGCCTGCAGTATGGACAGGGGATTGGCTTGCACGGACAACAGTGGAAGACGCAGTGGTGTCACCCGCAGACACTGCTCCTGGACTCTGCTGTACATCCCACAAAGTGGGGTGCTTTGCTGCCATGTGCCTGATCATGCTGGTGGTGGTCAGGCTGCTAGTTTTGCTACCCCTGCTGATGCTGGCATGGCAGGTGTTGCAAATGGCCTTTTTCGAATTATCTGCATACACCTTAAAAAATAGCCAGACTCGGGAAGACCTAACAGTTGTACTGGCAACTTCACTCATGTTGTTGTTCCGGGGAATGGTTGCCTGCCTTCTGCCTGCGGCCACCACCCTGCTTCTTACGGCCTGTTCTGATGCTACGCCTAACTCCCCCTGTGCACTGCTGTCCTCGCTCTGCATGTCCTCCTGCCAGGTTGGGTCAGTTACTGGATCATCCACCACGTCGTCTTCCACTTCCGCACCCTGGTCCTCCTCCTGACTTTCTGGCAATTGTGTCTCATCATCGTCCACCTCTTGTTGAGACACGTTCCCACCATTGCCTTCGTGAGACCGTGGCTGCTCAAATATTTGGGCATCGGTACATACGATCTCCTCATGACCCACTTCAACTGGAGCTGGCGAGAGGCTAGAATCTACGAATGGATAAGTGAACAGATCTTCAGAGTGTCCAAGTGTGGGATCAGTTATGTCCAGGGCCGGAAACTCGGCATGGTGGGAGGAAGGAGTATCAAGGTGTGGAATGTGCGGTCCAGTCTTACGGCTACTGACACTCGACCGTGTGGAAGACAGGGTATTTGTGGTGGTGCCAAACTGACTGGAAGCATTATCCGCGATCCAACTAACAACCTGTTGACACTGGTCTTGGTTTAATAGTGGAGTACTGTTGCGGTCCCCTAGAAATTGGGACAGGAAGGTCGCGCGAGATGATGTGGGCGTTTGTCGTGGTGCAATTCGAGCTTGCACACGGGCTCGGCCTCTGCCTGCACCACCATCACGTCCAGTTCCTTGTCCCTTGCCACCGGCCTTGTGCATTTTCAATGTTGTGCTGACTGTATACAGCTAAATGAAGGCGTACAAGATTTGGTTTTTAGCACGACACTGAGATTTGAGATGAAAGCCCTGCAGGTGGACTAGTCAGACACAAACGATGACAACAATAGCGAGTCTTTTGGCGTATCCTAATTTACGCTGCAACCTACTGTAGCTGCACTAAGATGCTAAATGAGTGCAGACAAGATTTGTTTTTTAGCAAGACACTGAGATTTGAGATTAAGGCCCTGCAGGTGGACTAGTCAGACACAAATGCTGACAACAATAGCGAGTCTTTTTGCGTATACTAATTTGCGCTAAAACCTACTCCTGCCGCACAAAAATGTTAGATGAACGCAGACAAGAGTTGGTTTTTAGCATGACACTGAGATTTGAGATTAAGGTCCTGCAGGTGGACTAGTCAGACACAAACGCTGACGAGAATAGCGAGTCTTTTGGCGTATCCTAATTTACGCTGCAACCTACTGTAGCTGCACTAAGATGCTAAATGAGTGCTGACAAGATTTGGTTTTCAGCACGACACTGAGATTAGAGATTAAGGCCCTGCAGGTGGACTAGTCAGACACAAACGCTGACAAGAATAGCGAGTTTTTTGGCGTATCCTAATTTACGCTGCAACCTACTGTAGCTGCACTAAGATGCTAAATGAGTGCTGACAAGATTTGGTTTTTAGCACGACACTGACATTTGAGATTAAGGCCCTGCAGGTGGATTAGTCAGACACAAACGCTGACGAGAATAGCAAGTTTTTTGGCGTATCCTAATTTACGCTAAAACCTACTCCTGCCTATTGTGAGCTAAATTAATCCCTAGAAGCACTGTTTTGGGATGGATGGATGAGATTTCCAGACTGTACACCAGCCCCAGATGTGATGCAGGCTGGTATACTGGCACAATAAAGTTTGCTATATACCCTGCCTCCCTGCCTGCCTGTATACAGCTCTATTAGTCCTCAGAAGGACTGTTGTGGTAAAAAGACTGGCAGCCCTGTGCCTACACTAACTGAAAGGCCACAAATATGTCCCTCAATCAGCAGCAGCTCTCCCTACACTGACTGTCTGTGGAGCAGAGTGATGAGCACAGCGCGGTCAGGTCTTATAAAGAACTGATGACGCTGTGCGGCCAGCCAATCACTGTAATGCCACAACCAACATGGCCGTGGCATTACAGTGTCTTGTCAGCCAATCCCTGCATGTGGGCTGGCTCTGTAAAGAGCGCCAACATGCAGGGAGGTGGACCCCAAGCATAGCAAGAGTATCGCGAGATTACTCGGTACTCGCCGAGTACCCCGAGTACCGAGATATTTGTGCGAGTACCGAGTAGTGACATGCATACTCGCTCATCCCTAACGCCTATATCTAGCGGCTGGAGCTCTTTGGTTAATGCACCCGGAATGACGGCAAGCTCCGAATTAGTTTTCTTCACTTGGGCTTTGACAGTATCAGTCACCTGGGTGCGCATAGAGTCATAGACCAATAGGGATGGGCATCTGTGAAAAAAGCCATCCAGTCTCTTGATAAAGTCCTCCCTCAGGCACTCACTCATCTTCTCCTTGTCCATCAAGCCCTTTGGGTTAGCCTTGATGATGACACCAGCAGGAAAATTTTCTTTTGGTAAAGTCTTCCTCTTGAAAATGACCATGAGTGGTAAGCTATGGCCATTAGCCAGACAGGCGAGAACTACAGTGAAAGATGACTTCTCTTTTCCTGTAGTACGTATAGATACCGTACTGGTCTCTGTTTTCTCAACAGTACGTTTTACGGGGATGTCGAAAGTAAGGGGGACTTCATCCATGTTAGTGATGTGTTCTGGTTGGATATTCTTTTCATTTATTTTGGTTATACAGTAGGCGCAGAATATGGCCAGCTTCTCTTCATAATCCTTTGGCAGTTGCTGGCAGACAGTAGGTCTGGTGCGGATGGAGAGATTACGTCTTTTCATAAAACGAAATCACCATGAAGGACCTCCTCGAAAGTCCTTGATCTCCATGTCGCGTGCTAACGCTGTGGCTTTGAGTCGAATAGAGACAGTAGACAGGGCCGGCTCCAAGTTTTGATGGGCCCCGGGAAAAACAGTCTCAGCGGGCCCCTTTAACACATACTATGATTCATGAATATAATATAGATGCTACAGACTGTGTATATGTAATATAGAGGCTCATGGGTGGGCTGTATATATAATATAGAGGCTGTTTAGGGTTGTATATATAATATGGAGACTGTCGGGCTGTATATATAATATAGAGGCTGCGGGCTGTATATATTAATTGGAGGCTGTGATGGGCTATATATACTATTTGGAAGCTGTGCTGGGCTGTATATATAATATGGAATCTGTGCTAGACTATATATATTATTTGGAGGCTGTAGCGGGCTGTATATATTATTTGTAAGCTTTGACAGCCCAGCAGCAGCCTCCAAATAATATATCCAGCCCAGCACAGCCTCCAAATAATATATATAGTCCAGCACAGCTTCCATTTTATATGTACAGCCCAGCACAGCTTCCAAATAGTATATATAGCCCAGCACAGCCTCCAAATTGTTTATATAGCCCAGCACAGCTTCCATATTATATATACAGCACAACAGCAGTTTTCATATACCTCAGCAGCAGCCTCCATATACCCCAGATCAGCCTCCGTATACAGCCAGCACTGCCTCCGTATACCGCCAGCACAGCCTCTGTATACCCCAGCACAGCCTCTATATACCCTAGCACAGCCTCTGTATACCCCAGCACAACCTCTACATACCCCAGCACAGCCTCTATATACAGTCAGCACAACCTCTATATACAGTCAGTACAGCTTCTATATGCAGTCAGCACAGCCTCTATATACCCCAGTACAGCCTATATATACAGTCAGCACAGCCTCTATATACCCTAGCACAGCCTCTATATACAGTCAGCACAGCCTCTATATACAGCCAGCACAGCCTCTATATACAGCCAGCACAGCCTCTATATACAGCCAGCACAGCCTCTATATACCCTAGCACAGCCTCTGTATACCCCAGCACAACCTCTACATACCCCAGCACAGCCTCTATATACAGTCAGCACAACCTCTATATACAGTCAGTACAGCTTCTATATGCAGTCAGCACAGCCTCTATATACCCCAGTACAGCCTATATATACAGTCAGCACAGCCTCTATATACCCCAGCACAGCCTCTACATACCCCAGCACAGCCTCTATATACCCCAGCACAGTTTCTATATACAGTCAGCACAGTCTCTATATACAGTCAGCACAGTCTCTATATACAGTCAGCACAGCCTCTATATACAGTCAACACAGCCTCTATATAGAGTCATCACAGCCTCTATATACCCCAGCACAGCCTCTATATACAGTCAGCATAGCCTCTATATACAGTCAGCATAGCCTCTATATACAGTCAGCACAGCCTCTATATAGAGTCAGCACAGCCTCTATATACCCCAGCACAGCCTCTATATACAGTCAGCATAACCTCTATATACAGTCAGCACAGCCTCTATATACAGTCAGCACAGCCTCTATATACAGTCAGCACAGCCTCTATATACAGTCAGCACAGCCTCTATATACAGTCAGCACAGCCTCTATATACAGTCAGTACAGCTTCTATATGCAGTCAGCACAGCCTCTATATACCCCAGTACAGCCTATATATACAGTCAGCACAGCCTCTATATACCCCAGCACAGCCTCTACATACCCCAGCACAGCCTCTATATACCCCAGCACAGTTTCTATATACAGTCAGCACAGTCTCTATATACAGTCAGCTCAGTCTCTATATACAGTCAGCACAGCCTCTATATACAGTCAACACAGCCTCTATATAGAGTCATCACAGCCTCTATATACCCCAGCACAGCCTCTATATACAGTCAGCATAGCCTCTATATACAGTCAGCATAGCCTCTATATACAGTCAGCACAGCCTCTATATAGAGTCAGCACAGCCTCTATATACCCCAGCACAGCCTCTATATACAGTCAGCATAACCTCTATATACAGTCAGCACAGCCTCTATATACAGTCAGCACAGCCTCTATATAAAGTCAGCACAGCCTCTATATACAGTCAGCACAGCCTCTATATACAGTCAGCACATCCTCTATATACAGTCAGCACAGCCTCTATATAGAGTCATCACAGCCTCTATATACCCCAGCACAGCCTCTATATACAGTCAGCATAGCCTCTATATACAGTCAGCATAGCCTCTATATACAGTCAGCACAGCCTCTATATAGAGTCAGCACAGCCTCTATATACCCCAGCACAGCCTCTATATACAGTCAGCATAACCTCTATATACAGTCAGCACAGCCTCTATATATAGTCAGCACAGCCTCTATATAAAGTCAGCACAGCCTCTATACACAGTCAGCACAGCCTCTATATACAGTCAGCACAGCCTCTATATACAGTCAGCACAGCCTCTATATACAGTCAGCACAGCCTCTATATACTGTACAGTCAGCACAGCCTCTATATACAGTCAGCACAGCCTCCATAGTGCATCTTCTTGTTTCCTCCACTTACGCATCATAGATTCATTAATGTTGAATTCTCTCGCAGCTGCTCTATTTCCAGGCTCTACTGCATGACTTTTAGCTTTAAGCTTAAAATCTGCATCATAAGCATGTCTCTTAAAAGGATGTATTTTTGGGGTAGTAGGTATGCTGAATCAAAGATATTCCGCGGGGCTCCTGTGCACAGAGCTGTACGTAGCACCGCAAGGACTCAGGGGGACCACGTTCTGTCATGCTGTGAAGATAACAGAAGGAGAGCTTCTGTATACTGTACAAGTGCACACAACCAATTGCAGGTGAAAAAGTTTACGGTACAGTACATTTCTTGGTAAAAGGACAAAAAACCTTGATGTATGGTACCTCTATAGCCCCCCATCATGCTCCAGTATCCCTCTGTAGCCACTCATCATCTAGAAGTATCCCTTTGTAGCCCCCCATCATCCTCCAGTATTCCTCTGTAGCCCCCCATCATCCTCCAGTATTCCTCTGTAGCCCCCCATCATCCTCCAGTATTCCTCTGTAGCCCCCCATCATCCTCCAGTATCCCTCTGTAGCCCCCCATCACCTTCCAGTATCCCTTTGTAGCCCCCTCTTCATCCTCCAGTATCCCTCTGTAGCCCCCCATCATCCTCCAGTATCCCTCTGTAGCCCCCATCATCCTCCAGTATTCCTCTGTAGCCCCCCATCATCCTCCAGTATTCCTCTGTAGCCCCCCATCATCCTCCAGTATCCCTCTGTAGCCCCCCATCATCCTCCAGTATCCCTCTGTAGCCCCCCATCATCTTCCAGTATCCATCTGTAGCCCCCATGATCCTCCAGTATCCCTCTGTAGCCCCCATCATCCTCCAGTATCCCTCTGTAGCCCCCCATCATCCTCCAGTATCCTTCTGTAGCCCCCATCATTCTGCAGTATTCCTCTGTAGCCCCCCATCACCTTCCAGTATCCCTCTGTAGCCCCCCCATCATCCTCCACACACACACACAGTCAGACACACACAATAAACTGATTCTTACTACATAAACGTTGCTTACTGCGCCTCAGCGGTCCTGCGCTGGTGGAACAGTAAGTCACTAACAGCGCAGGAGCCCTCAGCCATTTACATCGCAGGAGCCCTAAGACAATAACAGCGCAGAAACCGCTAGCCAATCAGAGGCTATGGACTGACGTCAGCTGGCCTCGGATTGGCTTACAGTTCCTGCGCTGTGATTGGCACAAGGCTCCTGGCCGGAGATCTACACACAGCTCCGGAGCTGTGATTGGCTGATGGCTCCTGGGCTGTGAGCGGTGCGGCTGCTGCTGAATACAGTGGCGGGCACCGGACAGTGGGGACTGCAGGATGAGGCCGAGCTGCATGATGGTCTTGTGATCGGTGGCATGCTTATCAGGTATGCCTTATTTTCTGGGGGGTGCCTTATATTTGCAGGCACATGGCACCCCCTAGCATGCATTATTTTCTGGAGAAAAAAAGATATAAGGCGCACCGCACTATAAGGCGCAGGTTTGATATCTAAGAAAATCTTAGTCTTTTAGGTGCGCCTTGTAGTGCGGACAATACGGTACTTTATTCCATTGCCTAAGGCTAGGGTCACACTTGCATCATGAATTCGCTAAATGGATCAATTTTTTACATGTGGAAATGTTGAAAAACAGATCCATTTATGCACCCATAGACTCTAATGCAAAAAACGCATTGCAAAAGTGCAATGCGTTTAACGCAATGCGTTTTTGCCAAATCCGTTAAAAAGGTAGTGTGCAACGTTTTGAGCTTCTTTTTCAAAAACGCATGTGTTTTTGATAACATGGGAGTCTATGTGAAAGCGCATCCGTTAACACATACCACATATGAATGCATATGTTAACGGATGCGCTTTTGGTGTCAGCACGCATGATATGCAAATGTCAGAGGTCACGTGATGTACCATGTGATGATAAGTTGCAGACAAACCAGGAAGTCACACTTTGCAGCCTGATTACACACCCACAGGTTCTTCTGGCTGACCAGCAAGGTATGTACACATGTGAAGCTTTTGTTGGAAGCATGTTAAACATGCTCCACATGCACAGTGTACATTTTAATTGTATGTTGCTTTGTGTCATCCCCAGATGTCTGATAGCGACCTGTCCATTGCTCAGATCCTGACGTCCCAGACCAGCTGCTCAAGTGACTCCGTGAGTGGCTGTTTGTTTCCCTGCAACATGTAACATATTAACGTTTTTGACCATATGCTCATGTGTGTTGCATACGTACAATGTCAATGTTTTTTGTCAGATGTCAGTGCTGCTACCTAACCTTTGTTGCTTATTGTCAAAGGCACTGCTGTTACTACATCCCCTGGCTGACATGACACCTCATTTTGTGTGGGTTAATTGCACTACATGGTGCATTAATCATCAAGTACCCATTGATACCTTTCACTTTGCCCACACTCGTGTAACGTGTTGCGTACTAGCATGTTCGTGATATTTCTCACATGTCCACCACCCACATAGGCAATGAGTGTTGCTTCTTGCACGTGTGCATCCATATGTTGCCCACATTGTTGTCGTAAGTTGTCATTGTTATTTGGAATGCTGGATTTGTACATTTTACAGAATCATAGTGCATGAAACATACATCACATGTGTTTAATATTTCAAAATATTAAGCAACCATAGGCAACAAATGTAGTACTGTCTGGGTACTTGCTGGTTCTACTATTGTCATTTGTGAAAGGGAAATCTACATATCATCCCATTCCTTATAGTCACTATGTTTTTGTCTTTACTATTGGTTGTCCAGGACTACAGCTGTTCACGCTCCTCATCTGATTCCGATAACAGCCGAGTAAGTTGCATGCAGTCTAATTCTGGATACATCATGTCATCAATATGTGTGTCATGTTTCACATTTATAAAGGACACACATATACCCATCATGGATAGTTTAACCTAAGAATATCTTCCATGAGTGTCATACAGATAGACCATGGGAAAATGTGGCATGTTGTTTATTGAGTATAAGCCCATGTAGTCACTATATAGCTGTCTCACGCCAAAATAAGGCCATGTTCACACATCTCCGCTGCTAGTATTTAGCGGGTCTAGCAGCGGAGATGTGTGAACATGGCCTTACCTTGCTTGACAAATAAACAGCCGTAGCTTGTGGAGCTGGCCTATCCAGCTTCATGCACACATCAATCTTCCAGCTAACCTTCACTGTGGCCCAGTCTGTACAGTCACCAGACATGCCCTTTGAAGACCAATACCAACAATTTGACATGGGTGAAGTGTTCTAAACACCAACAACATGTGTGCCCAACATGCGTATGAACCCTTACTCCTTTGACATTGTTGGCATGATTGTGTGGCTGTGTTTTTGTATTTTTCACTTGCACAAAGGCGTCTTCCATGTGTTGATATTGACCTTTCAATCTAAGGCTGCCTTCATACTACGGATTTTGCATTTCCGATGCTGTCCGATAAAAATGGGACAGCATCGGAACGATTCTGGCCCCCATGCAACCCTATGGGCATCGGACCGAATCGGATGTGCACTAATGCCACCTGATTTGGTCCTGATCCGATTCTGTCCGATTTTTTTATCGGTGCAAAATCGGAGCATGCTCCGATTTTTGCACCGAAAATAAAATTGGACAAACTCGGATCGGACCAAATCGGATGGCATTTAGTGCACATCCGATCGGGCCCGATCAATTTGACATGGGGCCCTATGGAGCAGGGTCCGAGGAAACATCTGATGTGTCCTCGGACCCGATTTTAGTGTACTGAGCATGCTCAGTACACTAAAAATAGCTCCTAAAAGTAAATTAAGGGGTTAATTAAAAAAAAAAAAAAATATATGCTCACCTGTCCACGAGGCCCCCGGCATCTCCCGCGTCTCCTGGTGTCTTGCTGTTCTGACAGGACCTGCCGTGATGTCACAATCACATGACTGCCAGTAACCAATAACCGACAGTCATGTGATTGTGATGTCACGCGAGGTCCTGTCAGCACAGAACAGCAAGACATTGGGAGACGCGCGGGACCGTGCAGGAGTCGTGGACAGGTGAGAAAAGATTGGAGGAGAGGGGGAGAAGAGGGGAGAAGATGGAAGCGCAATGAATGGAGGACCGGGGGAGAAGGGGGGAGCGCTATGGAGGACCGGGGGAGAAGGGAGGAGCGCAATGGAAGACGGGGGAGAAGAGGGGAGGACGGGGGACCACATTGGAGGACCGGGGGAGAGACAGCTGATGACAGCTGACAGGGAGCGAGGTGAGGGCGGGCATCAGATAAAATGTCAGAATCGGACGCCTATTTGGCATCCGATTCCAGGCATCAGAAGAATCTGATGCTGTCTGGTTTATATCGGACAGCATCGGATTTTAAAAAATCGTTATGTGAAAGTAGCCTAACATGTGCGTTCATTTATGTGTCCAACCAGACAACACATAGGCTCATGTCACCATGGTCTAGTGTTCATTTTGTAACTGTCTGCCTTGTCGTCCTTGATGTACATTACAAGAGTATTATGTGTCAACAATGTTCATTTGTACCCCTTGTCTTACACCATGCAGGGCAGAGACCACAAGAAGGCACACAAGGGCAGCTGGAAGGGCAAAAAAGGGAAGACCCCAGTGAGCAGAGAAGGAGCTGTGACTTGAAGTAAAGTAAATCACTTCTACAAACGCTGTGTCCACATGTCCCTTTTGTCTCCACATAGTTATTATTATTTTTATTTATTTATTTATTTATTTAGCGCCATTAAATTCCATGGCACTTTACATGCTAAAAGGGCAGACAAGGACAAGTACAATAAATGTGGACAATTTGGTCGTACAGATAAAGAGGGGAGAGTGTCTAATGTGTTTTTGTTTCAAAAGAAGCTTCAATCACTGCCCAGAAACAAAGCCATGAACAGACGCACATGGCAGCAGTAAGTAGCTTCAGGCTCAATTTGTGTAAGTGTATGAACTTAGCGTGTGGAAATGTTAGGAATCCTTGGACAGGTCAATGGCAGGGACCACACACGATGTTTATTTTTAGGGATGTTGCGCAACTTGTCAATCAGAATTTGTATTGCAGCCCCTCAAAGTATTTTATAATATAAATATATTATTGGTCCCTTCTTGTAGAGTTCTTCAAAGAGGACCAAAAGAACAGTTATAGTAGTAGAAGGAAAACCCAAACTCAACAGTGAAGAACTGATAAATCTTGTGCAACCCCACCCATCCATATGGGACCAGGGAGACTCTGGTCACCATGATGTCGTTAAAAATAGATAAATGTGGCAGTCGATCACTGCAGACATGGTCACTTCATATAAACTGATTTCTCCAAAACAGCAGCAGGACGCAGGTAATGTCTTGACAAACAAAATGTACTTAGAGTGGCAGCTGACCTGCCTTTATTGTGAGGTACACCATGTAGTAACATGACACATTTTGGTAATATTTGTTTAATTTACCTTATAGAGAAGCATGTGAATGTGAGATGGCGGTCGGTATATGACCATTATGTGCAGGACATGAAAGAACTTCAGAAATTCCGTAGTGATTCTGCCCCTAAGGCTAGGGTCACACTATCCTTAATCACCCCCTGTGCTGAAAACTTAGAATTTCTCCCAGAAGCGGAATAGCATTATTCTATCTACTTCAGAATGCTGCCACAAGTTACCCGATGTGTATCCTAGTTAACAGCCACACACCAAGCTGATTAGTGTACGCTTTTGCTCAGCGGACAGGGAAAGCGTTTCCAGGGAAAGCGGTCTCCCGAAGCAGAGAGCATAACGCTATTCTGCTTCTGGGAGAAATTCTAAGTTTTCAGCGCAGGGGAGATTAACGGTGGTGTGACTCTAGCCTAATCCACCATTGCTTTATAAGCATTTTGACCAGCTGGCCTTTATGCAAAAGTCCATTGAGGGACGGCTGTAAGTTTTCAGTCATACTTTTTTATTATTATTATTATTATTATTATTATTATTATTTATATAGCACCATTAGGTTCCATGGCGCTTTACATGAGCATAAGTGAGACAAGGACAAGTACACTAACTCTAGACAATCAGGACATACAGGTACAGGAGGGGACCCTGTCCACAAGGGCTCAGAGTCTACGAGGGGCGGGTGGGGATACACTAGGATGGGGGAATGTCAGTTATGGGGCCGTGGTCTGGGTCTCATGGCAGGTTGTAGGCTTGACAGAATAGGTGAGTCTTCAGGTGACACTTGAAGCTTCTCAGGGTCGGAAAGTGTCTGATGTGTTGGGGCAGGGAGCTCCAAAGTATGGCAGATGCCCGGGAGAAGTCCTGAACACGGTTGTGCGAGGAGGAGATGAAGGGGGAGCAGAGGAGGAGTTTTTGGGAGGAACGGAAGTTGCGTGAGGGTAGGTATCAGGAGGCCAGGTCGGAGATGTATGGTGGGGACAGGTTGTGTATGGCTTTGTATGCCATGGTTAGTGTTTTGTAAGAGACAAAAAGAGAAAAGGGGGCGCAATGGTGCAATATCATTAACAACTCGGTTAACTAGTGGCTGTGTGATTACTAACCTTTCAGTGTTGTGCAAGCCATGCACAACACTGGTTAGGGTGTGATCAGCGACAAGGGTCTCCCTCCTGTCCTGGATAATCTGCAGTGGATGTAAAAAGGAAAAGTTGCGGCTCCAGGATGGTCGGCCGCAGCGTCCCTGCTCACTTCCTAGTATTGTACGGGCTCCGCCTCCTCGCGTCCCATGTGACCGGGTGCGCTGACGTCAGAAAGGTCCAGTGGTTGCAATGCTAAGCCATTGCCACAGTGATAAAGGTCCTTAAGCTAATAACGAGCAGCTCCTGCCATGCCCTCCAGGAGAGAACAAATCTAGTAAAGCAAATTAGCACGGTCTCTTGCTGGGCGCTCAGATCAAAGCCAGGAATCTTGATCAGTGGAAAGTCCTTTATTAAGAAAACCTCCGTCACCACGACATGTTTCGACGGTGTAGTGCCGTCTTTCTCAAGTGGAAAGACGGCACTACACCGTCGAAACATGTCGTGGTGATGGAGGTTTTCTTAATAAAGGACTTTCCACTGATCAAGATTCCTGGCTTTGATCTGAGCGCCCAGCAAGAGACCATGCTAATTTGCTTTACTACATGGTTAGTGTTTTCAACTGGGATCTCTTGGAGGTGGGGAGCCAGTGAAGGGCTTGGCAGAGGGGGGAGACAGGGGAGTAGCGGGAGGACAGATGGATTAGTCAGGCAGCTGAATTGAGGATAGATTGGAGAGGTGTAGGGGAGTTAGCCGGGAGGCCAGTGAGAAGGAGGTTGCAGTAGTTAAGGCGGTAGATAATAGGAGCATGAATAAGTGTTTTAGCGGTGTCGTGGGTAAGGAAAGAGCGGAGCCGGGAGATGTTTCTAAGCTGGAGCTGGAGGGATGTGGTGAGGGCCTCGATGTGGGGCTTGAAGGATAGGGAGGAGTCAAGGATTACCCCGAGGCACTTGGCTTGGGGGACAGGGGAGAGGGCGCAGTCATTGACGCAGATGGATAGGTTGGGAAGTGGGGGGGATTTTCTTGGGGGGAAGATGATGAATTCAGTTTTGTCCATGTTGAGTTTAAGGAAGCGAGCAGAGAAAAAGGATAAGGTGGCGGAAAGGCATTGTGGGATTTTGGAGAGTAGGGAGGTGATGTCGGGGCTGGACAGGTAGATTTGGGTGTCGTTGGCGTAGAGGAGGTACTGGAGGCCATGGGACTCAATGAGTTGCCCTAGGCTAAGAGTGTATATGGAGAAAAGTAGTGGTCCCAGGACCGAACTTTGGGGGACTCCGACAGAAAGTGGGTAGGGAGAGGAGGAAGAGGTGTGGGAGTTGCGAGACGCTGAAGGTCCGGTCCGCTAGGTATGCGGAGATCGAAGAGAGGGCAAGGTGGGTGATGCCAAAGGATTCCAGGATCCAGAGAAGAAGGGAGTGGTCAACCGTGTCAAAGGCGGCAGACAGGTCGAGGAGGAGGAGGATGGAGTAGTGGCGTTTGATCTTGGCGGTCAGTAGGTCGTTGGTGACTTCGGTCAGGGCTGTTTCGGTGGAGTGGAGGGGTTGGAAACCGGACTGTAAGCGGTCGAAGTGGGAGCAGGAGGAGAGGTGAGAGGACAGTTCGGAGTGGACGTGCTGTTCAAGTAGCTTAGAGGCGAATGGGAGAAGAGATATGGGGCGATAGTTAGAAACAGAGGTAGGGTCGAGGGAGGGTTTTTTAAGGATGGGCATGATTAGGGCGTGTTTGAAGGCCGAGGGGAAGGCGCCAGTGGTAAGTGATAGGTTGAAGAGGTGGGTGAGGGCTGGGATGAAAATAAAGGTGTGGTTGGGAATGAGGTGGGATGGGAACGGGTCGTGAGCACTGGTGGTGAGGTGTGATTTCGACAGGAGGGAGGAGAGTTGGTCTTCAGTTATGGGGGGGAAAATGGCTAATGGAGGAGGAGGGCAGTGTAGGTAAAGGGGGAGTTGTGGGGATAGTGGGCCAAAGCTGTTTCTGATCTTCTCGATCTTCTCCTTGAAGAAGGTCGCAAAGTCTTCAGCAGAGATGAGGGGAGAAGGGGGAGGAGAGGGGTGGGCAGAGTAAGGAGTTGAAAGTTTTGAAGAGCTGTTTGGGGTTGCGGGACAGAGAGGTTATAAGGGATGAGAAGAAGGCTTGCTTGGCAGTAGCAAGTGCCGTCTTGAAGTTAGTGAGGGATTGTTTGAACAAAGCAAAGTGCTCAGAGGTGCGGGACTTTTTCCATCTCCTCTCGGCGACCCTGGACGCCCGTCTTGGGTTTTTAGTGAGGGTGGTGTGCTAGGGTTGCCTGTTAGTGCATGGAACGTGGAGTGTGAGGGGGCAGCTAGGTCGAGGGCGTTGTATAGGGTGGTGGCAATTTCTATGTCACCAGCGGAGGGTATGTCAGTGAGAGGGAGGAGGGATTCAGAGAATAAGGGAAGATCAAGATCTTTTAGGTTTCGGCGAGGGTGATCAAGTTTGCGGGGAGGTGGTAGCGTGTTAGGGGAGGAGATGGCAAATAAGGTCAAGAGATGGTGGTCTGACAGGGGGAGTTCCAAGGTTGTGAGGTTGGAGAGGAAGCAAAGGCGGGTAAAGATGAGGCCAAGTGTGTGGCCTTGTTTGTGAGTGGGAGAGGAGGACCATTGGGAGAGCCCTAGGGAAGTGGTCAGGGAAAGAAGGTTGGAGGCGGCTGGACGGGGAGTGTCAATGGGGATATTGAAGTCACCCATGATGATGGTGGGGATGTCAGCGGAGAGGAAGTGAAGAAGCCAAGTGGTGAAGTGGTCAAGGAAGGAGGCGATGGGTCCAGGGGGGCGGTAGATGATGGCTAGCTGGAGGTTGCAGGGGGAAAAGATTCGGACCAAGTCGGCTTCGAAGGAGGGACAGAGGGGGGCGGGGGAATAGGGCTGAAGGTGCAGGAGTTGGACAGGAGTATGCCGACACCACCGCCGTGTTTGCCAGAGAGACAGGGGGTGTGGGACAGACTGAAGCCGCTATAAGATAGTGCAGTGGAGGAGGCCATGTCGGAGGGGGTGAGCCAAGTCTCGGTGATGCCAAGGAATGATAGTTTCTTGGAGATAAAGAGTTTGTGGATGTCTGGGAGTTTATTGCACACTGAGCGGGTATTCCAGAGTGCGCTGGGTAGAATGGTAGGGGGGCAGGGGTTGTGGGAATGGGTCTAAGGTTGGTGGGGTTGAGAGGGTTTGTGGTGGTGAGGTTGCGAGGGTTGGCGGTGGGTCGTCGATGTGGGATGAAGGTGGTTGTGGGGATGTGTTGGGGGGGCCAGGATTGGGGGAGATGTCAATGGCAAGGAGGAGGAGTAGGAAGTGGGTTAGCAGGTGGGAGCAGGTGAGCTTATGTGGCAGGCATGCTTGAGGATTGAAAGTGAATGAATAGGTCAGAGAAGTGGGTGAAGTGGTTAGGCAGGATGGAGGGTGAGAGCAGTATTTTGTTGCTGGGAGGGGGGATAAGTGGGGGTAGTAGGAAGTGGAGAAGGATAGGAGTGATAGTGAGGAGTAGCGGGAACATTGTATACGGTGAGCAGGAAGTGAGTGTGGCAGCAGAAGGTCTCTGGTAGGAGCGGAGCCTCGCCTCCGAGCTCCGGCAGCGGCCCCGGCCCGAGCGATGGGACCTGCAGTATTGGCAAGCGCATCCGCGCCCCGGGCTGGGACGTCGCCTGGAGTGGGCTCAGCGCTCAGTCAGGAGGAGCGAGGCAGTGGGACCCGCGAGTGCATGATGTTTCTGTATACATGAAAGCACATTGTTAGATGTGTACATTTATTTGGATGTTTTATTTTTATTTCAGCACCCACTCGAGTACTCCAGCAGCACTGGACGACCCTGCTGTAAGTCTGTTCGGAGAGGATGGTGAGATTGCGGAACCCATTGCCACAAGCTAATTGGAGAGTAGCCAAGTTGAGCCTTGAACATCAAAGGTTGCACCAAGCACCAGCAGGCAGGTCCTGGTTCATGTGCCTGCGGAACCCCCAGCAACCTGGTTTAAACGGAGTAATGTGAGCAAATCAGACACTGACATTCTGTTACTGGATGGAATGCATGGGATGAAGGAGAATTGGAGACTCGAGAAAAGAGAGTTGCAGCAACAAATTGATTAATTGAAAGCCACAACCACGATTCATGGTGCTAACGAGTGGAAACTCTTGATGTCGTCTTATGTGCCACTCCTTAGCACAATACAGGCGCAAAATTGCGTTTCGCAAGCTTTTAGTTCCACTGATGGAGAAATTTGCAGAGGCCCAGGAAACCGAGCCGCCCTGTAGTTCAGTGGAAAGCAGACAGTCTTTTGTGTCTGGTGTAGACCACTGTGAACTTTGATGGACTAATGCCCTGTGAAAAACACAAGTTGACATGTTAATTTGGTGCAGTCATCAAGTTACCAAGGAGTCTCAGTTTATGTTTGTATTTATATATGTTTTAAAGGCAAAACTTGTAAGGTCATGGCTGTGTTTGTGCTTTTCTTGAAAGGAAAAAACAAAAGGTTGCGCCACGCTGATCCCACACATAGAATAAGGGTTAATTAGGATACACTCACCGGGCACTGTTGTGCACCGCACAACAGGGAATGGAATACACGGTGAGTGTAAAATTGGTCAGTTGTTCTTGAGGCGGCCTTCCACTTGGCTCCGTGTGATAAGGCTCCGAGGTCAGGGCGACCGTGTCCACCGGGCCTGGACACTTAATCCCAAGGGAGGCAGCTCTATTGCATGTTCAGCAAGGTCTCTCCTCCAGCAGCTCTCATACCACACCCCAAAGGGAGGAGGGTAATAATAAGAAGGAAAAATAGTATGGAAGTGAGCGCTAGAAAAGACCAGGGAACTGAAAATTAAGAGAATTACCTCTAGGTTTATTAAAAAGTGGGTAAAGCGAGCCCTCAGCCACAACGCGTTTCGACAAACGTCTTTCTCAAGTGGATGTTTGTATTTATATATGTTTTAAAGGCAAAACTTGTAAGGTCATGCTGTGTTTGTGCGTTTCTTGACACATACAAAGTAATGTGTTGTTATTTTGGTATTGGTAATAGAAAAAAAAGGCCACTGCAATGTAATAAATAAAAAAAATTTTTGAGCATAAAAATGTGTGTGTGTGCTAAATAAAGGTTGTTGAACAAAAAAGAGCCATCATAAGCATGTCCTACCACACTTGTTTACAAACTAAACAATCCATACACACATAATGGCAACAGTGGCTTGGTTAATGTATAGGCCCCGTCTCACTCTTCAATGTGTTGGTGAACCGACCAATGTTCCGACTTGACCTAGATTGCTGGATGCACCACGTGCAGCCGAGTGTCTGCTCCGGTTTCCAGCAGACGCTTGCTGCCTTCACACTGCTGTCGGGAGCCGTGCGGGTCGTGGCTGACGCCCGCAACCACTGCCTGGATCATCTGCCTATGCCGCGGGGAGACTGACTGGATCTGGGGACACATGCCGACGGGAGCAGCCGGCGCTTCCCCCCCGTCGCCATTACACTGCGGCAGTAATATAGAGAGCGGCGACCCGGATCCGAATCTGATAACTTGCTTGAGGAACCGCAAGAGCGGGTGAGTGCAACAGGCTTGGAGTAGCAACGCTTCAGTACCGGCCCTGCTATTTGAAAAACCGCAAGTGCGGGTAAATGTTACTCTATAATTGCAGCGGGGCTGGCAACGCGGGAACAGGACACCCTCTCCTCCCCCGGTGCCCACAACTCGGGGCACAGAGTCTATTGAAGGGTCCCCAACATAATAAAGTGAACAGGCAGTGGTCTGGGGCAATATCCTGGGATACAGCACGAGAGACAGTCAGAGCCCAGAGAGGAAGATAAGGTGTTAACCTTCTGCATCACCCCTGCTGTGAATGTGACAGTCTAACAACATCCCCCTCTCAGAGAGATTCTGTCTGAACTAACTGAGTGAACGGCCACTCAGTCAACTGTACACACTGTCTAAGTGCGATCTAAGTGCTCCCATTTACACAGCCTCTGCACCCTCATTACCCCTGGACCTGGGACCAGCTCCAGAGACACGACCCCCGCAACTATTTATCCCCTGGTCTTGAGGGGTGGCTGAACAGATGCGGCCCCTGAAATCTCTGTGCCCCTGGATTCCTGTGCTACCTGAGAGGTCACAACCGAGATCCAACATGGCCGCGGTCCTAGGAGGATGTGTGATCCATAGCTCCTGCTGAAGACACCAGGATCCGCAGCATCCTACACAGGAGGCACCTACAATCTGCCCCAAAACATCATCCCTGCCTTGCTGACACTCCTGGGACGCAGTAACAGGGGAGAATTTGCCCCGGAGGGGATTGTCTACATCACCTCAGACGAGACACGCCGAGCCCCCAAGACCCGAGGCATGAGGCCCTGAATACCATTGGCTCCTCAGCTCACCTCCAACAAGAAACCGCCACCGGACGCTGCAACCCTCAACCCTTAGTTTGATTGCCCAGCGCGGCTAAGCGGCGGCACCGCTTACAACACAGGGAGGGAGAGGAGACGCGGTGAGGCACGTGCAGACCAGAGGAGTCATCAGAGGAGGCGGAGGTCCGCCACCACCGCATCTACTACCGCCTGCATCAGGTGACACCGGGGCTCTAGGGAGACAGGCTGGCAGTGAGGAGCTTGGCGATCCCTAAGTGCGGGGGCCTCCGACCATGAGCAGAAACTGAAAGAAGGTGAGGGGGGAGAAGGGGACCATCCATTACCGACCCGGCCGCCATTACAGACTGTTGCGGCGGGTCTCACATACTGCAGATTAAGCAGCGCCAACTTGGTGACGCGCACCCAGACACTGGAATCATAGAGAGAGTTACCACACTCACATCCAGTGCCCAAGTTGATTGATTGATACCCCCATCCTCAAGACACCTATACTACAGCAGGGGCACCCCTACCCCTGTTGAGGAATGCTCAGAATTCCATGGCTATACATAGGGAGCTCCCCTACAAACTAACTGCACACAGGGATAGAAGGGAAAGCTAATCCCACTGGCAGAAGATATGCCACATATAATAGGAGAATATAGTTCTGAAACATACAAGGATTTATTAACTGTGGGCATAATTCTAATCCAATCTCATTCTCCTAACACCTGGAGCTATCCATCTAAGCCCCAGTAGGATCTCCAAAGATATTCTCACTCTGGGTTAACTCTATGTTTCTTATTGCACATAATGACATGCTGATCTGCTAAGAAACCAGCAGGGGGGTGGAACTCACCTAAAGCAAGACCTAATCTCGTACACACTAGTTTGTCATAATATGGGGAAAACGACTGTAAAATCTCCTAAGATTATACCTAAGGCGTCCAAGTCGATCACACAAGCAGACGTTGATCAATATCTACGAAAACAAAACGAGTCCTCGGGTGCCCAGAAACCAAGCAAACAACCCGCTCTCTCATATGCTGATGACTCGGATTCGGATATGGAGTGCGAATCTGACACAAGCACCAAAGCAAAGGACGCTTTGTTCTCTAGATCATTCTTAAAACGAATACTAGCCAAAACTCTAGAACCTATAAGGCGCGATATAGCAGATATTAAGCAGGACCTAACTCTCCAAGGCTACAGGCTTGAATCCCTGGAAAATGCACAGGGACCATTAACTCACCACTCCAACTCCTTATTAGAATGCCTAGTGACCCACGAGCAGCAACTTCACCAAGTCCATATTTCCCTCGAGGACCACGAGAACAGAGAGCGCCGCAACAACATCCGAATCAAAGGCCTCCCTGAGTCGGTAGCATTCGAAACTCTAGGCAAAGCAGCACTAGAAATATTCAGGTCAGTACTGAGGGAGGAAGATCCACATGATATTGAACTGGTCCGAGTGCATCGTACCCTCCGCCCTAAACCGACACCTGGTGACACTCCCTGAGATGTGCTGTGTAGATTTTTAGACTATCGAACAAAGGACCTGGTACTACGTAGAGCTAGAGAGGCTGATGACCTTACTTATGCAGACTCCAAAATTCTACTTTTCCAAGATTTATCGGCAATAACTCTAAGAAAATGTCGCCTCCTAAAGCCATTTACAGGAGCAGTCTTAGCCAAAGGACATAAATTTTGTTGGCTTTTCCCCTTCGGCATTCACATAACGGCCGGTGAGAGATCTATAATTGCCAGATGACATTAAAACGGCTTGCACCTCTTTGGATATCATTCTGAAACCTATCCGGATTTAGAGTCTTTCCATGCAGCATCACTACTTCAAGCGCTCCCGACTCCGCAGCCCTGGCAACAAGCGATGACCCCGAAATCTCAGCGCTCCAAGAGGAGAACAGCGAAATCCCCATCATCCAAAGGCCCAGAAGAGGTCACCTGAGTGGTTTTATTTTTCTAATTGCTCATTAAGAACCTACACATATGTCCACTCAACCTGGCTTCTCTGGACAAGAGTACTTTTTCTTCATTATCGCACCCTTTTTGTGCGACTATAGATACATACTGTAGTCTTACTCATTTATAAGTTGTTTTTACAGGTCTACACCCTTATAAGTGGTCCCAGCGGACAATATTGGTCTAATAATTCGGCTGGAGTGTTTCTCTATTAAGGGCCCTAACCCGTCCTACTTGCCTTACACCCTATTATCCCTACCACCTCAACCCGAACCAATTCCAACTTTCCCAATTCTATTTACCCCCTCCCCCTTATTTCCTACCAGCTCTTGTATATCCTTTACACTCCCTATTCTCCTATACTTCCACAATGCACCCACTTTAACCTACCCTTGTTTGAAACACTCAACCTCTATATTGACGCCGAAACCTATATGCCTGCTGGGCCTAAATTGCAAACTCAAGAGAAAATAGTTTGAGATAATTTGACAGTTTGTGTTTTTTATATAGTACTGTGACTTAGATAATAATAGAGGAACTGCCCCCCCCCCCCGAGCTGGAAAATTGCAGTTCAGTAGTCCACATTAATGGGAAATGTTAACCCTAGAAGAGTACTGTTTTTTGACAAATTAATGCTTATCTTTTTTCTTTTTCTTTCTACCCTCATTACACTCTTGTCTCCCCTTCTGCTTTCTCTCTTTCCCTTCGACCCTACTTTCCCCTATCCTATCAGGCACGACCGACTCCCTTCTCAAAGTCCTAATCAACAAACAAGCAATTTGAGAGACAATGGCTGGTGGTAAAGTATTAAACCTATACATCTCTTAATACTCATGGCTTTAACTCTCCTGGCACCAGAAATCCAACACTGCATGCTCTTAAAAAACAAGGGACTGATGTCCTATTTGTCCAGGAAACCCACTTCATACCAAATAAGATCCCCAATTTCGAGAAATCAGTGTTTGATAGATGGTATCACGCTACATCCACCCAAAGCGGGGCCAGAGGCGTATCAATAGCGCTTAAGAAGAATATACAATTTCAACTACGGGAATCCCTGGTGGACCTGCAAGGCAGGTATATTCTGATTAAAGGCCTACTAAATGGCACACTAGTAACACTTGGTAGCCTCTACGCCCCGAACAAAAAAGTACTGAAATGGATACTGGCTACAATGAAAAAAGAAGAGAGATTTAGAGAGGGTCTGGTAGTCATAGGGGGCGATTTAAACATTGCGCTAGAGTCTTTGTTAGATACTACCAATCAAAAGAGCTCCATCTCTGGTAAGGACTTGACCAGGGTACGTGCATGCTTACAGTCCATGCAAATGATAGATACATGGCGATATATGAACCCGACATCTCGGGATTATACATATTACTCTAACCCGCATAGGTCTTACCATAGATTGGACTATACCTTTGTGTCTAGGAGAGCACTACCGGATGTACAATCGTCTGAGATAAAACCTAGTATCTTTTCAGATCATTCAGCGGTGTTAACGTCGATTTACACTAGTAAACACTGCTCATCATGCAGGTCATGGAAATTAAACGAAACAATATTAGACTCACCTGATATGAAAAAACACCTTGTAGAGAAACTCCAACAATATTTTAAAGATAACCAAACACCTGATATACCCATTCAATCCTTGTGGGAGGCACACAAGTCTGTGATCCGAGGGGAACTGATATCAATGGCGTCATATCTTAATAAGAGACAGCATTCAGAAACCCAACAACTCTATGATGAGATCGCAGACTTGGAGTTACAACATAAAAAATATCAAGATCCTGATACACTAACCACATTAAGATCTAAACGACTGCGATTGAAGGATCTAATTAACACATCCTCAGCGAAACAATATAGAAAGTGGAAAACTAAAATGTATGCTCATGGCGATAAGGCCTCCAAATTTATGCTCTCTTATTTACGTAAACAACAGTCACGTACGCAAATACATTCAATCAAAAATGACAGAGGGGTTGACTCGCAAGACCAAGCTCACATTGAGCAAGCCTTTCTTAACTATTATACGCACTTATATAATTTGCGTTCTAATGACTCTGCCGATGTTGTCCATCAGAGGAGCTGGGATGCGGGGGCCTTCTTGAAGGGCCTGCAACTTCCGACCCTTTCTGAAACGGATCAACAAACACTTTTACAGCCCTTTACGCTCCAGGAGCTCCAGTCCACTCTGTCGCGCTGCCCTAGGGGGAGGGCACCCGGTCCTGATGGATTCTCTGCTTTATATTATAAAACTTTCTCCTCTCTGCTCCTACCACACCTTCTGAC
Source organism: Allobates femoralis (assembly GCA_033576535.1). NCBI lineage: Eukaryota > Metazoa > Chordata > Amphibia > Anura > Aromobatidae > Allobates > Allobates femoralis. Next base: position 496,422,965 of record JARQOC010000004.1, read on the forward strand.
ATTATGCAATGCAACACTGGCAGGCCATCCGCTGCCTAGTCAGATGCTTGAAGCTAGGATTTCGTTGATCCATAAAGAGGGTAAGGACCCAACCCTGTGTAGCAGTTCCTGGCCTATATCTCTGTTAAATGTAGACTTGAAGCTGATGGCCGGAATAATTGCCCACAGGTTGGCGACGCTTTTGCCACACTTGATTTCAACAAATCAAACAGGATTTGTAAGAGTTAAATACATAATTCCATACAATCTGTAAACCAGGATGGAAGTGACAGTAGTCACTTCATCCTACAGACTCCAAATAACAGTTATAAACAAAAGAGAATCGGAGAGAAAGTGTGCGTTTTAGACAAAAAAATTTTTAACTTTTAATCACAGAGCCAATGGACATGAAAATGGCTCACAAGGAGCAACACTGGGATCAGTATACAATATACAATATACAATATTATGCAGCCTGTACAGGGAACAGGATAAAATAGTACAATTTTAAACAAAGAGGGAAGATGCATCATAACATCAGTGCATGAAGGGTTACATTACTCAAAAATAAAGTGCAAGTGCATATCACAGATGTCGACATAAAATCCCTCAGTTCGTTATATAAACATCCCTGCTTCCCTATACATATATGCAAATAACAGGTCAAGCCTGAAAGAAGCAAGACCAAGGTCACATATTATATGGTAACAAATCACAATGTCGACACTCCCCCTTGATGAAGTGATACTTAACACGAAACGTACGTTGGGACAGTAAGCGGGGGATCCATCCACTGTGGGGCACATTGTGATTTGTTACCATATAATATGTGACCTTGGTCTTGCTTCTTTCAGGCTTGACCTGTTATTTGCATATATGTATAGGGAAGCAGGGATGTTTATATAACGAACTGAGGATTTTATGTCGACATCTGTGATATGCACTTGCACTTTATTTTTGAGTAATGTAACCCTTCATGCACTGATGTTATGATGCATCTTCCCTCTTTGTTTAAAATTGTACTATTTTATCCTGTTCCCTGTACAGGCTGCATAATATTGTATATTGTATATTGTATACTGATCCCAGTGTTGCTCCTTGTGAGCCATTTTCATGTCCATTGGCTCTGTGATTAAAAGTTAAAAAATTTTTTGTCTAAAACGCACACTTTCTCTCCGATTCTCTTTTGTTTATAAAAGGATTTGTAAGAGGCAGAGAGGGGAAGGACAACGCCCACAAAGTCTTACACCTAATACAATACGCAAAAACGCGCAATCTCCCACTGTTCTTTTAGGCACAGACGCAGAGAAAGCGTTTGACAGACTGGATTGGACCTTCCTAAAAGAAGTTCTTATGAGATTTAAATTGCCCACAGCCTTAATTACATCTATTATGGCGATGTATCGACACTCCACGGCACGGATTAAAATTAACGGCTCTATAACTCCGATGTTCCCTATTGGTAATGGAACCAGACAGGGCTGCCCGTTGTCTCCGTTATTGTTCGTGTTGGCAATGGAGCCTCCCTTGATGGCGATTCAGAGTAACCATGACAGAGAGGGCATCACGATAGCTGGAGAACAATTCAAAACGGCAGCATTCGCAGATGACCTCTTGGTGTTTCTGACAAATCCCATGGGGGAACTCCATGCTCTCATGAGCCTGATGGACCAATATGGTAGCCCGTCCAATTTCAAAATAAATGTTTCAAAATCTGAAGCACTGGGGATACAGATTAAACCAGGTACTCTTCAAAAACTGAAAACCCTTTACCCTTTACCCTTTACCCTTTATCCTGGCCTAAACAAACCTATCTGGGGGTGAAGATAAGCGGGAACCACCGTGATTTATTTACATTAAACATTCTTCCTCTTCTTGCATCCACAACTACCCTCATTCAAAATTGGAGAGACACATATCTCTCGTGATTAGGGAGATAAAATATGCTGAAAAGCCTGATATTACCCAAATTTAATTACCTCTTCCAAATGCTACCTATATCCATTCCGACTAGCTTTCTTACCAAAGTGAATTCACTTTTTACCAGATATATGTGGAAAAGCAGAAAACCTCGCATATCACAGCGTACATTGTCACTCCCCAAGCACCTTGGTGGCATGGGGGCTCCAGACATTAAACTATACTATAGAGCAGCATAAATCCCTAGAATAGTGGACATGGTTAGGGGAACTAGTGATAAACAATGGTTGAATGCTGAAGATGCCCTAGCACCCTATAACCTTAGATCACTCTTTCTCATTCATTCCAATATGAAACAAAATATACCCTTACTGAACCCTTTCACCAGATTTACTTTGAAGATTTGGCGAAAAGATGTGAAACATCTAATGCCACCTTTTACCCCATTGGCTAATCTTAATGACTTGCACGCCCACTTAGAGACAACACGGGATAAAAAACTTAGTTCATACTGAGAGCAATACATGCACCCCGTGGACCAATTACATCAAGACGGTGCCATTGTATCTTTTTCAGACCTACGAACAGTACCTGGCCTCTCTAACTTAAATTTTACACAATATAATGCAATTCAATATATTCTCCACCCGCTTCTAAAAAATCAGACCTTACTAGGGGACTGACTGAGTTCGAGAAACTCTGTGCTGCGGTGACAAAACCAAAACAGATGTTTTCCAAAATTTACCAAATATTATTGACTGCCGATACCAACCCCAAGAGGGCATTCATAGCGCACTGGGAAAGAGATCTGGATATAAATTTTCACCCTCACAGGTACGATACATTTATTAATCAAAAAAAGGACTAGCTCTCCCCCCCCCTCTCTCCCCCCCCTTTTTTTTTTTTTCTTTACTTTCTTTATCAGCTCTTTTCCTCTCTTTCCCTCCCTTCATTCCTTCTCTATATATTTTTTTTTTTATAATTTTTTTTTTTTTTTTTTTCTCTTTACTTTCTGTTATCAGCTCTTTTCCTCTCTTCCCTCCCCTTCATTCCTTCTCTATATATATATATTTTTTTTTTTTTTTCTTTACTTTCTGTTTTCAGCTCTTTTCCTCTCTTTCCTCCCCTTCATTCCTTCTCTATATTTTTTTTTTTTCTTTCTTTCTCTTTTCCTCCCCTCCCCCTCTTCTTCCCCACTTAATTTTCCGTTTAAACTCCTTTAGAACCTGCAGGTATGTGATTGGTTAGAAATAATTGATGTATATTTGTCACACATGCGAGAGGGGCTTTTTTTGCTTTAAATTGTATATATTCTTTTTGTCTGTATTGCCATTGTACTGACGATTAAGTGGGCTAGACCCACGAAACGCGTCCAGGAGCTCCTCTGGAGCATGTTGATTTTTAAAACTTTTGAAAATAAAAAGGAATTTTGTGGCACCGGATTCTACACCTTTTCTACGATACATTTATTCCCATTTCCATGGCCCGACACAGTGCATAAGAGCTCAGGAATCCTCATTTAAGGTTGTTATGAGATGGTATTATACCCCGGACCACGTCCGACTATGGGACATTAACCATCCCTCCGAATGTTGGAGATGCGGGCTGAAGAAGCCACTTATCTACATATGTGATGTAGCTGCCCAACACTGACACTGTTTTGGAAAAGGGTGGAGAAAATCATTGAGGCAATCATAGGTAGATCACTTCGTCTAAGAGGCTTCATTTCCCGATATGGCCCGATCACAAATTGTATTCTCTCCTAGCACAACCAATATTGAGTGCAGCAAAGCTATTGATACCGTTGCACTGGAAATCCTGCGAAACACCTACATTGTCTGAATTGGAAGAGAAAATCCACTCCCTATATCATGTGGCCGAGATAGTGGCCTCAGTGAATAACACCACTTCCGCCCATCTAAACGTCTGGCAACCATGGATGTCCTACCACTATGGGACGAGATAGGGACTATACCATGCTACCCTTACCTTTATTGATCAACAGTGCCTGATACTTCCCCTCTCCCCCCACCCTTCTCCCCACTAATTTCTGTCTCCCCTCTTTCCTTCTCTATCCTTTCCTTTCTGCTATACTTAGCTTACCCTTAAGTGTACATATTAATACTTAACTCAATAGATTAATGTGAATGGAGCTATCACGGTGAAAATGGATCACAATCCTTGGCAAATCTATGGAACACCTGTGTGAGCGCTTTTCGGCTCCCCTGGCTGAAGAACTATACTTCTTTAACGCCTATCCTAACATATATTGCCGTAATGGATTCTATGATAAGCGCTTGGCTAGACAAAACACCGATACTACTAAGAGCACCTTTTTTTTTTTTTCTTCTTTTTATTTTATTTTTCTTCTTTTTGTTTTATATATTCTCCTGGAAATTAAACTCTGTTCGCATTGTCCACACTGTTCATACAGTGTTCACATTGTATTGATGTTTTTCTTTTGCAAAAAAACAATAATAAAAAGAATTTTGAAAAGAAAAGACCTAGATCGCTGGAACGACGTTCAATGATCGCTAGTGAACTGTCACACGTATAGATCTAGTTAACGATGCAGCAACAATTCCGCGACAAGCAAACAATACTTGTGGTGTTTAGCTAGGCTACGACCTTCACTTCTCAATAGGCGATGGCGAGGTTGTTAACGACATCGTTATCGAGGTGTCACACACACCCATGCTGCAGGTTAAACAAACACTCATCGTTTGATTTAATGTCCAGTTCACAAACCTCCCATCAACGATCTGCTCGATTATTGTTGATCGAATGTTCATGTCACACTGAACGACGTTGTTACGAAGTCGTTAGAAAGGCTGAAGACCCGTGTCGTACTAACGATATCGTTGTGTGAAACGGGACCTTATGTCAGATGCATACTCAGAACTATGGTGTATGAACATTTGGTAATGCCTAGGGTCACACATAAGCCCTAGATCCATTATTTGCATCAGGTTTTTCACTTTTTTTTCTAAGTCCAAAAACTGATGCCGTTAACGGATGCTGGACTCAAATGTAACTGCACTTTTCAAAAACGCTATGCGTTTTTTTACTGGATCCAAAAAGCGCTACAAGCAACGTTTTTGGGTGTAGTAAAAAAACGCATGCGTTTTTTTAACATGGGGCCCTATGGGAAACGCATCCGTTAATGCATGGTACATATAGGCACCATCTGTTAACGGATGTGTTTTTGCTAACGTTTTTGGGAAAAAAATACTAAGTCCAAAAAACGCATAGCTGCACAGGAGGCTCAACATGCAGGCAGAAAATAACGGATCTGTTATTGAAACCATGGAAAAAAATTGCTTGCCATGTGTGACCCTAGCCAATATTTGACTTTCTGTGTTATGTGTCTGCCTTAATTCCCATCTACATTACACACCATGTGTGGGGGCCAATCATCAATGTTAAGGGCTGGTTATATGTAAGGATAAACATAAGAATGTGACAATGTGATGTAGTGTACACATCTGCCAATGTACTGTATATTCTGTACACCTTGCTGGGGCTATTAAGTTTATTTTTTCAAACACACTTGAACCTGGTACCCATCCTTGTATATTCGTAGCCTTGTGTAATGATTGTTTGCAATGGAGACTGCACGACACAATGGCATGTCAGTCTGTCCAGTGTTTCACTCAGTTCTATTTGTTGTTAGGCAACCCATATACTTCTATGGTGGACCATAGCTGTAATAAATTATTGAGGCAACAAAAACAAAACATTTCCACACACGTGTAAATTTTTAACCAATATGTGTCATAAAGATAGTCATTAGCATGACAATGATTAAAAAAGATAATAACGAACAGAAAATAGCCATGGCTTCTGGCATACAATACCATTACTCCACAAACATAATGTGTGTTTCACAACTAACAGCGCAACAATTCAAGTAATGCATTCATGAAGTTGAACCACAGCATTACTTAGCTGCATTTATGACGTTATGAGGCAAAACAAAATACACGTGTAAACTTCCAGAATAAACTAAATTATATCCAAAAATGTTTGGGCAAAAAAGGTCAACACAAAGATGTTGGATTTCTTGACCAAGAAATTTCGATCAAAGGACATAACAAAAGAACATCAAGGAAGCTATACAGGTTGGGCACCCATGGGAAGGTGACCATGATCACTGGAAAAGTAAAGTGAGAATTGTTCCCTGACGGCCATTGTAGCATTCGGTGCATGAACACCTGCAATCTGAAGGCCGAATAGTGGTGACTCCCAATCATATGGGTCATGAACCATAGGCTCATTTCTACACACTGTATTATGGAGGCAGCAGGGGCATAACTACAACAGGTGCAGGGGTTGCAATCGCACCCGGGCCCTGCAGCCTAGGGGGCCCCAAAAGTCCCTTTGGCCTATAGAAAAAGACTAATACGATTAAAGATTTGCAATAATTGGGGGCCCCATTGGAGCTTTCGCATCGGGGCCCCTGGACCTGAAGTTACGCCACTGGGAGGCAGACACACGCTTTCACCACACTATCAAAATTTTTTGGATGAAGCTGTATGCCTGTCAGTAACACACGTCATTTAGCAGTCAGGAGGCCGAAAGCACATTCTAGATGTTGATGACTCACCGTGGCCGGGGCTCCGGTTTAGACAGGCGATGCTTCCTTCCTCCTTGTCACGGGTGGACCGCGCCTGCCGGTAGCGGGGCCCGATGTAGTGCAGATCAAAAGCGTTTGAAGACGTCTTTGTGGAACAGATTAAAGGGGTTTTTAATTTATTCGTGACGCCACCTATGAGTAGTTTCGGTAAGGACTACCGACGCTGCGGAGCCCCCGGGGGATGGATAGCAGCAAGATGTTACGCTCCCCACAGGCTGAGCGGTGATCCCCGGAGGCTGGAGCTGCTCAAGATGTTGTGCGGCAGCTGTGGTTACCTTGTAGTGCGGACGGACAGTTCATAAGGAAGCACGGACACAGAAAGTCTCTACAACGGTTCTTTACTGTAACCAGCAGGCAGTACATGGTATACAGTGGTTGAGTAGTAGACCGGGTGGACTCAGCAGTGATGGTGTCCCTTATAAATCCGCAGTGTTCCTCCATTCTAACTAATTGGTTGCCAGTGTCGCCCAGGAATACCAGGTCGGGTACGGGGAGGCTGCTTCAATGCCCTATCCATGATGTACGTTCTGGATGTTTTGGGGAGCCTTGGATCCCTCAGTGGGTACACCGCTGGTTAGATGACTGGAAGTTGGCTGGTGGTGGGGTGCTCCTGTAAAGCTGCTCCTCCACGCATCTGGTTCGCGTAGCAGAGGTGAACTGCTGCCAGCTTCGGTACCAGTGAACCGGCTGTGAGTTGTGGGCACGGGAGTCTTTTGGGAACCCGTGTGAGTAATGCCCAATCCCGGTAGTTAAGGCCTCAGGTGATGACACCCGACCGGTGACGGCCCATGGGCCCGCACGGGGTGCGGAGCCCCCGCTCCTCTCCAAGTTCTGTGTTCTAGGCTCTGCTCTAGATTTCAGACGCTTTCTTACTGACTAGACTATTGTGTTCTCCTACACACTACCCTAGCACTCCACCCACCAGGACCTAGGATTGGCCCTCTGTTCTAGGTGATGCATGTAGGGTTGGATTTCCAAGTTAACCAGATCATTGCTGAGTCAGAGAATATTGCGGCTGCATCTATGGCATCTATGCATCTATGGTGTGATGCACTCGTTGCGGGGCGCCACATTGACGTGCTCTACTCAAATGGCCATTGAAGCTCCGCCTGCTGCTCATTAAGGTGCGGCTGGCATACGCTTCATTAGGTCGATGTGGAGCTGGAAAGCCTCATCAGCCACAATGACATATAGTATATTTGGTCCTGTTGTTCCCAGAAATGCACATGGTGCAGGAATGTTAAAACGCTAGTTATTTAGTGTTTGGCCTATATTACTGTCTTTATAGACACACGAGTCATTTGTGCGGCCGTAGACACCGATGTCCACCGCCACAAAACATACTTGAGCATCCGCAATCGCCATTAGCACGATCGAGAAAAGCGTCTTATAATTATAATATTTCGGACCCACTGTTGGCTGGTTTCTTGATTCGAGTGTGTTTACCATCCAGGGCCCCGATGTAGTGTGGGAAATTTGACACCGAGGCAAAACGAGCAGCGTTTCAAGCCACATGTCTCGTGTGGGTGGTGCTAAGAACAGGGGCTGTAATTTAGCCCAAATAACCTCGCACGTGTGAGGCACGATGTTTCCGATGGTCGACCTACCAAAACTAAATTGGTAGTGCAAAGAGGCATGTGATGCCCCTGTAGCCAAAAACCTGTGAAAGACACAAAAAAAAATTATTAAGCAAAAAGACAACTAAATAATAAAATAATGTTGGGTACATGTTTCCACATAAACCCCTTAATGACCAATGACGGCTACACCCATCATAGTTTGGAAGTGGCACTGCATGTTGAGGCTGGGTTTGTAGACATAAAAACACAACCAATAAACAAAATCATTTCATACTAACATGGCGAGCAATATTGCCGAAGTAAACACTCGTGAACACACTTTGATATGGTGAAGCGTTTAACAGTTGAAACCTCACAAAGTGACACTGGTCTGATTTGCAAACATTAGCCTTGGTCCTTATGTGGTTAACATGTCACACCTACCTCACTGTCACCACCAATCTTTCCGCCGGAGTAATTGCTGGTCGACTAAAAGTATCCTGCCGCATTATGTCATCCTGCACATGGGCCAGTAATTTATCAAAAGTGGCCACGCAGGAACCTTTGGAACTTTTGAGGATAATGACTCAATTGAAGGAAAAGTACATGGAACGCTCCGTATTGTGGACTGAGCTCATTCATGTGTCCTTTCCTCCTGCTGGCGGAGCAACACGTAGTGCATACGCAAAAAAAGACTCTCATCAGGCAAGATTTCAAAAGTGTATAAGGCTGGCTTCACACCCAGTGTAAACCAGACAGCCCCAGAACAGTTTGTTGCCCCATAGTAACCAATGGGGCCGGATTGAGCCAGATGGCAGCTCTCTGCCATCCGGTTTCATCTCCGCGGTGGAATCCGGGAGAATTCAGTTTATTCTCTCCGGACACAAAAATGTTGTTTTTGTTTTTGTTATTACAGATATCACCATTAATCTTATCACCAGTCAAAAGACAATCATTCTGAGTTTTTCTAAGATCAGTCAAGTAAGCTTCATTAACAATTTTACTAGGATATTTCTTTTCTTTGAAACTCCTTTTGAGGGTTTCCGATTGGATTTTACAATCTGATTCTTTGGTATTGTTTTTCATCACCCGATGGAATTGGCTAAAGGGAATATTGTTCTTCCACTTGATGTAATGGGCACTCCTATAATCAAGATACCCATTAACATCAACAGTCTTAAAATGGGTTTTTGTGACCACCCTTCCATTTTCATGGTAATTTCCAGATCAAGAAATACTGCTCTGTTTTTTTCTACCTTAGCCTCAAAGGAGATACCCAAGGTATTTCTGTTCAGTTCTTTTATTAGGGATTCCGCATCCTCCATATTAAATTTTCAAATGATAATTAGATCATCTATATAGCGCTTATAAAGCACTATTTTCTTAGCTGTCTCGGGAGAGCTCAATGGTGACTGGGACTCGAATAGCCCCATGAACAGATTAACATAACTTGGGGCTACCCAAGTCCCCATCGCTGTCCCATGCCTCTGCAAATAGAGGTGCCCCTCAAACTCAAAACAATTGTGCTCAAGTATAAATTCAAGATCGGCTATCAGGAATTCTATTTGTTTTTCGGCCATATTTTAATTCTGGCACAGATAGTGTCTAATCACCTCCTTACCTAATTCATGGCCAATGTTGGAGTAAAGTGAAATGATATCCATTGTTATTATTAAGTAACTGTCATCCCATTCTAATTTATTAAATTCATAAATGAGTTGTGTGGAGTCTTTCAAATAGGATGGTAAGCTTTTTACATATTTCTAGAGATGTAAATCAAGAAAGTGGGACAAATGACAGGTCAGGGAATTAATCGCAGATATAATTGGACGCCCTGGAGGTTAACTACATTTTTATGTACCTTCAGCAAATAGTAAAAGAAAGCCGTTCATGGCTCTTTATTGGTTAGAAAATTATTTTCTTTTTTAGTTAATATACCTTCTTTAAAAGCTCCCATAATCAATTCATGATATTCCTTAATAAAAATTTTGAGTGGTCCGTCTCCAATTTCTCATAATATTTGGAGTCAGAAAGTATTCGGTATGATGCTTTAATATAAGCCTTTCGATCTTGAACCACCACTCCACCTCCCTTATCAGCCTCTCTAATTACGATGTTTTTGTTTTTCTTCAAATTATCAACTGCATCCCTCTCTCATTTACTAATGTTAATTTTTTTGAGGTTGAATTTCCTAGTGGTATTGTTAAGTTTAGTTTTTAAGGTACGAAATTCTTCGCCTACCAGGGCGAGAAAGGTTTCGCTAAAACTGCCTCTTTGATATATGGGGTTAAAATTAGACCGGTTCCGAAGATCTAGATGTATATTAGGATCTATAATTTCGTTCACATCATCTGTTCCCTTTTCCACACTTTTTCTTTTTGAGTGCATAATGTCTTTTTAAAGTTAACCGTCTCACGAATTTATTCAGATCTACAAAAAGGTCAAAATTATTTGTCTCCTGCGTAGGGCAAAAATTCAGACCTTTGTGAGAACGTTCTCTTCCATCTCACTAAGCGGATAATTAGAGAGTTGAAAATTCTTTTTTGTTCTTTTCCATTCTCATGAATAGAACGCAAATCTAAATTATTTCCTTGTGGGTCTGTTCCTCGGGAGCTCTTTTTGAAATTTTTTTGGAGTATTTTCCGGCTCTAGTTCCCTGGGGCCTCCCTTTCGGGAGTGGATCAATGGGGTAAAGAATGTTGTTATTTGTGACTGGGATTTATGTCTTTCTGAGATGTTAGAATCGGAGCAAGATTTGATTGACTCAGTAGGGAGGGAACAATCGTTTCTACTAAGGTGGTAGCCGTATAGCGCCAATTTCTAAAAAAGAAGCATGAGAAGTTACAGAACTAGGTGATCGTGTTGGTGCCTGGACTACCTTAACAAAAGCAGAAGATGTGTCTTCTGTACTATGTATAGTCAGGTCTTCCAGATCAAAATAATCATCGTCAATGATGTCATTCATAGTAACATGTCTTTCATTCAGAACCTCAGAATTGGTTTGTATTCTCGGCAGTACCTCTTTCTTATTGCCCTGGGTTATATCCAAGGGAGGTATCCCTGGATTAGGTATTGGTAGTTTCGAGTAGGAAAATCTAGTTTTCTCTCTATTAACCCTTATTTTTGAGAGACTAGCTAGATATTCATCACATTTATGCATAGTAATTGGAGTGGAATGATCCACCTTTTGTTTCAGTATAGCTCCTGTAGATCTCATATCCGGGCTATTAGAGAGTCTAGAGTTATAAAAAGTATGTAAATAATCAACTGTGTTCCTTTGTTTTTTGGAAAGATTGATTTTGGAGGATGATTATTTTTATTTATATTTTTAACAAGGACATCTTAATTCATGTGTTTCTTCCCTTTCTTATTATTTGTATTGAGGAAAACATCTCTCCTCAATTTTTTCATTTTTGTTTCCATTAGAGAGTTTTCAAAATTTTTTAAATTATCATTAGTGTCAGAATTTAATATATCATAGTAAGACATAGACTTATAAATCTTAAGTTCCTCGACTAAGGATTCACAGTTTTGAGTAGCAAGAAATGCCAATTCCTTGCGTTTATCAATAAGAACCGCTTTCCCCCGGACTGGAACAGCATACCATAGGAGCCTTACCAGATCCTAAGAGATCGATGTGCCATTGTATAAAGATACACTATAGGTGAGTGCGCTTGCCTATAATTTACATATATATAAAACCTCTACACTTAGGTCTGCACCTTCTGCTTTTTTATCCCCTCTAGACCTACAGCCTAAGGTCTCGTGTGTATCAGGCATGATTGTAACACGAACTGTCATACCATCCAAAATGGCTACTGGCCACACCCCTTCAAAAATCAGGCCCTTTTATTGGTAGATGAGTGTGGATAACTACAACCCACACTCATAAATGACTTTGGAAAACAAAACACCTCCCTATGCGTTAACACATCCGTTATTAGGAACAACACATTACAGCAGAAATACCATATGAACATGCATGGAAACCGTTAACAGATCCTGCAAACGCATGCAGGCTCCCAAGTGTGACCCTAGCCTTATTCTTGGTTAAACTTGAAGGAGATGGCTTTTTTTTCAGCCATACTAACTACATAACTCAAACTTTGTATTAAATTTCTAAACCACAATATTTACGGTACATTCATTTATGCAGCACAAGGTCAATGACTCATTGTGTTTAAGTTGATGACACAAGGAGTATTTTCATTAGAGGTAATTGTTTTTTTTTTTAATAAAAGTAAGTGATAAAATGTTTGCTTTGTGCATCACGTAGGAACATGTGAATAACCACCTTCTAAGCAAATACAGTAAGACTAATTTAGCTATACTCCTATAATTAATGTATTGTGTAATTAAATATAATTAGTGTATTTATGTATTATAATACATAAATGTATTACCAATTCTTTATTTGTTAAGGTAGGCTTTAAATCTAAACAACGTCAGAGGTACGCTGCTCTGTTAATTGAAGAGTTTAGAAAAAAAATTACGGTAGAGAAAACAAAGTTAAAAATGATGGAAAATATTTGATCTGTTTATACAGTACCATGCAAGCTATACTATTTGGCTGTACAGATACAAAACACAGCATCATTAGCAGTTTAAAGAGACAAGCCAAACATATAAATGTCCAGTTACACGAGGCACATATCTGATACAATGTTAGGGTGTGTGCACACATTTAGTGTTTTGTGCTGAAATATCTTATTAATATTGTTATTATTGTTTATTATAGCACCATTTATTCCACAGCACTTTACATGTGAAAAGGTGCATACATTGACAAGTACAATATTTATAAACAATTCAAGGCACACACAGGTACAAGAGGAGAGAGGACCCGACCATTGAGAGCTCACAGTCTACAAGGGATGGGTGAGGATACACTAGGAGGGGTTAGGGCTGGTCATGCGGTGGTTTAGTGAACTGATGCTCACTGCAGGTTATAGACTTGTTGGAAGAGGTGGGTCTTCAAGTTCCTTTCGAGGGTTTTCATGGCAGGCGACAGTCTGATGTGTTGGGGCAGAGAGTTCCAGAGTATGGGGAACGCACAGGAGAAGTCTTGTATGTGGTTGTGGGACAAAGAGATAAGAGGGGAGGAAGAAAGGAAATCGCTAGGAATGCAGGTTGCATGTAGGCAAATATCGGGAGACCATGTAACACATATATGGAAGAGACAGGTTGTGGATGGCTTTGTAAGTCATGGTTAGGGTTTTGAACTGGGGTCTCTTGGCAAAGGGAAGCTAGTCAAGGGTTTGGCAGAGGGGAGAGGCTGGGGTATAATGGGGAGACAGGTGGATTAGTTGGGCAGAGGTTAAGATAGTTTGGAGGGGTGCAAGAGTTCTAGAGGGGAGGCCAGAGAGAAGGAGGTGGCAATAATCAAGGAAGTAGATGATGAGGGCATGCACACTATGTGGCTTGAACAAGAGGGCAGAGTCGAGGATTACCATGTGGCACCGAGCATGTGGGTCTGGGGAAAGTGAGCAGCCATTGACTTTGATAGATAGGTCTGGTGGAGGGGTAGAGTGACATGAACCATTTCTGTATCTCTTGGCAGGTAAAATGCAATTATGGTTTTTGCCATTTATGGTGAATTTTTATGTGTTTTTGACACATTTTAGGTGCTGATTTTCCCCTTTCATTAAAATGGCTAATCTGCAGCAGAAATGCTGCAAGAATTGACATACCACCAATTTGTTTCTGCACCAAAACTCCAAGATTCTCATTTACTTTGCTGACATCAGCATTCCCTTCTGGTTTTGTGACAATTCTGTACATAATAATGTAGAACACAGCATTATAGTTTAATCAGGGAAGTAATGCAAACAAACTTAATATGCTATGTACGTCAGGCTTTCTTAAAGGGGTTCTGTCAGCAGGTTTTTTTTTCTATTTAATCTGAGGACAGCATGCTTTAGGGGGTTAAAACACAGAATTCAATGATGTGTCACTGTGTTGTTGTTTTCTCAAACTGAATGTTTTATCACTAGGGAATTACCATTGCTGTGACTGCCTGGCTCCATCCCTCTTCTGATCAGCAGCTCACTGTCTAAAAACATTGTAGAGCTCCATGTTGGTGGGGGTGTGGCACCCCACTGGTCAGTGCACCACAGTGGGGTACTGCACCCATAACAGAGTGTGCAGTATTCCTGTCATTATGGGAGTGTAAAGTCAACCTGAGGCTTTCATCCTGCATGCACACACTCTAGAGCAGGGGCCCAGGAAAGAAAGAGCAAACTCAGTGCCAGACCACCAGACAGGTCTGGGGGAGTCCTAGTCCACCAACGGAGTGCCAACTCTGAGTCAACACCGGCCAGTCGAGGGCCAAATTATCAGCCCCAGAATGTGCAGCCCCACCAGGATCACCAAACTGGGTTGAGCCCCTTAAGCCCCCGTCACACGTGGCGACATCGCCCCTACGTCGCCTCATGTAAAGAGCGATGTCGGCGCCGCCGGGAGGTCGCCTGGTTTCAGAGCAGTGCTCTGAATGGAGGCGACCATCATGGGGCAATGTGTACACATCGCTCCATGTTACCGGCCGCCGGTGACCTGTCAGGTGATGGCAGCCATAAGCTCCCATTGTCCTGCATCGCCCGTGGGAATTTCAGACACCGCGGCGGCGATGCCACCTGACAGCTCGCCGTCACGGGGCTGGAGATGTCGCCCAGTGAAAATGGGGGACGGCGGCACTGGCGGGCACCAAACGTGCGCGCTCCCGCCAGTCGCCGCCGACATCTCCAGCCCCGTAGCCAAGTGTGATGGGGCCCTTAGAGAGCAGAATGGTATCTCATAGCACCCAAAAGGCTTGGTAGACAAGCGGGCTGTGCAGGACAGCGCAAGGAAAGTGAGCAGGCGCAGGTCAGAACAGTGGGACATTAGGAAGACAAAAGAAGGTATACTACGGGAGCCTCAAAGAGACTTTACCCTCCTCAGTGACTAACCAGCCAGCTACCCGTTCAAAGACTGTGTAAACTGTAACCTGAAGTGCCATCTGAACCGGTTCCAGTAAAGTACCAGTATAGAGTCACAAGGCCTCCGTGTCTCCTTTCTACACAAACCACTGCGCTGCCCACAACCAGCACCATGACAACAAGTGCTATCCTGCCTCGAGGACCCGGCTCCACCTGCAGGGAGCAAGACCACCCAAGCTGCAATACCATCGTCCCCGGCGAACTGACAGCAGCGCTGGTGAACATCTCCAGAATCTTCAGATGTCGTCACAAAAAACTTTTATTCTTTTATTCCCTTTCTACTTTTCCCCAATTTTTGAGCCAACCACCAGGGCTACGGGACCAGACTGGCCACCAGTGACATCCCTCCAACTCCACGTTCAAGTTCCCATAGACCCCTGGGTGAATCAGTTTTCTGGCGTCATGAACAGGATTTCGTGCCCGGTGTAACCAGGAGCTGGAACCAGGAGCAAGAGACCGGCCCACAGTTGAGCACCCGATTACCAGAGAGGATCCGCCGATTGAACCGCAGCCCGTCACCAGAGCAGAAATCAGGGCAGAGCCAGATGACCAGGAGGTCCTACTTGATGACAGCGGCAGCAAGACCAAAGCGGAGCCCGTGGAAGCTGAGGACCTATTGATGCCAGCCAAGCTCCAAGGAGGAGGATGACTGGAAAGGCAACATCGAGGAAGTCGGGGCATCTGGGCCCCGCAGGTGCAGAAGGAGTCTCAACCGCACAGACAAGCTAGACAGGTTGGTGTAGACGCCATGACAGGTGAGCAGAACCATGCACCAGCTCTGTACAAGAATGACCGGGTTAGCTATGAGCAGCAGGGCCAAGAGGATGGTACACCCTGTGTGTTCATAAATGTATGGACTAGAGACTGCAAAATCCGGTCATGTATATAGTTGTCTAATTTGAAAATGTTCCACTTTTGTGGACTCATAGACTTTTATGGAACTACTTCATGTTTTTACCTGAGCATGGACTGAACCTGTTAAGCCAGAGACTCTGATAAGGTGCTTAGATAAGAATCTTTGCAATGTTACAAGAAATGTGCCTCCCAGATGGGAAGAAACCTACTATACTTAACGTTATTATGAAAAGTGTTTATTGTTATACTGCATATTAAAATATAAAAATGCTCTGCACCAGGTCACAGTAGTAACACTTGGGAACATGTGTGTTTCACCAAGGGGGAATGTGGCGCCCCACTGGTCAGTGCGCCACAGTAAGGGTACTGCACCCATAACAGAGTATGCAGTATTACTGTCACTAGAGGAGTGTAAAGTCAACCTGAGGTTTTCATCCTTCATGCTCACATTCTAGAGCAGGGGACTACAGAGTTAAATCCTTTGGAAAGAGACCCATTCCCAGTGGGAGGAGTTTCAGGCTAGAGCAGAGTGTGAAAGAGGGAAACTAATAGACATCTTTAGTGTGGTCTGAGGAGCGAAGCAAGGAGGGAGCCCTAGAGGGGACTCCCAGGGAGGGCGCCTGAGAGAGAAAAAGGCGGCCCAGGAAAGAAAGAGGAAACCCAGTGCCAGACCAACGGACAGGTCTGGGGGAATCCTAGTCCACCAACGGATTGCCGGCTCTGAGTCGCGGTGCAGACGAATTCACCCCTGAGCCATCAACACCGACCAGTTGATGGCCAAATTATCAGCCCCGACCCCCTGTCCCAAACATGCAGCCCCATCAGGATCATCAAACTGGGTTGAGCTTCTTAGAGAGAAGAAGGGTACCTCACAGTACCCAACAGGCCTGGTACATAAGCGGGCTGTGCAGGGCAGCATAAGGAAAGTGAGGTCAGTACCAGTATAGAGTCACAAGGCCTCCGTGTCTCCTTTCTACACAAACCGCTGTGCAGATGCACAGCCCACAACCAGCACCATGACAACAAGTGCAGTGCTATCCTGCCCCGGGGACCCGGCTCCACCTGGAGGGAGCCAGACCACCCAAGCTGCAAAACCATCGTCCCCGGTGGTCTGACAGCGGCGCTGATGAACATCACCAGAATCTGCAGGTGGGGGTCACGAAAACCTTTTATTCTTTTATTCCATTTTTACTTTTCCCCAATTTTTGAGCCGACTACCAGGCCCACCGGTGACATCCCTCCAATCCACTACCAGGTTCCGTGTTCCCATAGACCCCTGGGTGAATCAGGGTCAGCTTTTGCAGCTCTACTGCATGGCAAACTCTAAAGACTTTTATTGTGTCAGAACTGCTGCACCCACTGATTTTAATTATATACCATTGGATTCAGGGTCACTTTGCTTACATCATGTTACTCTCCAATGAGGTAGCAAAAGCCAGCTGATAGATTGACTATAAAGGTACCTTTACACGCCGCCACTGTTGCTAGCAACAGGTATCCACCGCACGTGCACGCGCACATTTTTAACGGTGGATACCGATCGCTAATGCTGCATATACACGCCGCCATTGCGTTGCCCACTGAAGGTATCTGTGTTCCCCGGAAGTGCCGACAGCTCCTGCGGCTTACTTCCTGTTGAATACCTTCCCTGGTTTACACGACGCTACCACGAAGGAATATGGGCATACATCTTTCGCGCCGCAAGTACATAGGCGTGACAGAGTTGTGTATTCCGTGACGCTCGTATGCTGACTGGACAGCGCAATAGCATCATGATTGGCCAGCCTGCGCAGGAAGGCTGGCTAATACATGACGCCATTGCAATTGTGTAGTGTGAATGGTCAGCCCTTTAAATATGGCGCCCTGTGCAGGGACAGCCAGGGGTAACACAGTAGCCCCCACCAATGATCGCTGATGGGGCGTGGTATCCATGACGCTGTGTCACGCCCCGGGGAAATCACTAGGCAACGCAACATCCATGCCTGTGCCCCGTTTAGACGCCACTACCATGGCAATTGTGCCTTTCCGTTGCCTTCGGTTTTTGGGCACGGCTCAGCAACAGGTATCTGAGTCAACTGCAGGACACAGGAAGGAACTTCCCTATTTACAAGCTGCCATTTCGTAGCAATTTCATAGCAACAGGCATAAATATCCCTAATGCCAGGCAGTTGCTACCTTTCAGTGGTGGCACGTAAAGGTACCTTTAGTCTTCTAAAAGGGAAAACAGTAAGGTACAAATCTATAATGGTACCTTTACACGCGGCTACATTTCTAGGGTGGCTACAGGTAACTTACTGGCTGCAGTGAAATCATGGAGACAAGGTTCTATCTTGTTGCTGTGTACAAATGGAATAATCTCTCCATGATTTCACTGCAGCCAGTAAGTTACCTGTAGCCAACCTAGAAATGTAGCCGCGTGTAAAGGTACCATTACTGATAATAAAAGATATACACTAAGAAAAATTATCACAAAGGCTTAAATGGGAACTATTGATTAAAAAACAGAATGCATAAATTAAAGGAACAAGTACAAAAACTTGTAATACATCTTATTAGAGAAAAAAAAACTTATTTCATAACCTAGGAGACTCATACAGGGTAGATATTGGAAGTCAGAGTATGCAGCTCATTCAACCCAGAATATAAAAAATGCCTAATTTGATTGCGGCTTATTATTCCAGACCTCCCAACTGTCCTGAACTGAGAGCTCAAGTCCTGCTTCTCGCATGTGATGAACTTTGTGCCGGGGGGCGGGACCTCTTCTGGATGTAGTGTATAAATTAAAACACAATTTTTACTGCTCACCACAGATCAGCCTTAGCCGGGACTTTAATTCAGGTGTTGGTAAGCAGCAGCACTACCCCAGAGCTACAGCTCATACTAATGAACATATGAGGATTTGGTTGTCTTGACCTGTAGTATAGGCAGTATAGATCACAATGTTACATAGAGACGCATTGTATATTACAAGGCATTTTTTATGTTCATTGTATACTAGAAAGAAAGAAAAAGTCAGAATTGTTTTTCTTATAAAACTACTAAAAATAATAAAAGCAATGACAAGAATTCATTTGTTAATTACTGCAAGTTTCTTCTGTGTTCAAACCCATAAAGATTCAGATAGTTAAATTTAATTAGAGACTGGACCTTTCACTTTGGAGCCACAGGCTCTGATGATGTGACTGAGAGATTTTTCTGCAGGCTCTGATTCCACAGGCAGATTATCCTGTTACTTCTGTACACAGCACTGTATTCCTATATATTATGTATCCAGGGAAAAACGTAGAGAAAAAAGTTGACCTCAGACTGCGCTCCCGCTCCTATAAAACAGTGGATCTAATTCAGTTAGAAGTAATCTGGTGGTTTATTCAATGCATACTAGGGCTTAAAAAATCCCCTTCATCGGGAATACCACGCATTAAAAGATGTACCATGTGGTATTTATGTGTGGAATTACTGATGAAGGTGATTTTTTAAGCCCTGAAGCACGTTGAATAAACCACCAAATGAATTTGAACTGAATTGGATCCATTGTTTTATTGGAGCTGGAGCACAGTCTGAGGTCCACTTTCTTCTCTAGGTTCTTCCCTGGATTTCTACACATGGGAGGACTGCAGCATACTGGATACTATTGATATAGTGGACATCATAAGCTTTATTAGTGGTTGTGACATCTCTCAACCAGCACAGGTGAGCCTGTATATAACTTTGTCGGGCATTATTATCCAGGGCCGTATCTAGGGGGGATGTGGGGGGGCTGTTGGGGCATGTGCCCCGGGCACAGCAGTCAGGGGGGGTGCTGTCAGGCCTCCTGCTGCAGCACTCAAGGTGTGTCACCGCCAGTCATCTGTTGTGCCCCCCTGCAGTGTGATCCAGCTGTTATTTGCTCCCGCAGTCAGCTGACCACGGGAGCAGAGAATCTGAGCACCGGCTCCTGCAATCCAAAGTATAGGTGTCTAATGTCTGTACTATGGAAGCACTGCAGCGCTCTGATCCCTGACTGATCATCAGCGGCATGATCACATCAGGTGATTACGTTGCTGACGTCACTCGGCAGCCCTGTGCTGTGCAGAGGCAACAGGATGCTGAAAAATGCTCCACAAAGGAGCTGAAGAGAAGATGCTACTGAAAATTAAAGTACCGTAATTAGAGAAAAGGGAGAGGTGAAGTGTATGGGAACTGTGTTGAGCAAATGGGGGGGGGTAGAGGATGAGGGCTGTATGAGGATCAAATGGGGGATAGAGGATGTGGGCTGTATATGGAGCAAATGGGAGTAGAGAATGAGGGCTATACAGTTGTGGCCAAAAGTATTGACACCCTTGCAATTCTGTCAGATAATACTCAGTTTCTTCCTGAAAATGATTGCAATCACAAATTCTTTGGTATTATTATCTTCATTTAATTTGTCTTCAATGAAAAAACACAAAAAGAATTGTCCTAAAGCCAAACTGGAAATAATTCCACACCAAACATAAAAAAGGGGGTGGACAAAAGTATTGGCACTGTTAGAAAAATCATGTGATGCTTCTTTTATTTGTGTAATTAACAGCACCTGTAACCTACCTGTGGCACCTAACAGGTGTTGGCAATAACTAAGTCACACTTGCAGCCAGTTGACATGGATTAAAGTTGACTCAACCTCTGTCCTGTGTCCTTGTGTGAACCACATTGAGCATGGAGAAAAGAAAGAAGACCAAAGAAGTGTCTGAGGACTTGAGAAACCAAATTGTGAGGAAGCATGAGTAATCTCAAGGCTACAAGTCCATCTCCAAAGACCTGAATGTTACTGTGTCTACCGTGCGCAGTGTCATCAAGAAATTTAAACCCCATGGCACTGTGGCTAACCTCCCTAGATGTGGACGGAAAAGAAAAATTGACGAGAGATTTCAACGCAAGATTGTGCGGATGGTGGATAAATAACCTTGACTAACATCCAAACAAGTTCAAGCTGCCCTGCAGTCTGAGGGTACAGCAGTGTCAACCTGTACTATCCGTCGGCATCTGAATGAAAAGGGACTGTATGGTAGGATACCCTGGAAGACCCCACTTCTTACCCCGAGACATAAAAAAGCAAGTCTGGAGTTTGCCAAATTGTACCTGAGAAAGCCTACCACGTTTTGGAAGAATGTTCTCTAGTCAGATGAGACAAAATGAGCTTTTTGGGCAAAGGCATCAACATAGTGTTTACAGGAGAAAAAAAGAGGCATTAAAAGAAAAGAACACAGTCCCTACAGTCAAACATGGCAGAGGTTCCCTGATGTTTTGGGGTTGCTTTGCTGCCTCTGGCACTGGACTGCTTGACCGTGTGCATGGCATTATGAAGTCTGAAGACTACCAACACATTGTGCAGCATAATTTAGGGCCCAGTGTGAGAAAGCTGGGTCTTCCTCAGAGGTCATGGGTCTTCCAGCAGGACAATGACCCAAAACACTTCAAAAAGCACTAGAAAATGGTTTGAGAGAAAGCAATGGAGACTTCTATGGTGGCCAGCAATGAGTCCAGACTGGAACCCCATAGAACACATGTGGAGAGATCTAAAAATGGCAGTTTGGAGAAGGCACCCTTCAAATATCAGGGACCTGGAGCAGTTTGCCAAAGAAGAATGGTCTACAATTCCTGCAGAGCATTATAAGAAACTCATTGATGGTTACCGGAAGCGGTTGATCGCAGTTATTTTGGCTAAAGGTTGTGCAACCAAGTAATAGGCTGAGGGTGCCAATACTTTTGTCTGGCCCATTTTTGGAGTTTTGTGTGAAATGATCAATGTTTTGCTTTTTGCTTCATTCTCATTTGTGTTTTTTCATTGAAGACAGATTATATGAAGATAATAATACCAAAGAATTTGTGATTGCAATCATTTTCAGGAAGAAACTGAGTATTATCTGACAGAATTGCAGGGGTGTCAATACTTTTGGCCACAACTGTATATGGAGCAAATCGGGGGTAGAGGATGGGGGCTGTATAAGGAGCAAATGGGGGAGGGTAGAGGATGTGGGCTGTATGAGGAGCAAATGGGGGAGGGTAGAGGATGGGGGCTGTATGAGGAGAAAATGGGAGAGGGGAGAGGGTAGAGAATGAGGGCTGAATGTGGAGCAAATGGGGGGAGATAGAGAATGGGGGCTGGACGAGAAGCAAATGGGAGGGGAGAGGATGAGAATGTACGAGGAGCAAACAAGGGGATTATAAGGAGCAAATGGGGGGAGAGAATAGAGGAGTGTATGTGGACACAACATGGAGCGCAAATGGGGGGATTTGATAACTCAGAATACGGAGTGAGAGGTTGATGGGTATGTACCCAGTATAGAGAAGACAGTATGGAAAGCAAGGGGGTAAAATTGAGGATTCAGTATAAATATTGAGGGGGAGATGGCTGCGGAACAGTATGTGGGGAGAGGGCGGATGGGTGTGGATACAGTATAAGGAGTGAGGGAGGGATGACGGCTGTGGCACAGTATGTGGTGTGAGGGGGATCTGTGTGGACACAAGATGAGGAGTGAGGTGGATGACTGCAGCATAGTATATGTAGTGAGGAGAATATCGGTGTAGATACAGTATGAGGAGTAAGGGGGAATGGTTGCCGACACAGTATCTGGAGTGAGGAGGGGATGAAGTAATGAAGAAACATTAGGGGATGAGAAAAATGTAAGGGGGCACAGAATAGAGGCTGAGCAGGTGTGGGGGTGTATGGAAAGGGGGAAGCATGCGGGGACAGTGTGAGGCCACAGCCAGGAGGGGACAGTATGTCGAGGAGGGGGAGTGTGATGAGGGAGAACAGTATAAACAATGGGCAGTGTACAGCTACTCACTGAAGAGGACAGTGTGAAGAGGTGGCCCAGTATGAAAAGAAGAGGGCAGAGTGATGAGAGGGCAGTGTGATGAGGGGGCAGTGTGGAGGGCATGTGCCATAAGAGAGACAGTGTGTAAATCATATTTTGTGCAGGGAACAGTGAGGAGGAGTAATTATTTATTCCGGGGCAGTGTAGAGCAGATATTTGTAATCAGGAAAATGTTGATCATTATCTTATCTGTAAGGGTATTGTGCCGAGATGTTCTGCAGAGGATTGGAGAAGACGTACGTTTCCAGAGACAAGCTCTGGATATGAAAAGTGTCTGGACAAGATGAAGAAAGGAAAAAGACAACCTCAATCAGAGACAAAGTAATCTATAAGGTACCCAGTTGTAAATGATTTGTGATAATGACTAATTCTCATCAGTGATGTGGTTCCTGTATGCTTTTATTGACAGCTGGTGACAACTGCCAGTATCTCCTTATCATTGTTAAGGATGTAGTAGTGTCACGCTTGGGAGGCGAGGGAATCAAGTAACTTGATGGTGTGATGGGTAAATGGGTCAGGAGAGCCTAATCTGACCATGATGCTGGGGTCCCTGGCTTTCCCTTATCTCGGAGGTACCTCTGATGGTGAGGAGTTCCGAGCCGCCACCCTGTACCCTAAACTCCTGATTAGTACAAGAAAGAAGAAATATCAGCTCACCATTGATGTCCTTCTCTGAGAATCCCCTTCATAGCATGAGTCGCTTCTTGGCAACCGCCGATTATGAAACCAAAAGGCAAAGATTAACCCAGCGAAGGGGAAAAACGGCAACACGTAGAGAAAAAATAAATAAAACTTCACTTTATTGCAAATCCATAAAAATAATGCACAGTGTGCGGTACTCAGATTAGTCTGTAGGACAGTTAAGAGCAATGCGTTTTGGCTAAAACGGAAGCCTTAATCATGATCTGATTAAGGCTTCCATTTTAGCCAAAATGCGTTGCTCTTAACCGTCCTACGGACTAATCTGTCAGCCGCACACTGTGCATTATTTTTATATATTTTTATGGATTTGCAATAAAGTGAAGTTTTATATATTTTTCCTCTACGTGCTGCCATTTTTCACCATTGCTGGGTCCATCTCTGCCTTCTAACCTCCTGATTAGCACTAGGCTGAGGGCCCCTACCTCCACCCACGGGTCAGGGATCACAGCTACTCCCACGGAAATAGAACTCCTGGAGAGGCTTCAGCACAGCAGCAAGACTTCTTCTCAGCACAATGACCAAGAGCCAACTAACTCTATAAACGGCACCTGACCGAGGAGAGGGAAAGCTATTTAAAGCCAGGGGGAGGGGATTTCAAGTGGGTCACACTTCAACCACTCATCCAGCAGCTGAACATAATAGTGAATTCAGCTCTGGAGCACAACACATGAGTCAGGACCTTCACACCAATCCCTCATGCAGCCCTTAAAGGAAAACAACACAGCAGCATCCAGCGATGTCAGCGCAAACTAAGCGCGTGACATTAGGAGTTGTAGGTTCATGCAGCACAAATGTGTATGGGTCTGACCTGACATTACAATTGTTTTAGCATGTACTGATAGTGACTCTAATGATGAATTTTGGTACTAATGAAGGTTGTGATTTTTGTACTGATGTTTGTTCTATTTATGTATTTCGGTACCTCTCTGGTGGGTCTGGTGATACATTTCTGTGCTGATGAAGGTTTTGACATAATGTTTCTGTACTGATGGTCATTCTGGTGATATATTTCTGTACCTATGATGGTTCTGGTGATGTATTTATGTACCTCTGGTGGGACTGGTGATGTATATCTGTACTGATGAAGGTTTTGACATAGTGTTTCTGTACTGATGGTGGTTCTGGTGATGTATTTCTGTAGCTCTGGTGGGTCTGGTGATGTATTTCTGTACTGATGAGGGTTTTGACTTTGTATTTCTGTACTGATGGGGGTGATATGGATGTGCTTCTGTACCTCTGGTGGGTCTGGTGATGTAGATTTGCGTTGTTAATTGTCCTGTACACATATAACAATCCGTAACTTGTAAGCTTTCTTGATACCTGGCTATGTTAATAAAGCATTGTGCTGTCTGGTAAATTAAGGGTGTGACAAAATGGACCCCTTTAATGTATAACCTATGAGGATTTCTTATTTATCCAGACCATATTGTATTTTGGTTTGCAAACTTGTAATATGCCACTCATGGGTTAAGTCCTTAAAATCTAGCCAGACAGTATTCCATATTTTGTTTACCCAGTGTTCCTAGAGTCTTGTAGATGTTTGGTAATGTGGACTTATGTCAGGGCCGTATCCAGGGGGGGCTGGCAGGTCATTTGCCCCAGGCACAAGAGGCAGCAGGGGCGCACTCAGCCTCCTGCTGCTTCGGCCGGTCTCTCCCCGCCGCCCGCATGTTGCGCGCGCCCCCCACCGCAGTGTGTGCTGCCTTTTTTCTCCACTACAGATCCGCACACTGTGCTGACAGGACCTGTGATGATGTCAAAGGAGGGGAGGAGTCAGGGGGTCACATGATCAGCTCCTCGAGGTATGCAGGACTCTGCTGTGCTGCTGGCCAGTGGCTATCATGATGCTGGATGAGGTGAAGGTTATGTGTGGGGAAAGATGGATCTACAGTTTGGATGTAGCAGAGCTGAGTGTGTACTAGGTGTATTGAGCGGAGCCACGTGTGTACAAGATATATGGAGCGTAGCTGAGTGTGTATGAGGTGTACGGAGCGGAGCCGAATGTGTAAGAGCTGTACGGAGCAAAGCCGAGCGTGTAAGAAGTGTAGGGAGCAGAGGCGGGCATGTAAGAGGTGTACGGAGCAGAGTCGGGCGTGTAAGAGGCGTACGGAGCAGAGCCGGGCATGTAAGAGGTGTACAGAGCAGAGTCGGGCATGCAGGAGGTGTACGGAGAAGAGCCGGACATGTAGGAGGTGTACGGAGCAGAGCCGGGCATGTAGAAGGTGTACAGAGCAGAGCCGGGCGTGTAGGAGGTGTACGGAGCAGAGCTGGGCGTGTAGGAGATTACAAAGCAGAGCTGGGCATGTAGAAGGTGTACGGAGCAGAGCCGGAGGTGTAGGAGGTGTACGGAGCAGAGCCGGGCGTGTAGGAGGTGTAAGGAGCGTGTGTACGTGGTGTACGGAGTGGAGCCGCGTATGTACAGGGCGTATGGAGCAGAGCTATGTGTGTACAAGGAGTACGGAGCGGAGCCGAGTGTGTACGAGGTGTACAGAGCGGAGCCGAGTGTGTACGAGGTGTACGGAGCGGAGCCGAGTGTGTACGAGGTGTACGGAGCGGAGCCGAGTGTGTACGAGGTGTACGGAGCGGAGCCGAGTGTGTACGAGTTGTACGGAGCGGAGCAGTGTGTGTACGAGGTGTACAGAGCGAAGCCGCATGTGTACGATGCGGAGCCGCGTGTGTAAGAGGTGCATGGAGTGAAGCCGTGTATGTACAGGGCGTATGGAGCAGAGCTATGTGTGTACAAGAGTCGCGTGTGTATGAGGTGTGATGAGGGAGAACAGTATAAACATTGGGCAGTATAGGAGGATACAGTGAGGATAGTGTGACCATGGAGCCCAGTATGGAAAGGAGGGGGCATTGTGATGAGGGGGCAGTGTGGAGGGCATGCGCCAGAAGAGGGACAGTGTATAAATCATATTTTGTGCAGAGAACACTGAGGAGGAGCAATTATTTATTACGGGGCTCAGTGTAGGGCAGATATTTTTACTCAGGAAAATGTTGATAATTCTGCTATATTTAAGGGTATCGTGCCAGGATGTGCTGAAGACCGGAGAAGATGGACGTGTACAGAGACGAGCTGTGGATGTGAAAAGTCATCATGGTGTCTGGACAAGATAGAGTAGAAAAGAAAAAGAATACCCCGATCAGAGACAAGGTCATCTATAAGGTACCCAGATGTAAATGATTATTTGTGATAATTACTTATTCTCATCAGTGTTGTGGTTCTTGTATGCTTTTATTGATGGCTAGTAACAACAACTCCCAGTATGTCCTCACCATTGCTACTGATCTAGTAGGAGTTGTAGGTTCATGCAGTACAAATGTGTATGGGTCTGACCTGACATTACAATTGTTTTACCATGTGATGTTGGCTCTGATGACGAATTTTGTTACAGATAAGGGTTGTAATTTGGGTCCTGATGGGGGTTATATGGATGTATTTCAGTACCTCTGGGGGGTCTAGTGATGTATTTCTGTTCTGATGGGGATTATATGAATGTATTTCAGTTCCTCTAGTGGGTCTGGTGATGTAGTTTTGTGTTAATTGTTCTGATACTGTACACATCTAACAATCCATAACTTGTAAGCTTTCTTGATACATAGTTATGTTAACAAAGTGTTGTGGATTCTGACAAGTTAAGAGTTCTATGTATTTATTTGTTAGAAGCATTAAAGGGGTTGTCACAAGCTTGTGATGAGTCTGCAGTCACTCCATGTGTCCCTCTATGTGACTGCAGACTTCTGAATTCTCACAGAGCGCACACTGCTTGCTGTGAGGATTGTCTGGTGCCGGCGGTGAGAGTGGAAGGTCACGTAACTACAAGTATGCAATTTACATAAATGCAGTCACGTGCTGACTAGACATGCGAGGCTTCAATCAATTAAATTAATTGAGCGAGGCCAGACGCGTCTAGTCAGAATGTGGCCAGAAGTATATAAATTGCATACTTGTGTTCACGTGACCGTCCAATCTTACCATATATATGGGAGAATTCTGAAAGTATGCAGTGCAAGCGCCATGAGAATTCGGAGGCCTGCAGTCACCTAGACTTTCATCTCAAACATGGTCAAGTCCTTCAATTATGACATTAAACACCTTGGCCCACTCCTTACAATGTGTAATATACTCACTGCCAGAAACAGCTCTTGCTGGTTCCAGCAGTCACTGTACCTATAAGTGCAAAAATCACATATGGATGATTGGTCACATGACATCTCCTGAGACCATTGGGGGGGTCTTGTAGATGTTTGGTGATGTGGACTTATGTAATGCAATTATCCCTCTTCTGTAAGGTTAGAGAAACTTAATCCTGTTAGAATGCCATTGTATTACCATGTGGATTGTTGACTCTATGTAAATGGCCTCAACCACCATTGTTTGTGGTCAGGGTGTTACACTAAATGTCTAAATGTCTATACTAAACCCTCCTTGACCCGCTCTTTGTCAATCATCATTTAAATGGACATTATCCAGGCAGCTTCAAAGTGAGGCAATGAGAGCACAGTCTTATTCCACCAATCATGAAGTCCACAATATACTGCAATGAGGGCTGAAGATATATAAGGAGACCTGTTCATTAACCAGGGTGATTTTGATTCTGTCTAGTGCCCTCGGTCTAGGTATTTCGGTCCCAGCTAGAGGTGCACTGGATTGGATACAGGCAGCTAATCTAGGATCTTCAGGTCAGATTAGCTGGCCATAACCCTAGGCATAGGCATTATGGCGCCGACTGAGGGGGATCAGAACCTGGATTATAAAACCACAAGGACTTCAGCATCAAATTATCGGATTCAGCTGTGATGACAAAGACTGCATAAGGAAGCAACCCAGGTTGAGAAGATCCAGTCACCTGGCTACAGACTTTGCTGTGCTATATTCTAATCGCTGGTGAGCCAGCGGAAGGGTGAGACTTTGTTACCTGTTACATTGTTGTGTTTTGCTGGTTATGCGTTATATGCTGTTAACGGTTTGGGTATCCAATAAAGCCTTAATATTGTGGTTCCCTCACTATTTGTTGTCTGAGTAGTGTTCCGTCCATGGTTAAGGAGCTCAGGCGTTCAGTTTGGGGATGAGCCCTGGTCCACGCTGCCTTGCTAAAGGTGGCTGGGCCAGTGGACGAGAGCACCCATTGACCCCCGGGTATCCACAATTGGTGGCAGCGGTGGGATACTACTCAGCCTGGTTTATCCAGGGGAGCTGCAGGGGACTGGTGTTCAAGGACACCGTCCAATGGCTCAACAACCAGGGAGGCATATAAGCATACCTAGCAGGCCATAGGTGAGGCATTCAGGTTTTGGACACCGCCATGTCCAACCCCACCAGCTCAGCCATGGGACAACGACCGGAGAGGAGATACGGCCGTAGCAGTAAATGGATGCTACAGGATCTGTGCCAGAGGCGCAATATTGAATACAGGAACGCTGACACTCGTTCGGCTTTGATTCAGAAATTGGTCCATTGGGATACCCAGAATGAGGAGGATGGATCCAGTGAATATCGGAAAACCACCAGGTCCAAAGCAGTCCAAATCAAGGAGTGGTTGGCTGCATTGGGGCCCAAAGCCTCAAGAGAAGAAAGGGCTTGGGTTCTGGGACATGTTTTGGGAATTCCATCTCACCAACTGCTACCACCAACCGCTCGAGTAGAATTAATCTGCTACCCATTAGAAGCCCCACCAGGACAAACGTATACAAACAGGATCCGTGACTTGCCCAATCCACTGCGCTGTTATACGTGTGGACGTCTTGGACATATGGACAAAGATTGTCACCAACGCCGGGGCCCCATGCCTGGAGCTCATTTGCCAGCACAGCCAGTCCAGGTCAGTGACACACAAGCCCCAGGAGTACCAGTAACTGATTCTGTCAACACCCTGGTAAGATCAGTAATTGTTTCTCCAGACCATGTACCATGTACCATGTTCCCAATTAACCATCTCCCTGGTTGAGGGTCATTTCTCAGACATCCCTCTGGAAGATGTGCAGCTGGTTAATACACTTCATTTAGGGATTGTCAATATTCAGTACGAAAATCATCGGAAAAAGAGTATATGCCACATGGACCAGACAAATCGCACCTTAGGTACATATACAGTTAGGGCCAGAAATATTTGGACAGTGACACAAGTTTTCTTATTTTAGCTGTTTACAAAAACATGTTCAGAAATACAATTATATATATAATATGGGCTGAAAGTGCACACTCCCAGCTGCAATATGAGAGTTTCCACATCCAAATCGGAGAAAGGGTTTAGGAATCATAGCTCTGTAATGCATAGCCACCTCTTTTTCAAGGGACCAAAAGTAATTGGACAATGGACTCTAAGGGCTGCAATTAACTCTGAAGGCGTCTCCCTCGTTAACCTGTAATCAATGAAGTAGTTAAAAGGTCAGGGGTGGATTCCAGGTGTGTGGTTTTGCATTTGGAAGCTGTTGCTGTGACCAGACAACATGCGGTCAAAGGAACTCTCAATTGAGGAGAAGCAGAACATCCTGAGGCTGAAAAAAAAGAAAAAATCCATCAGAGAGATAGCAGACATGCTTGGAGTAGCAAAATCAACAGTTGGGTTCATTATGAGAAAAAAGGAATGGACTGGTGAGCTTGGGAACTCAAAAAGGCCTGGGCGTCCACGGATGACAACAGTGGTGGATGATCGCCGCATACTTTATTTGGTGAAGAAGAACTCGTTCACAACATCAACTGAAGTCCAGAACACTCTCAGTGAAGTAGGTGTATCTGTCTCTAAGTCAACAGTAAAGAGAAGACTTCATGACAGTAAATACAAAGGGTTCACATCTAGATGCAAACCATTCATCAATTCCAAAAATAGACAGGCCAGAGTTAAATTTGCTGAAAAACACCTCAAGAAGCCAGCTCAGTTCTGGAAAAGTATTCTATGGACAGATGAGACAAAGATCAACCTGTACCAGAATGATGGGAAGAAAAAAGTTTGGAGAAGAAAGGGAACGGCACATGATCCAAGGTACACCACATCCTCTGTAAAACATGGTGGAGACAACGTGATGGCATGGGCATGCATGGCTTTCAATGGCACTGGGTCACTTGTGTTTATTGATGACATAACAGCAGACAAGAGTAGCCGGATGAATTCTGAAGTGTACCGGGATATACTTTCAGCCCAGATTCAGCCAAATGCTGCAAAGTTGATTGGATGGCGCTTCATAGTACAGATGGACAATGACCCCAAGCATACAGCCAAAGCTACCCAGGAGTTCATGAGTGCTAAAAAGTGGAACATTCTGCAATGGCCAAGTCAATCACCAGATCTAAACCCAATTGAGCATGCATTTCACTTGCTCAAATCCAGACTTAAGACGGAAAGACCCACAAACAGGTAAGACCTGAAGGCTGCGGCTGTAAAGGCCTGGCAAAGCATTCAGAAGGAGGAAACCCAGCGTTTGGTGATGTCCATGGGTTCCAGACTTAAGGCAGTGATTGCCTCCAAAGGATTCGCAACAAAATATTGAAAATAAAAATATTTTGTTTGGGTTATGTTTATTTGTCCAATTACTTTTGACCTCCTAAAATGTGGAGTGTTTGTAAAGAAATGTGTACAATTCCTACATTTTCTATCAGATATTTTTGTTCAACCCTTCAAATTAAACGTTACAATCTGCACTTGAATTCTGTTGTAGAGGTTTCATTTCAAATCCAATGTGGTGGCATGCAGAGCCCAACTCGCGTAAATTGTGTCACTGTCCAAATATTTCTGGCCCTAACTGTATACAAACAGGAAATACACAATCAGGCATCCAGTAGTTTGCAAAAAACAAGTGATTTTTATTGACAAGTAAAAACAGGGGGGGTTACAAGCAGCAACGTGGCATGCTGCACCACAGACACACACAAGATATATGTGAGATTATATCAATATACAAGGTTATTTCATGCCAGAGAATAATAAAAACACATAATATATAGTAATAGTACAACATAGTTAATACCCAAATGGGTGTACATATGTGCAATATATAAAGGTTTTAAACCCAGCTAGGCACTTTCAACCTAGAAAACAGTTTCACCTGAGTATATTAGTACTGACAATTGGCTCAATGTATAGTTAATCTAGGATATGGATATCCCCTATATCCCCAGACATTGGTTGCATATACAACTCATATAGCAACCATATTATTGAGGCCAATATCTTGCAGAATTCCCTGTATCAGTTACCTATAATGGCCACTTTACACGCGGCAACAGGAAGATAGAAACCGGCAGGTGTCGGAGACAATTGTACCTTTTACCTTCAAAACACCTTGAAGTGGCTGCGTGTAATTCAGGTATCTGCAAGGTGTTTTGAAGGTAAAAGGTACAATAGTCTCCAACACCTGCCGGTTTCTATCTTCCTGTTGCCGCATTTAAAGTGGCCATAAGGTGCTATAGTGCTCCTTGCGTGTTTCAGTCAATGGTGCCCCTGACCACTACGGCCATTTCGGCTCCACCTTCATCAGTGGGTGTCAGTCTGGGCTGTATAGTGGGCTTAAAAAGGCTGGCCAGCCAATTAGAAATTCATGGGCACAGTGGTGTAGTTTACATCGCCGCAATCCTGGAAGATGTGTGTAGATGCATCATCAGGAAGCCGGTCACATAGGAGTCATGTGAACACGTTCCACCAATGAGATCGCGGCAAACAGTCTGTGTAGTAAGTTACTTAGGTTACAGAGCCTATGTCATCAGAAGGGGCCGAACAGCGCTGGTATCAACATATTAACCCCTTCTCCACACTACAAATAGCCAATTACTACAAACAGCATTTGAAACAATAGGTGGATCCAATTACAACCTGTGGTACAATATATAAGGGAAGCATCCAATAGTACATTATCAGAATTATTGCCATGTATTTACAGATACAATCAATTGAATGTTTTATCCCCACATAAAGCCCACCCTGATCCAAATCCATATTGCGGCATATATCAATATGAATAGTGCTCCAACATGGTCATCCAGTTATTTTGCAGATGCGATGGCATAGCTCTGATTACACATATCTTGCAGTAGTCCACATGATCTTATATTCCAATTGGGTCAATGTTTCATCCTTTTGATCTAGTCAAAGAGTCCACTTTGAATCTCAAGGCTGTAGCCTATTAAAAACATGGATAAAAAAAACCTGATTAGGATCAACACTGATAATGGCAACCCAGATAATGTCAATCACAAATCTGGAATGAAATTGTTATATTCATTCAGTCCCTCAGGCTGTAGGGAGCCAAGTCTCCAAATCCAACAGGTTTCCAACATTGCAAGTCTCTTAGCTAAAGGTCCACCCCGCACACCTAAATCTATAGCGTCAATACCCCTCACCTTAAGAAGTTCACCTCGGATGCATGATGCTCCCAGAAGTGTCTGGGCAATCTTTTAAGATGTACAATGTCCTGGCACTCCTTCGCTGCATTTATAGCCAGGACATGCTCCCGTACCTGTACCTTTAAGGGTCTTGTAGTAAGCCCCACATAGATTTTATCGTAAGGATAGGTGGCGTAGTAGACCACAGCTGTTGTGGTACAGGTAATTGCCTTTCTAATCGAAAAAGGTTTTTATTACCTTAGAATCCCTAAATGTGTCCGTTCTTATAACATTAGGACATGCCACGCATCTGCCACATGGGTGGCAGCCCACCCTCTTAGGGACAGTATCCAAAAAGGTGGTCTTACTACCCACATAATGACTGGACACTACATGATCCCGCAGGTTTCTTGATCTACGTATCGCTATCATAGGGCGTGGGGGTAAAATCTTAGCCAATATTGGGTCTGCCAATAAAATTGGCCATCCCTCATCTAAACAAGAGTGTATTCTCCCAAATTGCCCATTATACGTGGTCACAAACCTTGTACGACCATCTCGTGTCCTGCTCGTCTTGCCATACAACAACTCATGTCTGAAACTGTGAAGTGCTCTGTGAAACACATGTTTCACAGACCTTTTGCTGTACCCACGTTCCAAAAAGCAATTATTTTATTCCTCAGCACGGGTATGGAAATCTGCTGTCTCAGATGAACAAATGCGCCTAGGCCTCAGAAATTGCCCCACCGGTACCGATCAGATCATATATGGTGGGTGAGACGAGGTAGCATGTAGTAATGTATTAGTAGACGTGGGTTTCCTGTATATGTCAGTCTGCAGACATCCACTGCCATCCCTCCTCACGGTAACATCCAAGAACTTAACCCGAGTTTGTGAGTTTGATATGTGATATGTATGTTCAAATCATTATCATTAAGAGATGACACAAATTTATATAGGTCATCGAAGAAATGTTTCTTAAAGATCAGGTTCCTTGCAAAAAGATGCAAGTCCTTGATCGCCACAAATGGGGCAAATTTGGCCACAGGTGCAAATGATAAACCTCTCTCCAGCAATGACAAGTCATGTCGTGATAGTGTGTAATTACTAAGGTTAATT
The DNA here is from genome assembly GCA_033576535.1 of Allobates femoralis. Lineage (NCBI taxonomy): Eukaryota > Metazoa > Chordata > Amphibia > Anura > Aromobatidae > Allobates > Allobates femoralis. The sequence continues at coordinate 496,456,861 of JARQOC010000004.1, forward strand.
ACCTTAGAGCCCTTCTTATGTCCAACACCACCATATCGTTTGTCCAGCTTAAAGGGGGCCCTTCTGTTACGCTGAAGCGTCATCCCAGATCTGGTTACAATTGAAAATACATATATATCTGACTGGTAACTCAATGATGATATTGACACTACAGAGGTGTTAGGTTGCATGGGGGGCAATTTTGGATTTGTAATGGGTCTACGCCAAAGATACATTGAGCCAGATTGCCAATCTCGCAGATCCCTTGCATATTTTTTAGTCTGTGTGTCCTTGATCTTTTTTACACACTCATCTAGAACCTTCTCTAGTTGTGTATCAATGATCTTTTTCTTATCTTCAGGAGACTCCGCATTAAATTTATATTGCAAGTCCTCTATATCCTTATCAATGTTGGAGATCATGTAAGAACTGGATTCAATCAACAGCTCCATGAAAACCTTGGAGCATGTACCACAAGCCTCTTCCCATCTTGAGATGAAATTCTCATCAGAGACTGGGAATGTAGGTATGACTCTCACACTCAGCCCTCTTGGAATAAGATTTTTCATTAAATATTTCTGAAGGAATATTTTGTTCCACCATAATTTTGTCCTCTTCACCACCATCAGTTGGATGAAGAGGGCAGTCTCATCCATATTGATAGAAAAATTAGCAAGGGAGTCAGACCTCATTTGTAAAGGTACCAAACACAATACATATATGAAAACCATAAGGACTAGTGTTCGAGGTACAAAATTATCAGGATGGACACCGGTTATTGCAAAAGCAAAATGCTATATTTAATCAAAACAGTGAGATAAATTTTGCAACAGGCTACATCCAGTAACAAGGTAACATGGATACAAATGGGGATGTGAGGGAGAGAATCAACACGAGTGGCAAGATAATCACATCAAGGAAAACGACAGGGGTAAAAAATCATCATTACTATGCAAAAACTGCAAAAACACATAAAAACTCACAAGTCACATTGTGTTCAATGGGCTTAACTCAGACTTATCACGGGGGGCAGCATTGCAGTCTATATTGAGATCGACATTAGGCTGCTTGTCACAGCTTGAATCCCCAAAAACCTTATCTATCTGTTGTAGCCATGATAATTCCTTGGCCTTAAAGTCCATGATGAAACAAAGAACACCTGGGCAAAACACAGCAATTAGATAGTTAATACACTTCATTTAGGGATTGTCAATATTCACTACCAAAATCATCGGAAAAAGACTATATCCCACATGGACCAGACAAATCGCACCTTAGGTACATATATACAAACAGGAAATACACGATCAGGTGTCCAGTAGTTTGCAAAAAACAAGTGATTTTTAATGACAAGTAAAAACAGGGGGGTTATAACCGCAGTACAAGCACCATTATGGCAGTCTGCACCATTGACACACACAAGATATATATGAGATTATATCAGTATACAAGGTTATTTCATGCCAGAGAATAATAAAATCACGTAATATATAGTACTAGCTGTGAGCCCGATGCGATTGCATCGGGATTCTAGAATTGGTGTATAGTTTATTAAATTAGAGTTTTAACTAATAATCCAATTATTCCATGATAGATGGCGGCCCAATTTTAAAGAATCGGGAGTCTAGCATGCATATATACATTATTCATTCAAATTTGACAATAATACACATTAGACATGATATCTATCTATCAACTATCAATGTTTGTATGGTATATGTCAGTGTAGTACATGTCATGATTCTAAGGCAAGGCTTTTCGTACAGATACTGGCACCGATGTTTTGTACAGATTACGTATATTCAATTTATATATGAATATTAATAATCTATGATTGAGCCAGTACATGTTTCCCCACCAACCACGGGAAGGTAGCCTTACAGCTGGTGGGACCTACTCTACTCTATCCCTAATAATTAATAGTTAGACTCCTTTTAAATCAGATATTTTTCGGCTATTTGCATAAGGTGTGGAATAACAAAATACAATTTCTGCACTTGGCACCAAAGGGCCTACCTACAGCTCACTTTCAGCAAGTAACATGTAATGTATATGGAACTTGCAGTTAGCTTGCAGTAAATACGGCAAGCACAGCTTTGACAGGTTCACTAAATGCAACCACTAAAAATCAGAGCTAACTGTGATTTTGGCGGTTGAAACTGTCGAAAGCACATGTGCCGCAACTGCCGCAAGTAAAGCACAAATTCCATAAACATTTCATGGAACTTACAGTAAGAGTACTGTAGGTCACCATTAGGCAGCAAGTGGCAAAATTGATTTTTTCCCACTATAAATTCCACAAATAGCAGAATAATTCAGATTTAAAATCAAAATGTCTATTCTTTCCCTATGTGTCTAAATATGTACCTATGTGTCTAAATATGTACCTATGTGTATGTATGTATGTATATGTACAGAACACACTTCGAGATAGAGATGTGTGTGAACAGCCGTCCCACCCGTCTCTTAGCTGTTCACAAAAACCTCACCCTGTGTAAAAAGAAAATGAAATCTCTCAGCAGCTATACTGCTGGAGCTTCAGGTTCTTATCACTAAATGCAAGCATTTAGATGATACACATCTACAATCTACAAAAAAAGTGTGTTTATATACATATACAATGAAATATAAAAAGAAAGTTTCTAAGCTAAAAAACTAAGGACTATATATTTTAAATGACTATTTTATATCAAATAACTAATTATAATGTCTTTATCTATAACTAAACTAATATTTTTGGTATTTTTGTATATTTCTATTCCTATACATCTATGGCTAAACTAATTTATTGTAATATTTGTGTTTAATTAGAAAGTAACTATGTATCTAAATCTAATATGTATCTAAAGAATTTAAAGTAAAATATTTTTATACACTATATTTTTAGTGAAAACTAAAACTAACGACTATATATCTTAAATGACTATTTTATATCTAATAACTAATTATAATGTATTTATCTATAACTAAACTAATTTTTTTGGTATATTGGTTTATTTCTATTGCTATACATCTATTGCGAAACAAATTTTTTTGTACTTTTTTTTTTAATTTGTATACATCTATGGCTAAACTAATTTATATTAATATTTGTGTGTAATTTGAAAAAAACTATGTATCTAAATGTAACATGTATCTAAAGAATTTAAAGTAAAATATTTTTATACACTATATTTTTAGTGAAAATGAACACTAACGACTATATTTCTTAAATGACTATTTTATATCTAATAACTAATTATAATGTCTTTATCTGTAACTAACCTAATTTTTTTGGTATGTTTTTTTTCCTATTCTTAAACATCTATGGCGAAATTAATTTTTTTGTATTTTTTTTTTTTTTAGTACTATACATCTATGGCTAAACTAATTTATTCGAATATGTTTGTTTAATTAGAAAGTAACAATGTATCTAAATCTAATATGCATCTAAAGAATTTAAAGTAAAATATTTTTATACACTATATTTTTAGTGAAAATGAACACTAACGACTATATTTCTTAAATGACTATTTTATATCTAATAACTAATTATAATGTGTTTATCTATAACTAACCTAATTTATTTGGTATGTTTTTTTTTCTATTCCTATACATCTATGGCTAAACTAAATTTTTTTTTTTTTTTTTTTTTAGTACTATACATCTATGGCTAAACTAATTTATTGTAATATTTGTGTTTAATTAGAAAGTAACTATGTATCTAAATCTAATATGTATCTAAAGAATTTAAAATAAAATATTATTATAGAGAATATTTTTAGTAAATAGTATTTCACTATTGGGCAGCAATTTGGCTTGAATGGGTGTATCCAGCACTTTCACCTTAACATTGCATCGTCTTTTCACTCGTGAAAAAGCCACATATAACTGTCCATGTCCAAAAACGGGTTATGGCAAAAAAATCCCTACTTTCTCCAGTGTTTGGCCTTGGGATTTGTTGATGGTCATGGCAAAAGCAGGCTTCACGGGAAATTGGCGACGTCTTAACTTGAAAGGTAAGCCAGTCTCTGATGGAGACAAATCAATCCTTGGAATAAACACCACATTTCCTTCTGCAGACCCAGTAATGACTTTTGCTTGAATCATATTGTCAAACAAAGTGATGACAATCAAGCGAGTCCCATTGCAAAGACCTTTTATGCTGTTAAAGTTGCGCAAAAGCATGACAATGGTGCCGATTTGTAATTTGAGGCAATGAGAAGGCATTCCCGTTGGTGTGAGTGAATTTAAAAATTCCACTGGATATTGGTCTGGATCTTCAGTCTCATCAGGATCAATGGAATCATCACTAATGTACTCAGTGTATTCACCAGCAATGCAATCCATAACCTTAGAGTTCACCATATCCACATGGACATTTTTAGGGCAAGGTATGGCATGTGATGCAGCAATTTGAATGCTTTCATTGTTATGTACATCATGTATGGAAATGTAATATATATCTAAAGAATTTAAAATAAAATATTCTTATAGACAATATTTTTAGTAAAGACTTTTTCAGAATTAGGCAGCAACTTTCCTTGAATGGGTGTATCCAGCACTTTAACCTTAACATTACATCGTCTTTTCACTCGTGAAAAAGCCACATATAACTGTCCATGTCCAAAAACGGGTTCAGGCAAAAAAATCCCTACTTTCTCCAGTGTTTGGCCTTGGGATTTGTTGATGGTCATGGCAAAAGCAGGCTTCACGGGAAATTGTCGACGCCTTAACTTGAAAGGTAAGCCAGTCTCTGATGGAGATAAATCAATCCTTGGAATAAACACCACATTTCCTTCTGCAGACCCAGTAATGACTTTTGCTTGAATCAGATTGTCAAACAAAGCGATGACAATCAAGCGAGTCCCATTGCAAAGACCTTTTCTGCTGTTAAAGTTGCGCAAAAGCATGACAATGGTACCGATTTGTAATTTGAGGCGATGAGAAGGCATTCCTGTTGGTGTGAGTGAATTTAAAAATTCCACTGGATATTGATCTGGATCTTCAGTCTCATCAGGATCAATGGAATCATCACTAATGTACTCAGTGTATTCACCAGCAATGCAATCCATGACCTTAGAGTTCACCATATCCACATGGTCATTTTTAGGGCAAAGAATGGCATGTGAAGCAGCAATCTGAATGCTTTCATTGTTATGTACATCAATGAGAATGTTTTCATCAAATATAGCAAGTATGACTGAGCCAGTGCAGATCATGTCTTGTGGGATTTCAATGATATCATCTCCAAGGTTGAAATCATTGGACAATTCACCATTTCCCAGTTGAAGTAACCAACTGCTATAATCAGGATCAATTGAGCGCATGTTGTTGAAAAGTGGCAATTGAGTGAAAAGCTGCCATTGTCGTGAGTATTTAATACAACTCTCTATAATGTCAGTTCTTGTACCATGAGGGATGATAGGCAGACACTGTCGAAAGTCTCCTCCCAGAACAATGACTTTCCCTCCAAAAGGTGTTGTATTTTTGTTGGAAATATCTGTTGTCATGACATCCCGTAAAAGCTGATCTATCACATGCAATGCATATTTAGATAACAGAGTGGACTCGTCAATAATGAAAAGTTTGGTACTTTTCAAATGTTGTGCAGCATCTGTATCATTTTTAATTCTTGAAACGGAAGTTTCATTTATTGGAATTGGTATTCCGTAAAGTGAATGAATGGTTCTTCCTCCTTGCAGTAAGTTAGCTGCAATCCCTGTACTGGCTGCAGGTGAGACAATTTCGCCTTCTGCTCTTAGTTCATGAATTAATAAATCATACAGATATGTTTTCCCACTGCCACCTGGACCGTCAATGAAAAAGCACTTAGGTTGTACACTTGTATCGTGTAAAGCTTGATTGATCGCATCATAGGCCAAAAGTTGTTGGTCATTTAAAGTATCTTTCATTTGCTGAGCTCTTCTTAACTCATCATCCTTGTTGTATAGTGGAGCGATGTGTGGCTTTCTTTTTGGTCGTGGTAGATTAAAATCAGTAAAAGTTTTGCCATGAAATTTTAGAACATTTTGGACATCTGTCATTGCATATCCTTCACAATTCTCACACTCCTCAGTGTTGGAGTGATATGCATGGCAGTAGTCTTGGATAAAGTCTTGTTTAAATTCTTGCCACAACTCCAATGGATGAGCTGGAGGACCAAAAATACATATATATGCAAACATATCACGAAGCTGTGCAGGCATGTTGAGAACACAGGCATCCAATAAAGTATTTCTCCAAACACTGTCATCGAAGAGCAATCCAAGGGCTAATGCTGCCTCTTTAAAAGTTGGGTATGTGACTTCATTAACAGTCTTAATGTTGTCAAAACTTTTTGCTCCTTTGACATGCAGTAACAACAACCTTAAATAGTACCGTTCTTGATCTTTCATACTGACAGTATACATTCTTCCAATCACTGAAGAACCTCCTCGCTTTCTAATTTCCCATGCTCCTTGTTTCCAAACATAGTGCTCTGGAATTTGGCGGTATAAGTAATCATGAGCATGTGGGTCATTCTCATTGAGCTCAAAGTAGGCCATAAGAGTGGATTTTCTGTGCATTGTGTAACTGATGTTGTCAACAGAGTCATCCTCATGAAAATAAAGTGGTTGAGAATGTGGGAGATGTACGGCAAGACGAATAATGGAGTGCGATTGTCTATGCATTGGGTAAGCAAATATTCGCCAAGCTGCCTCCGGTGCACTCACGTATCTTGAATCCATGAATTGATGTGTTTCATCATGGTGGATATTGGTTTGGCAAATTTCAAGATTGGCTTTATCATGTCCTTTGTAGACATATTTGAATAGGTATTTAACACTTTGAATGGAAGCACATACCTCAACATTAATATGACACTTGTATTTTAATAGTAGATAAGAGTTATAGGGAACAACCCAAGAATTATCAATCATCTTTGAATGGTGTTGAAAGGATGATCCTTCCTTTCTTTGATAAGTAGGGTATGCATCCTTAGCTAAGACTGTTCTTGTTTGGAAATCTTTAGGAAAACCTTTCTTACACTTTCCAAGATCCATACATGGAGAATTGGGGTTATGTTGTCCACAGGGTCCATGAATCATGTGTTGCATCACAATGTCATGGAGCACAGGGTATTCTGCAGGATCAGGGATTTCAGCCCAAACTATATTATCCACTTCAACCTCAGTTCTTAGTTTGGATTTGCTATCCAGAATGATCAAAATGTGAGCGTGTGGTAGGCCACGCTTTTGGAATTCAATAACATGAACCATTGCACAAACTTTGCCAAATAATCCAATGTTAATGTCTTTTAATAGGGCTTCCAGTTTAATTCTGAAGACACGGGTGACTAAATCAGGTCTATGTTCCACACGCTGCCATGGCTCTAAATTGTTTGTAATCTCCCTCCATTTAGGATTACAGGTCATGGTTACAAAAAGATCCGGTCGTCCAAATTTAGTCACAATAGCCATGGCATCCTGATAGCGTTGCTGCATGTTTCTTGGACTGCCCTCAAAGGAAGATGGTAAAATGACCGTCTTGCCACTGGGAATACCTTTCTCAACAGATTTTTTCAGGAGATGTTCCTGGAGTACGCAATAATCCTCAACTTTTAAATCCTTTTGGTGTTGACGGATAAAATTTAAGCGGTTAGCCTCGATTTTCACATACGCATCCACTAAGTACTGTTGTGTTAGTTTGCCACCATTCAGGACAGGATTGAACTGATTCCGTACAGACAGCAAATAGCAGTAATACTGGAGCTGTGTAACCCTGCGTGTACTTTGGCCTTGATGCTTGAGTCCCTCATGCCAGCCTTGTTCTCCATCAGGGAAAAATAAGGGATAGAGTAATGCATCTAAATTGCTGTGTAGAATACTGACTTGCTGTGTTTTGGGGGCCAAGGGGTTATTTGGATCAGGTTTCAAATGAATTAAAATGTCTCTATTGAATGGTGGCTCTCCATCAGCATGTTCAAAGACCACAGCAACTTCATTGACAGTAGGATTGTTATAGCGTCTAGGGTCTTGCTGTCTGTCTTGTTTAATGGCCATGATAATATTTGGCATGACGGTGCCATGTTCTACTGCCTTTTGTTGTTCTTCTAATTCAACGTCACGTAGCATTTTGTAGGCCGAAACAAAGGGATTAATATTATCCAATTGAAGAGCAATGATACTCATTAAAGTAGGATGACATTTAACATTTTCTGGACACTGTAGCCGTTGTTCTGTATGTAGCGCTTGCAGTATCTAAAATGTACAATTGTGCATATGCTGGAGGTTGATCTTGAGCAGGATGGAGTGTTCCAGTGCGATGATAAATTTGCCCATGAATACGGAAACAGTAAGGGCCGTGTCCAGGTGGTAGAGAAACATGGGCACCCATGGATGCAAAAGCAAAAGAACTATTAATGCTCCTGATATTCTCCATCAAATTTCGACTGTACTCACTCTCTCCTTTCAGCAGGCGTTGGAAGACCTCGGGGTATTGAGGTAATGGTACCTTTACTTTTCCCTTGTGGCAACAAAGACTAAACTGTTGATCTGATGGGCGTTCAGCAGTAAAATGTCGAGCCTCACAATGTTCACATATTACATTCATGGCACCACAGGTATGTTCTACAATAGCATGATCCTGATCAGTAAATGCTATTGGATCTAGGAGAGGTGTAGATAAGAAACGTAAATTTTTATTGTGTAATCCTACATAGATGAGACGTGGAAGGGACGTAGATTCAACACATTCCATAAATGAAGAAGTTGAATATACATTCCGTTCTACCTCTTGCAATGTTGAAGTGGAAGAAGAACTTTGGCGTAGGTCACTACGTGATGCAGCCAAATGGGTCAAGCGGACTTGTCTAGACGTAGGAGACTCTGTATCTTGACGTATCTGTCTTTTCCTTTTAAGCCGCAAAATGTTATACTGTTTGCTGTATGGCGTCTCCTCAGCAGAGTGTTTTCGTTTAGATGTGGCCTTGCAATGTGGTAAAGGCTGTTCAGTTGTAGTTAACACAATAGAAGAAGAGGTGGCAGCAGTATGAGGATCAGACGAAGAGGTGGCAGCAGTATGAGGATCAGACGAAGAGGTGGCAGCAGTATGGGGATCAGACGAAGAGGTGGCAGCAGTATGAGGATCAGACGAAGAGGTGGCAGCAGTATGAGGATCGGACGAAGAGGTGTCAGCAGTATGACGGTCAGACGAAGAGGTGTCAGCCGTATGAGGGTCAGACGAAGAGGTGGCAGCAGTATGAGGGTCAGACGGATCTCCTGTAGGCATTAACTTTTGTTGTTTGCGTCTTTGACGCGCAGCCATTGATTTTTTGCCTAATCGTTCCGTCCTTCCTTCCAAAGACTCTTTGGAAACCCGTGTTTTCAAAGCAGCCTTTTCCTTGTCCAAGCGAAGTCGTCTTTCTTCAGAACTCTCCTCCGCACGCTTCTTGCGCATACGCACAGAGTCCTTGTGAACCTTTGCTTTTTTGTTTCCCATGGAGGTTATTGGAGGTGTTAAAGGCTGTTCACTTGATAGCATGTCAGTACACGAAGAGGCAGGAGTAGTATCTTTGTCAGAGGGTTCTTCAGTGGCTCGAAATTGTTGTTGTTTGCGTCTGCGACGCTCAGCCATGGCTCTTTTTGCCATTCGTTGACTTCTTTCTTCAGAAGACAGTTCAGAAATACGTTTCTTTGAAGCAGCCTTCGCAGCATCCAACCGAAAACGTCTCAGTGGAGAAGAGAGTGTGGCAATGCGTTTCACTTAAGCAGCCTTAGCACGATCTAACCGAACACGTCTCCCTTCCGAAGTCTCCTCTGCAATGCATTTGGCCTGAGCAGCCTTAACACGATCTAAGCGAAGACGTCTCTTTTCAGAAGTCTCCTCAGAAGTGCGTTTCGCCTTAGCAGCCTTATCAGTATCTAAGTGAAGACGCCTCTCTTCCGAAGTCTCCTCTGCAGTGCGTTTCGCCTTAGCAGCCTTCCGAAGATCTAACCGAAGACGTCTCTCTTCCGAAGTCTCCTCTGCAATGCGTTTGACCTGAGCAGCCTTAACACGATCTAAGCGAAGACGTCTCTTTTCAGAAGTCTCCTCAGAAGTGCGTTTCGCCTTAGCAGCCTTATCACTATCTAAGCGAAGACGCCTCTCTTCCGAAGTCTCCTCTGCAGTGCGTTTCGCCTTAGCAGCCTTACGACGATCTAACCGAAGACGTCTCTCTTCCGAAGTCTCCTCTGCAATGCGTTTCGCTTTAGCAGCCTTAGCACGATCTAACCGAAGACGGCTCTCTTCAGAAGTCTCCTCTGCACGCTTCTTCTTAGGCGTAGATGCAGCCTCCTTGGCAAGAGCGATATTTTTTGTTGGAGAGCTCATCTTCGTAAGAATAGGCAGTGAATCAAATCCAAAATGAGCTAGAGTGTGTTAATTAAGGAAACAAAGAATAATAACTACCGTATATACTCGCGTATAAGCCGAGTTTTTCAGCCCAAAAATTGGGCTGAAAAGTACCCCCCTCGGCTTATACGCGAGTCAGTGCTGTATACCGATGTATACATCGGTACATACCGATGTATACATCGGTATACAGCAGCCCCCGTAATCCAGGGCCCCCCCAGCCTGACTCCGGTCACCTGTAAAGGAAACTATACTTATCACTGTCCCGCTGTCCGCGTCCGCTCGCCGCTGCCGTCCGCGATCCTCCATCTTCATGCGTCTTCTTCCTGTTTCTGTGCTCGTCGCAGGCAATGACGTCATTGCCTGCGACGAGCACAGAAACAGGAAGAAGACGCATGAAGATGGAGGATTCCGATGTCGGCAGCGGCGGGCGCGGACAGCGGGACAGTGATAAGTATAGTTTCCTTTACAGGTGACCGGAGTCAGGCTGGGGGGGCCCTGGATTACGGGGCTGCTGTATACTACCGCTGGGGCTGCAATATACTACCACTGGGGCTGTATACACCACTGGGGCTGCAATATACTACCACTGGGGCTGTATACACCACTGGGGCTGCAATATACTACCCCTGGGGCTGTATACACCACTGGGGCTGCAATATACTACCACTGGGCTGTATACACCACTGGGGCTGCAATATACTACCACTGGGGCTGTATACACCACTGGGGCTGCAATATACTACCACTGGGGCTGTATACACCATTGGGGCTGCAATATACTACCACTGGGGCTGTATACACCACTGGGGCTGTATATACTACTGGGGCTGACTGTATACTACCACTGGGGCTGTATATACTACTGGGGCTGCCTGTATACTACCACTGGGGCTGTATATACTACTGGGGCTGCCTGTATACTACTGGGGCTGCCTGTATACTACCACTGGGGCTGTATATACTACTGGGGCTGCTGCTGTATATACGACTGGGGCTGCTGCTGTATACTACCACTGGGGCTGCTGTATACTACCACTGGGGCTGCTGTATACTACCACTGGGGCTGCTGGGGCTCCTATATACTACCACTGGGGCTGCTGTATACTACCACTGGGGCTGCTGGGGATGCTACATACTACCACTGGGGCTGCTGTATACTACCACTGGGGAGGCCTGTATACCACTGGGGGGGCCTGTATACCACACTGCTGGGGCTGTATACCTGTGCTGAGGTCCACCCTCGGCTTATACACGAGTCAATAGGTTTTTCCAGATTTTTGGGGCAAAAGTAGGGGGGTTGGCTTATACACGGGTCGGCTTATACACGAGTATATACGGTATGTCTAAATAGGCAAAAACAATAAAAGGAAAGTGTGTATTTCAATAACCTGTGAAAATGAAATGATGGACTTTGTGAAAGTACGAAACAAATATTTAATGATGTTTACTGTAAGGAGTTGTGAATGGAAATCAGTGTGTTAAAAGTCCTTAAAAAGAGACTTGAAGGCAAGACAAATGGATGTAAGGGCCCTTTCAGACGTGCGTTGTAAAAGCAGGGTTCCAACATTGTAAAAAAAACGGTTAAAGTAGCGATATGACGGCAAGTTGCGCATAACCACCAGCAGAGGTGTAGTTGCAGAAGGTGGTGCAAAATGGCAGAGGTAGCGTTAATTTTTACCTTGAACTTAGGGTTTTGAGATTATAGCGGAGGTAGTGGTTTTTATTGTTCTCGCTGGAGTTGGGGAAACAGCGGCATTAGCGGCGAGCGTGAAATGGCGCAATGTGACCAAGCATGGTGAAAATAGAAATAAGGCACCTTCCGCAGTACATGGTAAAACAGGCAGGTCAATGTAAAAATCAACGTTAATCCGGCAATGTAGCGGGACCTTACGCAACTGCACCCCTGGTTGCGGGTATGGAGAACTTGCGTTAATATTGGGAATATTACCAGATGTTATGGAATTATGTAAATCTGCATGTACAACGCGCGTGTGAAAGGGGCCCCAGTCGGTCATAGAGTGTAAAATGCCATGCAACCAATATATTTGGTATGTAAAAGTAGTCAATGTCCTACTGGGACGACAGGCCCTTTCACATCAGCGGTAATTTGAAATTGCATCAGATGAGGTGAAAAAACTGCATCTGCCGCGTTTGGCGCATAGCCGCCGCATAACCGCTGCACTTGCGGGGCAGTTGCGGTAATCGCCATAGTAAGTATATGGGGACTTGCGGCAGGTGCGGCAATTGCCGTTTTGGACTTGCGGCAGGTGCGGGCGATAAAAAAAACCGTGGCTGACTGCGTTTTTTTTTTGCGGCCGCACCTGCCGCAAGTGCAAAACCGCACTTGCCGCACCTGCCGCAAGTCCCCCTATACTTACTATGGCGATTACCGGAACCGCACCGCAAGTGCAGCAGTTATGCGGTGGCTATGCGGCAAACGCGGCAGAAGTGATGTTTTCACAGCATCGGCCGCGATTTCAAATTACCGCTGATGTGAAAGGGCCAGGTAGCATTACATCCAAACTGTTAAATATAAGACAGGTAGTAGTCCTACAGACTCATTACTATGAAATATGATAAAAAATTGGCATATAATGTGTTAATGTACTCTTAACAGTGATGACACACTCCTAAGTAGAAATAAAATATGGAACTGTCTGTAAGGGGTTAATGTACCACTGGCACGCGTAAAAAATACTGCACGATCAATAAAATTAAAAATAGTAGTAAAGAAGTTAGTATTCAAATGCCAGTAGTAGACCACATAGTGACATAGTCAGTGAATAGCCAAGACAATAGAAGGGGTTAATGTACTACTTGCACTTCTATAAAACAGTGTGGATGAGAAAATAAATAATAAATGGTAAAGAAGAGGTAAATTTTCAAATGTCATGAGTACAGCACATAGTGACACAGTTAGTGAATAGCAAACAGAATGGAAGGGGTTAATGTAGCAGTTTGAACCCTATAAAACAGTGTGGGAGAAAACTAAAATGCAAATGGCATAGAAGAGGTTAATGTAGAAATGGCCTTAGAACAGCACATAGTGAGATAGCAAGTGGAGCACAAATAGAATAGAAGGGGTTAAAAAGGTATTAAAAAATCAGGTCAATATGGTGAAATGTAGCTGATATGAAATTTGTATAAAGAAGGGTTAATATAAGCATAGGCATTAGGAATATATACTCTGATGTGAGATTGTACTGTGAAAACAGCTTTTTAAGTGTTAGATAGTTCACAAATTCAAATTTCGCGCTCTAAGATGGCGGACGCGAAATGTTCATTCATAAAATGCCGGCAGACGGCAGCCGGTGCGTGATTGGACAGCGGAAACTTCATAAACATGGCGCCGTGAATCCGATTGGTCGGCGCTACTGTGTGAAGATGCCGCTGTCCAATCACAACACAGCGGGGCGGAGCTACAGACTTCCACCCTCCCGAACGGCGTGGCCGAAAATCGAACCAGGCGCTCGGCAAGGAAAGCGCCGCTTTCCCCGCTGAGCGCCGACCAATCGGAATCAAACCGCCATCTACAACAACCAATCACAATCGCGCCTCATTTCTCAATGCATCTCTATGAGAAGGCGCCCTCCAATCACAATCGCGGCGCCATTTTTGAAAATACACAGCGACCAATCACATTATCGCCTCATTTCTCAATGCATCTCTATTGGTACCTTTACACGCCGCGACGGCAGGCTGGATACATCCCGCTACTTCACGTGCACGAGCACGCTCAAACGGTTACAAACGGTCAACGCACCCTCTTTACACGCCGCCACAAGGTGTGCTACGCCACGCTACATCTATAGCTAGCTACATCGCCGGGTGTCTCAAGTAGCCAGCTGTTGCTTAGCGTACCCGCTTCTCACGCCGCCACCACAGGGTGATGTGGGAGCAACAAAGGCAGGACGTAAAACAAATAGGCGTGCCACAGTCCTGTACGCCGCGCCCAAACCACAACCATTGGCCAACACTACGGAGTTGTGATTGGGCACGACGGAAAGGGAGGATGGCCGAGACGTGACGTACTAGTGAGCGGAGTGAAGCACGGAATAAGCGGTTGTGACATGGCGGAGTGTGGCGAATGCATCTAAACCGATGTCAAAGCGTCACCCAGGAGCGGTGGCCACTCACATACCCAGTGTGCATAAAAGTAGCGGTACCGGGGCTATGTGTACGTAGTACAAGTGTTTGCCTTGTCACGCACGATCAGCGCTTGTGACAGCGGCGTGTGTAGATTGCGGCGAGGTGCGTTTCTGCGACACACATGAGCGGCTTACAACACACAGTATGTGCGTTATCTGTGTAAATTGTATATATATATCTCTGGCAACAGATGTGAATGTAGTGGAACTGCTCCCTAGCAAACCTGTGAAAGATCTGTGTGACAGTGTATTTGAAAACACCTGAGAAGAATATGTCCTGCATCAATGTGCTGTGTGCAGGGGACCCTCTGCCTAGAACAAAAGAAAGGCTCATGTACGCACAATGGCCACAAACACTGTTAGCCAAAAGACTGGGCAAAAAACATGGCTACCCACACATATTGTCTGCACAATCCCAGCCAATAGGTGGCTATGACATCCCAGGCCCCCACCATAAACTTCATCACATTTCCCTCCTCCACCAAGTAAACAGGCTCACACATTTGTTTGGATCCAAAAAAGCATTTTATAAATCAAATTCATTCATCGTGACCTTGGATTACAATTTTGTAAAAAACATACATCAAAATAAAATGGACAAGTAAAGTGCATGTCACAATCTGGCAACACATTGCAGAGATAGCAAATTGAACCCACATTGGAACCTGTGGAGCAGCAAACAATTTTCAAAAAACATAAACTAACTAACTAACTAACGAAACATCATGCACATTAGGAAAACAAAGATCATGAAAATATTAAAGGGAACCAACCACCTCAGATGACGACTATAAGCAGTTAATACATGTCCCTGCACCCTAACTACACCGTTCCAGCTATGTTTTTGCTAAGAATATTGATAAATGCAAACCGAAATATACACTTTGTAAACTTACATTCCTGCGTACTTGAGGGCGTCTCCCTGTGTGTGCTGGGACTTGTGTGCTGTGCTCATCATGCCTGCTCTCCCCCTCCCTTATGCACGCCCCCTCTCAGCCTGCTATACTGTGTGAGGCTGATCGCGTCATAAAGGGGCGGGGCTAAATTGCGGCATCCCGGTAGCCCCGCCCCTTTATGACGCAATCAGCCTCACACAGTATAGCAGGCTGAGAGGGGGCGTGCATAAGGGAGGGGGAGAGCAGGCATGATCAGCACAGCCAACAAGTCCCAGCACACACAGGGAGACGCCCTCAAGTACGCAGGCATGTAAGTTTACAAAGTGTATATTTCGGTTTGCATTTATAAATATTCTTAGCAAAAACATAGCTGGAACGGTGTAGGTAGGGTGCAGGGACATGTATTAACTGCTTATAGTCGTCATCTGAGGTGGTTGGTTCCCTTTAAACACAAAAGAAAAGGGGTGCAGCTACCCTGCTGTCACCTCCATTGCAAAGTTAAATAAACCTCCCAGAACCAGCCACACTACATGGCCTGGTCCTGCCAGCTCACTGCACCAGACCCATTGAAGTAGGAGCAGTAAGCGTCTCTACTGTCCCTGGCCTCCCGCCGAGTGCGGCCATGGCTCTGCGGCTGGAGTGGCACAATCACATGGCCCTCATCACGCCAAGACCCTGGACGGAGCTCCCCTGTTGTAGCGTTGGCATTATCTACATAACCTCCTGGCGTGTATGATGCCCTATCCCTACGACGCAGGAAGTTATGCAGCACACAGCAGGCCACCACTACCGCGTCAATAGACTTCGGTTTCATATGTATAGGTGTATGAAAAACCCGGAATCTATTGGCCATTATCCCAAACGCATTTTCAACTTCACGGCGGGCCCGGGATAGCCGGTAGTTGAAAATGCGTCTCTCAGAAGTAAGGGCCCTCTGTGGATATGGCCGCAGTAGGTGCTCCTGAAGTGGGAATGCTTCATCCGCCACAAACGCAAAGTTTAGATGTTCGGTCGTGTGCTCATTTGAGGGTAAGTTTAGCCCACCACTCCCTAGTAGTAGTGCCAAGGAGCTGCGTGCAAACACACCCCCATCTGAGTTGCGACCGTTCATTCCAACATCCACATAGAGGAACTCATAGTGCGCATCTACTACAGCCATGAGGATTATACTACAATACCCTTTGTAATTGAAAAACAAAGAGCCAGAGTTGGCAGGTTTGGTAATCCTCACGTGCTTACCATCCAATGCCCCGCCACAGTTGGGGAAGTTCCACCGGGTTTCAAACCCTCGGGCTACTTCCAGCCATTCTGCGGCTGTTTCAGGCATTTTCATGTAGGCTGGCTGCAGAGCTCTCCAGATGGCCCAACACGTTTCAGGGATCAGGCGGCTCAGCAGGGGCAGGGAGACATGTGACATGTATGTGAGTGATGTCATGGACTGCCCTGTAGCCAGGAACCGCAAAGTGATCGCCAACCGCTCAGCAGGTGATACTAATGGGCGCATTATAGTGTCCTGACGCGCTATCATTGGCCCTACACGCTCCAATAGGAAGGTGAAACAGTCCTCGGGCATACGGAGATAGTTTCGGTAATCATCAGGACAGTTAATCTCCAGCTCCCGCAACAGCTGCATGTGGCCCCGGGTTTCCCGCCTGCGAAGCCAATCCCGGGTCCACAAGCGCCGCTGTCTGCGCCTCATCAACCTTTCATACCGATCCTGAAGCCACATTTGCTCTTCCACCAACGCAAGAGCCACGATAACATTGCGGTCATGGATATTCTGCATCCTCAATATCAGCACCTGTAGATGAGAAACCACAACATGAGTAGGTAGAACAATATGTGGCCATGTCAGCAGGTTCAGCAAGCCACACCTATTTTTGATGACACACTATAGCCAACTGGAGGGGAACTTGCGTCAGGCCACAAAACACATCCCTGAAGCCAGGAAAGCCAAACACCCAGTAGTCACCCCAATCAAAATGGAAGACGCCCAATGATAGTGGCCTCCTCTACATCAACTTCTATGGGAGTTTGTCAAAGTAAAACATCTGCACCTAGGTGAGTTAGAAAGGGACATGTGTCACCAATAATGTATGATAACAAATTTGCAGATGCCATTACACAGACCATAATCAAAATGTGGCCATTTCCTAATCTGGGATGTTAAACAAACAATACGTACCCCGATAGGCTGGTCAAGTAAGCTTACAAGAAGCCAACAACTTTGCACATGAGTGAGGTTGGGTACCCATGGTTACATATGTTTTTGCTGGTCACATTTGTCCGAAACATCTATGTTATGTCTTGAGTGCCACACTTCCAAGCCATGTGTCATCCTATCCCCGTTGGACCCAGTCTCCATTGGCCACAACCAGTAGGCAGCAATTGATCCAGGTGACAGGATTAACACATTTCTGTCTACAGTCCTGCAGCCAATCTCCTGTATGGTGTCTGGAAACAAACACAGCAATGTATGTGTTCAAAACTTTTGAAGCACCAAACAAAATGCCTACTCCAAGTCCACACAGTACACTATATCGTCCCCAGCACTACAAACCCCTATACACTCCGCTAAAACAGTGTTCTGCGGTCGCAAATAACAACAACATATGCACCCCACACCCCGCCATTTCCATGTGTGTCCACAGATACTTACTTAATGGGTCTGGCCAGCAAGCGTAATGTTTGCCGGAATGCGCAGCTTTTCAAGGGCCGCCAACCTATCACGATTCAGCGATCTCCACCAATTAGCGGAAGTTAATTGCGCCCCCAGGTGTCCCATAACGCTGTGCGTCATTGTGTCCGCTGTGATTGGTTTGCCGTCCTATAAAGCCAGGCCAATGGCCACGACACCTTGTCCAGAGGTCGATGTGCATTGAGCTACTAGTGTCCTGCCTATCTTCTGCTGCTCTGACGGTAAGCCTCTTTAGCGGTTTCTATTAAAGTGCACGGAACGCTGATGCTTGTTTTGCCGGCCGCTTAGGCAATGTGTGTATGGGCATGTTTGATACGGCCTTTAATTTTTGCCCTCTAATTAGACAGATGGCTCAGTTAGTCTATTGTATGGCAATAGCCAGGTATAGCCTCAACTTGTATTGTGTGCGTATAGATTTGGCCTTTGATGTTATTTTTGAGTCCAACATATAAAGTTGAAATTTAGAACTGTCATGCACATCAGCATTTGATGTGTGCAATTATTGGTCCCTTCATTGCAGGGATTCTTGTTACCTCTGTTACAATAGTAGTCCCATGGATGGTCAAACAACAACATGATGATGTGTTTGCACATTACATGTAGTATGTGCAGTCTTGGCACAAACCACGCCCTCCTTTCTCATCTGCTTAATGTTAACCATTTTGCTCAGTACAAAGGTACTAGCTACCACACAATGTGTTTGCTCACATATTGGCCTAGAGGTATGTACGCACACACCGTCTCCAGGTGTTTTTTTAATAGGGACAGTGGGTTCTTAAATCATGTTTAACACATGTTTAGGTGGGCACAGATTACCTGCCATGTTTAATTTTGTCACACATGTCTTTTACTTTGGAGCGGTGTGACATTGTGAAAATGGCACACATAGGCCAAGTTGTAATCAAACTTTTTGCTGCCTATAATGTACATATGAGAACCTTATGAGCATGTAAATAATGTTCAAAAGGTTTTTACAGATCGATATGGCTTGTGTCGTGACGGTCTGGTTTGGCTGTGTTTTGTCTTCCCCAGATGCCGAGGTGTACTGTGGAATTTGAAACCCAGCTTCTCACGGAGTATCAGCGGCACGAATGTTTGTGGCGCAGCTCGCTGCCTCAATATAAAAATCAGGCAGCGAGGTCCGAGGCCTACAGGTCTCTTGTGGCTCTAGCCAATCGCTTGGAGCCAAGGGTAGGCAAGAGTTGGGACCAGCATGCGGTGGCCTTAAAAATTAAAAACATGCGGCAGTCGTTCATGCGGGCTCACAATGAATACCTGCACCATCGCTCAGGAGCTGGAGCTGAGGAGGTACCATCACCTACCCTATGGTACTATCCACTCTTCACGTTCATCTTGGGCGAGGGGAGCTCGCGTGCAACGACCACCAACCGCCCCGTTGCTGCGTCCCATGTAGGCCCGGATGAATCACCATCTGCGCCACAGGAGGTGGGTAATCGTGTTACAGTGTTGTCCCACAATGTTAGCTTCACATGTGTGGTTTGTCAAATCCTTAACTAGCACACTTTTGACACATTTTCGGCCTTGGTGTGGGAAACCTTTTTCTGTCTGTAAATCTGCCCTCCTTCCATGATTTTGGATTATGTAAATTTGACGCAGAGAGCCGTATTCCAAAGTAGCATCTCCCCCAAATATCGGAACTGGATAAATTACATGTGTAAGGTTGTTTAAATTATTATTGGGTTTAAATGAAAGAGGCACATAGTGGCATCTACTAAATGGTGCTGCCACACATGTGTGTTGGCTCTGGTGCAAGTGGGTTTTAGTTATTTGAAGGTTTGATGGTTTCACATCATATTAGTAGTCAAAATGCGAAGGTGCCCAACATCTGTCTTTGGCCAGGACAGCCCCAGTATCAAGGTGTTGTGGTGACATGTACTCATTGGGTTACGGCTCTCTGACTGACACCTAAATCTGTATTGTGCTGAGTACCTGGAATCGTAGAGGTGAGTCTCCAGGCGCAGTACAGGTTTTGGTGTATTTAAAGTTTGGTGGTTTGGTGTTTGTGGATTCCTTCCATATATTTTGTTTTTGATTTTAGTTTAGTGGGAGTGGTATATTGTGTCCTGTGTCCATGGTATGGTGTGGTCCTTGCCCTCACTAATGTTTTCTTTTTTTTCCTCTCCCCCCAACAGGC
This sequence comes from Allobates femoralis, assembly GCA_033576535.1. Classification (NCBI taxonomy): domain Eukaryota; kingdom Metazoa; phylum Chordata; class Amphibia; order Anura; family Aromobatidae; genus Allobates; species Allobates femoralis. Next base: position 496,477,093 of record JARQOC010000004.1, read on the forward strand.
CCCAGAAGAGGACGGCTCCATTGCGGAGCATTCTGTCGCTGATGATGCTCAGCCCATGACATCTGGGGCTGAGCAGGAGGGCGGGGCGAGTGATGTGGGTCCAGGCCCAGGGCCCAGCTCCAGGATCCGTCGTCGCCGACGTCCTGCACCACCAGAGACGGAGCTGGGCACCTGGGCCCGACGCGTGCTGTTGGACGAACAGCGGACCCACATCGACAGCACCGCCCTCTACATGAGCGACAGAATGCGAGGGATGGAGCCGCTCCAAAAAAAGATCCTTCTGAGGGTCTTCAACAATGCCGCTGATGCTGCCGATGATGGGGCCCTTAAATGGGGATGCCACGTCCCCCCCCCCATGCAACACAGCTTATGGCCCCATTCCCCAGCTGCCCCATCTCGGCCCGTGAGAAGACCGGCCCCGCCACAGTCACCCCATCCCCCTCAACACGTCGTCGTACAACAAGACGTTCTCAGGCAGGTCGGGGCTGCCCTCAGAGGAGGGGGGAGGCGGCATTGTCAGAGCCGACAGAGGATTATGAAGTTGGACACTAGTAGCCAATGCACCGAATTGGCACTCTGGACTTTTTCATGTGGAGGAACCTTATTTTTTTTTCCTTATGTTTTTGTTAGACTTTTAAGCAGAATTGCTTCATATGATTTGTTTTTTAATTTCAAAATCTGACCTTAATAAATTTTTGATCCAACTCAATTGTGTTTTTCTTTTGGGTTATGGCTTGGGGGGGCAGCGTGGGTGAATGGTGTTGTTCACAATATAGTTTGGGCCAAGCCACACAATATGGGCCAATGGCCTCAGAGTAGGACGACCATAGGTTCCTTTGTACTGTGGTAGGACATTGACAAAGAGGTGTGGTAATGTGTGTGAGATATTTACCTGTTGAACATTCCCCCCCCAATATTCTTGTTGTGACATGAATGAGGCAAATTAAAAGGTAACAAGACTTTTTATTTGCTACATACATGTGTGGAAGGCATTTGCCACAATACACAGAATGCAGCTTTCAGATAGGTGTAGCCATCCCACACTCCTGATGGTCCCAATGTGGGACAGGATAGGTCCATAAGGTAAAGGGCTGGTTAATCCACACTCCTGATGGTCCCAATGTGGGGCAGGATAGGTCCATAAGGTAAAGGGCTGGTTAATCCACACTCCTGATGGTCCCAATGTGGGACAGGATAGGTCCATAAGGTAAAGGGCTGGTTAATCCACACTCCTGATGGTCCCAATGTGGGACAGGATAGGTCCATAAGGTAAAGGGCTGGTTAATCCACACTCCTGATGGTCCCAATGTGGGGCAGGATAGGTCCATAAGGTAAAGGGCTGGTTAATCCACACTCCTGATGGTCCCAATGTGGGACAGGATAGGTCCATAAGGTAAAGGGCTGGTTAATCCACACTCCTGATGGTCCCAATGTGGGGCAGGATAGGTCCATAAGGTAAAGGGCTGGTTAATCCACACTCCTGATGGTCCCAATGTGGGACAGGATAGGTCCATAAGGTAAAGGGCTGGTTAATCCACACTCCTGATGGTCCCAATGTGGGACAGGATAGGTCCATAAGGTAAAGGGCTGGTTAATCCACACTCCTGATGGTCCCAATGTGGGGCAGGATAGGTCCATAAGGTAAAGGGCTGGTTAATCCACACTCCTGATGGTCCCAATGTGGGACAGGATAGGTCCATAAGGTAAAGGGCTGGTTAATCCACACTCCTGATGGTCCCAATGTGGGACAGGATAGGTCCATAACGTAAAGGGCTGGTTAATCCACACTCCTGATGGTCCCAATGTGGGACAGGATAGGTCCATAAGGTAAAGGGCTGGTTAATCCACACTCCTGATGGTCCCAATGTGGGGCAGGATAGGTCCATAAGGTAAAGGGCTGGTTAATCCACACTCCTGATGGTCCCAATGTGGGACAGGATAGGTCCATAAGGTAAAGGGCTGGTTAATCCACACTCCTGATGGTCCCAATGTGGGACAGGATAGGTCCATAAGGTAAAGGGCTGGTTAATCCACACTCCTGATGGTCCCAATGTGGGACAGGATAGGTCCATAAGGTAAAGGGCTGGTTAATCCACACTCCTGATGGTCCCAATGTGGGACAGGATAGGTCCATAAGGTAAAGGGCTGGTTAATCCACACTCCTGATGGTCCCAATGTGGGGCAGGATAGGTGAAAGGGCCAAAGGCCTGCCCATCCCACAATCCCCCTTTTGTGATAGTGGGACACTATAAGAAAAGAGCCCAACGGGGGCAAAAACAACAAAAAAAAAACCACATCAAAAGCCTAACAGGCAACGTCTGTAAGATCAAGGTCCAACTAGGACAACATATTTGGGGTCAGGGGAGCACATTATTTTCCGGGGGGGTTCGATCTCAATGTTGGCCATCCTGATGTTGCAGGACGGTATCCACCATGTTAGACAGGCGGGTGAGATCCTGTATTCCCCGGTGTAGGGCCCGTTGCAGTCGGTGGGCAAACTGGTGGTGGGCCCTCACGACGTCCTCCATGGTGGGTACACCTGTATTGTGTGTGGGAAAAAACATCATTACTTCAGAATCCTACCTCTGGTGTTTGTGTCAGGTTCACACAAGCAATATTGTCCTTACCCTCGGGCGCAACATCATCCTGACTATCAGGGGGTGTGGGGAGGCACTGACACTCCAGCCGGCAGCTCCAGCACGTTCTCCATCTGCAAGAGTGGGTGAAGGACATTATGTCAGAAATGCCTAGCTTTTCCATTTCCCAACTAGCAACAACACTGCTTACAGTGTTCGGCCCCTCGAATCAAACTCAAATCACTTACCGCCATAAACATCCAACGCAGCTGCATTTGGGGGTTGAGCCACAGCATCATGTTGGCGACCAGGCGATGCCACCTCTGCCTCCACCAACGCAGGCTCATCAGGGTCCTCCTCCTCCTCATGCCCTGGTGAGGGGCTATTCCCTGGTGGGGATGGTGGCCCAGCTGCCTCTTGCCGCGGTGGTGTGGGTGCTCCAGCTACCTCTTGCCGCGGTGGTGTGGGTGCTCCAGCTGCCTCTTGCCGCGGTGGTGTGTGTGGGCCAGCTGCCTCTTGCCGCGGTGGTGTTGGTGGGCCACCTGCAGCCAGTTGTGGGGGAGCCTCATCGGGTGACACTTCAGCATCTGCAGATTATGAAACAATAATTGATGTGTCAGCATACTGTTTAGGCTCTGAGATGTATTGACAGTTCAATATTTGTTATATGTGTTTGGTGTATTTCATATATGGGATGATCTCATGTATTCTGTATGGCGTATGTATGTGGCATTAGTGTGTTAATTGGTTGGAGGGCATGTAACACTGTGGAGTAATCTTGGGTGGCACATGAACATTAGTTGTAGGCAGATGTGTAGGCAGTCTATCTATAATGTGCGGCCTATATTGTCCCCCATTGCATGTCTGCCGGTGTCCGTCTCACTATACCTAGGATGTCTGTGAACGAATTGTTATGTTTTTGTTGTGCTTACATACAATACAAATCATGTGTGGCCCTCTGAAGTACTCACCACGCAGCCTGGCAATCCTGGCACGGATGTCGAGTATGCGGCCTGGGCAATTTGACTTCAGGTCCGCAATCTTCTTCTGCACCGCTTTTGCGACCCTCACCACCCCTAGTTTATTCATCAGAGCCCGCTGAATCCGCCGGATTGTGGCGCGGTTACGCAGCCTGGGATGACGGTGCTGCCGGTGACCCCAGTAATCATACCGGTCACAGTGGTCAATTAATATGATGAGCTCTGCCATCCCCCACGTAGCAGCGCGGTGAACGGCCGCCATGACTGCAATGGTGTGTGCAGAGGAGGGGCTGGCACCATGCAGGCAGAGTTAAAACGAAACTATCGTAATTACGTCATTACGGCCACGTTCCGGGTCACGCACCCTTTGAACTAGTCCTACGCGCAGTGACACGGGCGAAGCACTTGTGCGGCACCTACTGTACAACACCCACAGAGCGATGCGTACAGCAAGCCTGTGCGCTGTGTACTGACTACTCGACTTCAATGCGGTGTGTGTATACGTGCATCAGTGTTTCAGTTGCGCGCAGACACTCAAGGGACACTTTTATGCGGCATCTGCAGTTCAATAAGGCAGGCCGGTCCGTAACACATAGTTGACCGCTGTGTCCAGCATTATTCATTATGTGTTTACAGGATGTGCACACTGTATATGAGGATCATGGGCCATTTGGTTTGGTTTAGCGTAAGTTTGGGGCCGCGTAATTGTACTACGGTATGATCGTGCATACTACTATGTGTAGTGCTGAAGGGACAGCTCATCCAAGATGGAGGGCTGTGAGGCATGGGCCAATCGGCACGCAGCAGCTTCCACCAATGATCGCACATGGGGCGCGGTAACACGGAGCCTAGGTGACGCCTTAGCTACATTGCAGCTACATCGTAGGGTGTCCAGAGTTCCCTTCCGTTGCTTCTTTACACGCCGATACAGCTCGCTACCATCGGCGATGTAGCCATCAGTTTTCGAGCAGACCTAGGAAACAGATGTATCTGTTGCCGGCTGTAGCGTCATGTCTTCAGACGCCGCTACGACGGGCTACATTGGCGCTACAAGCTACATTTGTAGCCTGTAGCGGGATGTATCCAGCCTGCCGTCGCGGCGTGTAAAGGTACCATATGGGAATGCGCCCTCCAATCACAATCGCAGCGCCATTTTTGAAAATCCACAGCGGCCAATCACAATCGCGCCTCATTTGTCAATGCATCTCTATGAGAATGCGCCCTCCAATCACAATCGCGGCGCCATTTTTGAAAATCCACAGCGGCCAATCACAATCGCGCCTCAGTTCTCAAGGCATCTCTATGGGAAGAGGCGCTGAGAATGCGATTGGTCGGCGGTCACCGGGAAGACCGGCAAGTTTTACGGGCGGCGCCTGAATGAGTGTTCGGGCACAGCGGTCCCATAGACCGCGGAGGCCGCTAGAAGCGCCGAAGTTTGCGCTTGTAGCGCAGAAGTCAGCGCTTGCAGCGGCGAAGTGTCCGAACTGTGGCGCAGGCTCCATGCAGCGCCGATTGGCGCTGCATGGCGCAAGATAGTAAAAGTGGTGAAAATAAAAGATAGCAAAAGAGGTGAAAATAAAACTTAGCATCAGGAATATAGACTCTGATGTGAAAAGGTAGATTTAAAAAAGGATATCTTAGCTGATCAATCGCAGAACCCGATCCGGCGCTTGCTTCCCGACGTCCCTCACGAAGGATGGATATCTTGGCTGAAATATAGTCCAACAGATGGTCCAGCGGTAGCTTCTCGTTCTCCCTCAAAGACCCTCACGAAGGATGGATTTCTTGGCAGAAATATAGTCCAATAGATGGTCCAGCGGTAGTTTCTCGTCCTCCTCAAACAGGATTCAAAGAGGTGGAAGATTCAAATTTCCAGCTATAAATAGCGGCCTTATCTCATTGGTGGGCGGCAACCTCAGAAAGATGGCGCCATGAATGTGATTGGTCGCTGTGTATTTTAAAAAATGGTGGCATGATTGTGATTGGAGGGCGCCTTCCCATAGGGATACATTGATAAATGAGGCGGTATTCTGATTGGTCGCTGTGTGCTGCCGGCGACCAATCAGAAAACCGCCTCACTTCCCATAGACATAGAATGGGCGATTTTTGACTTTCAAATTTTCCGCTAAAACTGAGGCGGTATTCTGATTGGTCGCTGTGTGCTGCCGGCGACCAATCAGAATACCGCCTCACTTCCCATAGACATAGAATGGGCGATTTTAGAGTTTCAAACTTTGCGCTAAAACTGAGGCGGTATTCTGATTGGTCGCCACCAGCACACAGCGACCAATCAGAATAGCGCCTCGCTTCTCATAGACATAGAATGGACGACTTTTCGTCCATTTTATGTCTATGAGAATTGAGGCGGTATTGTGATTGGTCGCCGTCAGCACACAGCGACCAATCAGAATACCGCCTCACTTGCCATAGAGATAGAATGGCCTATTTTTGACTATCAAATTTACCGCTCAAAGTGAGGCGCGATTCTGATTGGTCGGCGGCAGCTCACAGCGACCAATCAGAATCGCGCCTCACGTCCCATAGAGATACATTAGCGGTATCTCGGGAAATTTATGGCCGGGCCCCTGGTTCGATTTACGGCCACGTGGGTCGGCTGTGGTCGGTCGTTAGTGCGAATGATAGATAGATAGCTAGATAGATAGATACATAGATAGATATATAAATAGATAGATCCATAGATAGATATATTGATAGAAAGATAGATAAATAGATAAATAGAGAAATAAAGAAATATAGAAATAAATAAATAGAGATAGATAGATATAGAGAGATAGATAGAAATATACATAGAGAGATAGATAGGTGAGTCGTTGCAGGCGCGGTAAGTCCGGCACGTAGGTCCATTGGGATTTTCGTGGACCGGCAACAGCGGAGCGCCGTGTCCGAAAATCGAACCAGGAGGCCGGCCATAAATTTGCCGAGATACCGCTAATGTATCTGTATGGGAAGTGAGGCGCGATTCTGATTGGTCGCTGTGTGCTGCCGCCGACCAATCAGAATCGGGCCTCACTTTTAGCGGTAAATTTGAAAGTCAAAAATCGCCCATTCTATCTGTATGGGAAGTGAGGCGGTATTCTGATTGGTCGCCGTCAGCAGACAGCGACCAATCAGAATACCGCCTCACTTCGTATAGAGATAAAATGGGATTTTTTTTACTTTCAAATTTACCGCTAAAAGTGAGGCGCTCTTCTGATTGGTCGCCGTCAGCACAAAGCGACCAATCAGAAGAGCGCCTCACTTCCCATAGACATACAATGGGCGATTTTAGAGTTTCAAATTTTGCACTAAAACTGAGGCGGTATTCTGATTGGTCGCCGGCAGCACACAGCGACCAATCAGAATACCGCCTCACTTCCCATAGAGATAGAATGGGCTATTTTTGACTTTCAAATTTACCGCTCAAAGTGAGGCGCAATTCTGATTGGTTGGCGGCAGCTCACAGTGACCAATCAGAATCGCGCCTCACGTCCCATAGAGATACATTAGCGGTATCTCGGGAAATTTATGGCCGGGCCCCTTGTTCGATTTTCGGCCACGTGGGTCGGCTGTGGTCGGTCGTTAGTGCGAATGATAGATAGATAGATAGCTAGATAGCTAGATAGATAGATACATAGATAGATAGATAAATAGCTAGATCCATAGATAGATATATTGATAGAAAGATAGATAAATAGAGAAATAGAGAAATAAAGAAATATAGAAATAAATAAATAGAGATAGATAGATATAGATAGAAAGATACTGTGAGACTCAGGTGGGGTTAGTGGAGGAGGGCAGGTATATCTCACCCAGGTATCTGTCCTATGCAACCTAACCTGGGTTGCATCACCTGGCTGCTAATGAAGTAAGGGGAGGTGGTTTGGGTCTGTAAAAGGAGTCTGGGAGACGGGCGGGGCTCTCTCTCTGCCTGGGAGCACAGACAGACAGTCTGTGTGAGGAGAAGCATGTGAGTGAAGCCATTGCTGTTTGGTTATATGTTTAGGCTGAAGGGAGAAGCCCTTTAGCCTGTAGTGAGGGTACCTTCTGTTTAGTTAGAGCCGGACAGGCGAGGATTTTGGTTTTGCTGTTTTGTTTTCTTTTGTTGGCTTTCACCACAATAAACCTGGCCCAGTGCCAGTTGCATCCACATTGCTGTGTTTGGACTAAATGACACCAAATCAACGTGCCCTTTGATCCCAGCAAAGGCGAACCACAGGCGTGTTGTCACAATACATAGAGAGATAGGTGAATCGTTGCAGGCGCAGTAAGTCCGGCACGTAGGTCCATTGGGATTTTCGTGGACCGGCAACAGCGGAGCGCCGTGTCCGAAAATCGAACCAGGAGGCCGGCCATAAATTTGCCGAGATACCGCTAATGTATCTGTATGGGAAGTGAGGCGCGATTCTGATTGGTCGCTGTGTGCTGCCGCCGACCAATCAGAATCGGGCCTCACTTTTAGCGGTAAATTTGAAACTCAAAAATCGCCCATTCTATCTGTATGGGAAGTGAGGCGGTATTCTGATTGGTCGCCGTCAGCAAACAGCGACCAATCAGAATACCGCCTCACTTCGTATAGAGATAAAATGGGGGTTTTTTGACTTTCAAATTTACCGCTCAAAGTGAGGCGCGATTCTGATTGGTCGGCGGCAGCTCACAGCGACCAATCAGAATCGCTCCTCACGTCCCATAGAGATACATTAGCGGTATCTCGGGAAATTTATGGCCCGGCCCCTGGTTCGATTTTCGGCCACGTGGGTCGGCTGTGGTCGGTCGTTTGTGCGAATGATAGATAGATAGATAGATAGCTAGATAGATAGCTAGATAGATAGATACATAGATAGATAGATAAATAGATAGATCCATAGATAGATATATTGATAGAAAGATAGATAAATAGAGAAATAGAGAAATAGAGAAATAGAGAAATAAAGAAAGACAGAAATAAATAAATAGAGGTAGATAGATATAGAGAGATAGATAGAAAGATACATACAGACATAGATAGGTGAGTCTTTGCAGGCGCGGTAAGTCCGGCACGTAGGTCCATTGGGATTTTCGTGGACCGGCAACAGCGGAGCGCCGTGTCCGAAAATCGAACCAGGAGGCCGGCCATAAATTTGCCGAGATACCGCTAATGTATCTGTATGGGAAGTGAGGCGCGATTCTGATTGGTCGCTGTGTGCTGCCGCCGACCAATCAGAATCGGGCCTCACTTTTAGCGGTAAATTTGAAACTCAAAAATCACCCATTCTATCTGTATGGGAAGTGAGGCGGGATTCTGATTGGTCGCCGTCAGCAGCCATCGACCAATTAGAATCGCGCCTCACTTTGAGCGGTAAATTTCAAAGTAAAAAATCGCCCATTCTATCTGTATGGGAAGTGAGGCGGTATTCTGATTGGTCGCCGTCAGAACACAGCGATCAATCAGAATACCGCCTCACTTCGTATAGAGATAAAATGTTTTTTTTTTTTACTTTCAAATTTACCGCTAAAAGTGAGGCGCTCTTCTGATTGGTCGCCGTCAGCACAAAGCGACCAATCAGAAGAGCGCCTCACTTCCCATAGAAATACATAGCGGTGTGTCGGCGATTGTATGGCCGGGCCCCTGGTTCTATTTTCGGCCACGGGGCTCGGCTCTGGTCGGTCGTTCCACGGGGCCGGAAACTCGCAATGAGCGCTTCGCAGCGATAGCTCGTGTATCAGCAACGACTCGCAATGATTGCGAGGCATTGGTAAGACGCTAGCAATGGCCGCGAAGCGAGTCTCCGAGCCCGTGGAACGACCGATCAGAGCCGAGCCGCGTGGCCGAAAATACAACCAGGGGCCCGGCCATAAAATCGCCGACACACCGCTATGTATGTCTATGTCTATGGGAAGTGAGGCGCTCTTCTGATTGGTCGCTGTGTGCTGACGGCGACCAATCAGAACAGCGCCTCACTTCCCATAGACATAGAATGGAAGATTTTTCGTCCATTCTATCTCTATGGGAATTGAGGCGCAATTCTGATTGGCTGACGCCAGCACACAGCGACCAATCAGAATAGCGCCTCACTTCTCATAGACATAGAATGGATGATTTTTCGTCCATTCTATCGCTATGGGAAGGAAGAGGACGTCAGAGCCGGAGATGGCGGAAAGAAGACAGAAGACCCCCGGGCCGGACAAAGAGGACGCCTGGCCGGACGGAGGACTTCTGGATCGGACGGATGATGAGATGAAGAAGAAGACATGTAAGTGATCGACGGCGGCGGTGGCTTAGGCGACGGCGGGGGCTTAGGAGGTAGCGACAGCGGCGGGGGCTTAGGAGGCGGCGGGGCTTAGGGGGTAGCGACAGGGCTTAGCGGCGGGGGGCTTAGCGGCGGGGGCTTAGGATGCGGAGGGGGGTAGCAACAGCGGTGGAGGCTTAGAGGGGGTAGTGGGAGGGGAGGTAGGGGTGGCTCCGGAGCAATGGCTCCGGCGGAGCGGCGGGGTAGGCGAAGGTAGTGGGGCGACAGGCGGATAGGCATGGGGCTGTAGTATACCATAGCGGTGGAGACTACAGCCCCATGGCGGCGGCGAGGCCAGGGAAGCGGGGCAGACAGGCGGCTGGGCATGGGGCTGTAGTATACCATAGCGGTGTACACTACAGCCCCATGCTCAGGGGGGCATGTTCGTGGCTTTGTTGGCGTGGCGGGGCAATGGCTCGCAATGCCCGCTTCGCGGGCAATGTTTTGCAGGGCGCGTGGCCGCTACGCGGCCCCGGAGAAAATCCTGGAGAAAGTGCCGAGCCACGCGAACAAAGCCACGGAAGTAGCGCCGGTCGCGACGGAAGTCGCTACGGCAATTATATATAGTACTAGCTGTGAGCCCGATTCTAAAGAATCGGGTAGTCTAGAATCCATATATAGTTTATTTACTAATAGTGCGGGAGTGCGGTGAAATGAATTGTGTGTATACAGGCGGCTTTGTGGGTAGCACAGTATACGGTGGCTCAGTGGTTAGCAGTGAGTGCGGTGGCTCAGTGGTTAGCAGTGAGTGCGGTGGCTCAGTGGTTAGCAGTGAGTGCGGTGGCACAGTTGTTAGCAGTGAGTGCGGTGAGATTGGTCAGGGCAGCGCTGTGGGCCGAGTGGTCAGGGCAGCGCCGTGGGCAGAGTGGTCAGTGCAGCGCCGTGGGCAGAGTGGTCAGTGCAGCGCCGTGGGCAGAGTGGTCAGCGCAGCGCCGTGGGCAGAGTGGTCAGCGCAGCACCGTGGGCAGAGTGGTCAGCGCAGCAGCGTGGGCAGAGTGGTCAGCGCAGCACCATGGGCAGAGTGGTCAGCACAAACATACACACACACACACACATACACACACTCCGCTATACTTACCACCGACCCTGCTTCTTCCCCGCCGCCTGGATCCTGAGTTGACATGTGGCCGCCCTTCGGACGACTGGATATCAATATGTCGTCCGGGTAGTTTGGCGAGACATCTTGGACGCTATATTGGATTCAGCAGTTCGGGGGTGGCGACATGTCGACTGAGGATCCAGGCAGCGGACGTAGGCCCAATGGTAAGTATAGCAAAGTGTGTGTGTGTGTGTAGAAAGTTGAGGGAAGTGTGGACAAAGTGACGAAAGTGCCTACATACACAGATATATACACATACTGTACATTGCATATGGAGAGGTGAGGAGAGCGGAGGCTGGAGGGCAGAGGACAGGGAGAGGAGAGCGGAGGCTGGAGAGCAGAGGACAGGGAGAGGAGAGCGGAGGCTGGAGGGCAGAGGAGAGCGGAGGCTGGAGGGCAGAGGAGAGCGGAGGCTGGAGGGCAGAGGAGAGTGGAAGCTGGAGGGCAGAGGAGAGCGGAGGCTGGAGGGCAAAGGACAGGGGAGGCTGGAGGGCAGAGGAGAGCGGAGGCTGGAGGGCAGAGGACAGGGAGAGAAGAGCGGAGGCTGGAGGGCACAGGACCGGGAAAGGAGAGCGGAGGCTGTAGGGCAGAGGACAGGGAGAGGAGAGCGGAGGCTGGAGGGCAGAGGACAGGGAGGGGAGAGCGGAGGCTGGAGGGCAGAGGACAGGGAGAGGAGAGCGGAGGCTGGAGGGCAGAGGAGAGCGGAGGCTGGAGGGCAGAGTAGAGCGGAGGCTGGAGGGCAGAAGGAGAGCGGATGCTGGAGAGCAGAGGAGAGCGGAGGCTGGAGGGCAGAGGAGAGCGGAGGCTGGAGGGCGAAGGACAGGGGAGGCTGGAGGGCAGGGTAGAGCGGAGGCTGGAGGGCAGAGGAGAGCGGAGAGTAGAGCGGAGGCTGGAGGGCAGAGAACAGGGAGAGGAGAGCGGAGGCTGGAGGGCAGAGGACAGGGAGAGGAGAGCAGAGGCTGGAGGGCAGAGGAGGGCGGAGGCTGGAGGGCGGAGGACAGGGGAGAGGAAAGCGGAGGCTGGAGGGCAGAGGACAGGGAGAGGAGAGCGGAGGCGGGAGGGCAGAGGACAGGGAGAGGAGAGCGGAGGCTGGAGGGCAGAGGACAGGGAGAGGAGAGCGGACGCTGGAGGGCAGAGGACAGGGAGAGGAGAGCGGAGGCTGGAGGGCAGAAGGAGAGCGGAGGCTGGAGGGCAGAGTAGAGCGGAGGCTGGAGGGCAGAGTAGAGCGGAGGCTGGAGGGCAGAGTAGAGCGGAGGCTGGAGGGCAGAAAAGAGCGGAGGCTGGAGGGCAGAGGAGAGCGGAGGCTGGAGGGCAGAGGAGAGCGGAGGCTGGAGGGCAGAGGAGAGCGGAGGCTGGAGGGCGGAGGCTGGAGGGCAGAGGACAGGGAGAAGTAGAGCGGAGGCTGGAGGGCAGGAGAACAGGGAGGAGAGGGGAGGCTGGAGGGCAGAGGACAGGGAGAGGAGAGCGGAGGCTGGAGGGCAGAGGACAGGGAGAGGAGAGTGGAGGCTGTAGGGCAGAGGAGAGGGAGGAGGAGAGCGGAGGCTGGAGGGCAGAGGACAGGGAGAGGAGAGCGGAGGCTGGAGGGCAAGAGGACAGGGATAGGGAGAGGGAGGCTGGAGGGCAGAGGGACAGGGAGAGGAGAGCGGACGCTGGAGCAGGGCAGGGACAGGGAGAGGAGAGCGGAGGCTGGAGGGCAGAAGGAGAGCGGAGGTTGGAGGGCAGAGTAGAGTGGAGGCTGGAGGGCAGAGTAGAGTGGAGGCTGAGGCAGAGTAGAGTGGAGGCTGGAGGGCAGAGGAGAGCGGAGGCTGGAGGGCAGAGGAGAGCGGAGGCTGGAGGGCGGAGACTGGAGGGCAGAGGACAGGGGAGAGTAGAGCGGAGGCTGGAGGGCAGAGAACAGGGAGAGGAGAGGGGAGGCTGGAGGGTAGAGAAAAGGGAGAGGAGAGCGGAGGCTGGAAGCTGTAGGGCAGAGGACAGGAGAGGAGAGCGGAGGCTGGAGGGCAGAGCACAGGGAGAGGAGAGCGGAGGCTGGAGGGCAGATTACAGGGAGAGGAGAGCGGAGGCTGGAGGTGCAGAGGAGAGTGGAGGCTGGAGGGCAGAGGACAGGGAGAGGGGAGGCTAGAGGGCAAAGGACAGGGGAGGCTGGAGGGCAGAGGACAGGGGAGGCTGGAGGGCAGAGGGACAGGGAGAAAAGAGCGGAGGCTGGAGGGCAGAGGACAGGGAGAGGAAAGCGGAGGCTGGAAGGCAGAGGAGAGGCAGAGGAGAGGGGAGGCTGGAGGGCAGAGGACAGCGAGAGGAGAGCGGAGGCTGTAGGGCAGAGGAGAGGGAGAGGAGAGCGGAGCTGGAGGGCAGAGGACAGGGAGAGGAGAGTGGAGGCTGGAGGGCAGAGGACAGGGAGAGAAGAGCGGAGGCAGGAGGGCAGAGGACCGGGAGAGGAGAGCGGAGGCTGTAGGGGAGAGGGAGAGGAGAGCGGAGGCTGGAGGGCAGAGGACAGGGAGAGGAGAGCGGAGGCTGGAGGACAGGGAGAGGAGAGCGGAGGCTGGAGGGCTGAGGAACGGAGAGGAGAGCGGAGGCTGTAGGGCAGAGGACAGGGAGAGGAGAGCGGAGGCTGGAGGGCAGAGGACAGGGAGAGGAGAGGGGACCTGGAGGGCAGAGGACAGGGAGAGGAGAGCGGAGGCTGGAGGGCAGAAGGAGAGCGGAGGTTGGAGGGCAGAGTAGAGCGCGAGGCTGGAGGCAGAGTAGAGCGGAGGCTGGAGGGCAGAGGAGACCGGAGGCTGGAGGGCAGAGGAGAGCGGAGGCTGGAGGGCAGAGGAGAGCGAAGGCTGGAGGGCAGAGGAGAGCGAGGCTGGAGGGCAGAGGAGAGCGGAGGCTGGAGGGCAGAGGAGAGCGAGCGGAGGCATGGAGGGCGGAGGCTGGAGGGCAGAGGACAGGGGAGTAGAGCAGAGGGAGGCTGGAGGGAAGAGAACAGGGAGAGGAGAGGGGAGGCTGGAGGGAAGAGAACAGGGAGAGGAGAGCGGAGGCTGGAGGGTAGAGAACAGGGAGAGGAGAGCGGAGGTTGGAGGCTGAAGGGCAGAGGACCGGGAGAGGAGAGCGGAGGCTGTAGGGCAGAAGACAGGGAGAGGAGAGCGGAGGCTGTAGGGCAGAGGACAGGGAGAGGAGAGCGGAGGCTGGAGGGCAGAGGACAGGGAGAGGAGAGCGGAGGCTGGAGGGCAGAGGACAGGGAGAGGAGATCGGAGGCTGAGAGGCAGAGGAGAGTGGAGGCTGGAGGGCAGAGGGAGAGCGGAGGCTGGAGGGCAGAGGACAGGGAGAGGGGAGGCTGGAGGGCAAAGGACAGGGGAGGCTGGAGGGCAGAGGACAGGGGAGGCTGGAGGGCAGAGGACAGGAGACGCTGGAGGGCAGAGGACAGGGAGAGAAGAGCGGAGGCTGGAGGGCAGAGGACAGGGAGAGGAAAGCGGAGGCTGGAGGGCAGAGGAGAGGGAGAGGAGAGGGGAGGTTGGAGGGCAGAGGACAGCGAGAGGAGAGCGGAGGCTGGAGGGCAGAGGAGAGGGAGAGGAGAGCATAGGCTGGAGGGCAGAGGACAGGGAGAGGAGAGTGGAGGCTGGAGGGCAGAGGACAGGGAGAGAAGAGCGGAGGCAGGAGGGCAGAGGATCGGGAGAGGAGAGCGGAGGCTGTAGGGCAGAGGAGAGGGAGAGGAGAGCGGAGGCTGGAGGGCAGAGGACAGGGAGAGGAGAGCGGAGGCTGGAGGGCTGAGGACGGGAGAGGAGAGAAGAGGCTGTAGGGCAGAGGACAGGGAGAGGAGAGCAGAGGTTGGAGGGCAGAGGACAGGGAGAGGAGAGTGGACGCTGGAGGGCAGAGGACAGGGAGAGGAGAGCGGAGGCAGGAGGGCAGAAGGAGAGCGGAGGTTGGAGGGCAGAGGAGAGCGGAGGTTGGAGGGCAGAGGAGAGCGGAGGCTGGAGGGCAGAGGAGAGCAGAGGCTGGAGGGCAGAGGAGAGCGGAGGCTGGAGGGCAGAGGAGAGCGGAGGCTGGAGGGCAGAGGAGAGCGGAGGCTGGAGGGCAGAGGAGAGCGGAGGCTGGAGGGCAGAGGAGAGCGGAGGCTGGAAGGCAGAGGAGAGCGGAGACTGGAAGGCAGAGGAGAGCGGAGACTGGAGGGCAGAGGAGAGCGGAGGCTGGAGGCAGAGGAGAGCGGAGGCTGGAGGACTGAGGACCGGGAGAGGAGAGCGGAGGCTGTAGGGCAGAGGACAGGGAGAGGAGAGCGGAGGCTGTAGGGCAGAGGACAGGGAGAGGAGAGCGGACGCTGGAGGGCAGAGGACAGGGAGAGGAGAGCGGAGGCTGGAGGGCAGGAGAGCGGAGGTTGGAGGGCAGAGTAGAGTGGAGGCTGGAGGGCAGATGACAGGGAGAGGAGAGTGGAGGCTGGAGGGCAGAGGACAGGGATAGAAGAGCGGAGGCAGGAGGGCAGAGGACAGGGAGAGGAGAGCGGAGGCTGGAGGGCAGAGCACAGGGAGAGGAGAGCGGAGGCTGGAGGGCAGAGCACAGGGAGAGGAGAGCGGAGGCTGGAGGGCAGATTACAGGGAGTGGAGAGCGGAGGCTGGAGGGCAGAGGAGAGCGGAGGCTGGAGGGCAGAGGACAGGGAGAGGGGAGGCTGGAGGGCAGAGGACAGGGGAGGCTGGAGGGCAGAGGACAGGAGACGCTGGAGGGCAGAGGACAGGGAGAGAAGAGCGGAGGCTGGAGGGCAGAAGACAGGGAGAGGAAAGCGGAGGCTGGAGGGCAGAGGAGAGGCAGAGGAGAGGGGAGGCTGGAGGGCAGAGGACAGCGAGAGGAGAGCGGAGGCTTTAGGGCAGAGGAGAGGGAGAGCAGAGCGGAGGCTGGAGGGCAGAGGACAGGGAGAGGAGAGTGGAGGCTGGAGGGCAGAAGACAGGGAGAGAAGAGCGGAGGCAGGAGGGCAGAGGACCGGGAGAGGAGAGCGGAGGCTGTAGGGCAGAGGAGAAGGAGAGGAGAGCGGAGGCTGGAGGGCAGAGGACAGGGAGAGGAGAGCGGAGGCTGGAGGGCAGAGGACAGGGAGAGGAGAGCGGAGGCTGGAGGGCTGAGGACCGGGAGAGGAGAGCGGAGGCTGTAGGGCAGAGAAGAGCGGAGGCTGGAGGGCAGAGGAGCGGGGAGGCTGGAGGGCAGAGGACAGGGAGAGGGGAAGCTGGAGGGCAAAGGACAGGGAGGCTGGAGGGCAGAGGACAGGGGAGGCTGGAGGGCAGAGGACAGGAGACGCTGGAGGGCAGAGGACAGGGAGAGAAGAGCGGAGGCTGGAGGGCAGAGGACAGGGAGAGGAAAGCGGAGGCTGGAGGGCAGAGGAGAGGGGAGGCTGGAGGGCAGAGGACAGCGAGAGGAGAGCGGAGGCTGTAGAGCAGAGGAGAGGGAGAGGAGAGTGGAGGCTGGAGGGCAGAGGACAGGGAGAGGAGAGTGGAGGCTGGAGGGCAGAGGACAGGGAGAGAAGAGCGGAGGCAGGAGGGCAGAGGACCGGGAGAGGAGAGCGGAGGCTGTAGGGCAGAGGAGAGGGAGAGGAGAGCGGAGGCTGGAGGGCAGAGGACAGGGAGAGGAGAGCGGAGGCTGGAGGGCAGAGGACAGGGGAGGAGAGCGGAGGCTGGAGGGCTGAGGACCGGGAGAGGAGAGCGGAGGCTGTAGGGCAGAGGACAGGGAGAGGAGAGCAGACGCTGGAGGGCAGAGGACAGGGAGAGGAGAGCGGACGCTGGAGGGCAGAGGACAGGGAGAGGAGAGCGGAGGCTGGAGGGCAGAAGGAGAGCGGCGGTTGGAGGGCAGAGTAGAGCGGAGGCTGGAGGGCAGAGGAGAGGGAGAGGAGAGCGGAGGCTGGAGGGTAGAGAACAGGAGAGGAGAGCGGAAGCTGGAGGGCAGAGGACCGGGAGAGGGGAGCGGAGGCTGGAGGGCAGTGGAGAGGGAGAGGAGAGCAGAGGCTGGAGGGTAGAGAAGAGGGAGAGGAGAGTGGAGGCTGGAGGTCAGAGGACAGGGAGAGAAGAGCGGATGCTGGAGGGCAGAGGACAGGGAGAGGAGAGCGGAGGCTGGAGGGCAGAGGAGAGGGAGAGGAGAGCGGAGGCTGGAAGGTAGAGAAGAGGGAGAGGAGAGCGGAGGCTGGAGGGCAGAGGACAGGGAGAGGAGAGCTGAGGCTGGAGGGCAGAGGAGAGTGGAGGGCAGTGGCACAGCTCTAATCACAGAGATAGAAGTGGCATGCTGGGAGCTGTTGTGCCACACACTGCTTTGTGACCTGGCTGCAGCTCCTTCGTTCACCTCAGTAAGGAGAGGTTGTCCCCAGGAGCCTGCTTGCTTTCCCCTCTCCCTTCGTTCACCTGAGTGAGGAGAGGTTGTCCCCAGGAGCCTGCTTGCTTTCCCCTCTCCCTCCGTTCCTCCCTCCGTGTGTGTTCCCTTCGGTGTCGGCTTCTTCCTGGAGCTGCCTCCTCCTCCTCCTTTTCACTGAGCAGGCACCTGAAGGAGGTATGGAGAGGCTGCACTTCCAGGGGGCTGCGGGGGCCATAGATGAGTACGTGGAGTCCAGGAGGTGAGGAGAGGGTGCAGACTGTGCGCGGGATAAGGGAGAGAGAGAGAGACTGTTTGCGAGTCAGGAGTCCCGGCCATTGCAAGTGAAGCTTTGACAGACAGTGGAGCCTATTGTGTGAAGACTCACAAAGCCATTATGAGAGGCTTTGCGAGTTACTTGAGCGTATTCTGCACGGACTCGCAAAGCCATTGCGAGTGAGGCTTTGCGAGTTAGGAGTCCAAGACATTGCAAGTGAACCTTTGACAGAGAGTGGAGGCTATTCTGCAAGGACTCGCAAAGCCATTGCGAGTTAGGCTTTGAGAGGCAGCCACGTCCACGACAACGGAAGTAGCGCCGAATGTGACGGAAGTGAGCTACGGCAATTATATATTAGATGAGTACAACATAGTCAATACCCAAATGGGTGTACATATGTGCAATATATAAAGGTTTTATACCCAGCTAGGCACATTCAACCTAGAAAACAGTTTCAGTATATTAGTACTGACAATTGACTCAATATATAGTTAATCTAGGATATGGATATCCCCTATATCCCCAGACATTGGTTGCATACACAACTCATATAGCAACCATATTATTGAGGCCAATATCTTTCAGAATTCCCTGTATCAGTTACCTATAAGGTGCTATAGTGCTCCTTGCGTGTTTCAGTCAATGGTGCCCCCGACCACTACGGCACATATTGCACATATGTACACCCATTTGGGTATTGACTATGTTGTACTAATACTATATATTATGTGTTTTTATTATTCTCTGGCATGAAATAACCTTGTATATTGATATAATCTCACATATATCTTGTGTGTGTCTGTGGTGCAGCATGCCACATTGCTGCTTGTACTGCGGTTGTAACCCCCTGTTTTTACTTGTCATTAAAAAGCACTTGTTTTTTGCAAACTACTGGATGCCTAATTGTGTATTTCCTGTTTGTATATATTGTGTATAAGGTGTGCAGTGCAGCTGGACAGGGCGAACGACCAAGGAGAGGGCGAGTTGGAGCTTATGGTCAGCATCCCCACCCCTGTTAGTTTGGAGCCTGAGCAGGGAGAGGACAAGTTGGAAGTTATTGACAACGTCCCTATCCTTGTTGCTTTGGGAACTGATCAGGAAGAGGTTATTCCTGTTGCTTTGGGAATTAACTAGGAAGAGGTCGATGTGAAGCTTATAGACATTGTCCCTACACCTGCTATTGTGGAAACTGACCCGGAAGAGGTTGATGTGGAGCTTAAAGACAGCGCCCCCATGCCTGCTATTGTAGAGACTGACCAGGAAGAGGTCGATGTGGAGTTTATAGACAGCATCCTCACACCTGTTATTGTGGAAACTGACCCGGAAGAGGTTTATGTGGGCTTAAAGACAGCGTCCTCATGCCTGCTATTGTAGAGACTGACCAGGAAGAGGTTGATGTGGAGCATATCGACAGCGTCCCCACATCTGTTTTGCGAGCTGACCCAGATCAAGGACTATCCAAGCAGCACCCTGATGTGGATCTGCTACCACATCTACTGAGGATAATTCAAGTTCCCAGCCCCCATCATTCTCCTCTGAGCCATCAACAGTGAGTAAATCTACACAGACTGTGGACATTAACTGGGGGGGAATTGATAGCAAGAAGTTTATGGGAGCCCAACTCCTGAATCCCATTTTAGTGCTTGTCCACAATATGTCTGCCCATCCTGGGGGAAGTAATCTGGGGGAGGTGTTTAGATGGAAGCCTTGATTGCTGACTTCACCATTAAAAAGACAATGCCGCCAAGAGTAAAAGGATGACCAGAGACTTATCACATCTGACTACCCGGTCTGGCTAAATAGGAAAGGGGAGGAATGTGATGTAATTGACCCCTTTAATGTATAACCTATGAGGATTTCTTATTTATCCAGACCATATTGCATTTTGGTTTGCAAACTTGTAATATGCCACTCATGGGTTAAATTCTTAAAATCTAACCAAATAGTATTTTGTAATTTGTTTACCCAGTTTTTCTAGAGTCTTGTAGATGTTTGGTGATGTGGACTTATGTAATGCAATTATGTCTCTTTTGTAAGGTCAGAGAAACTTAATCCTGTTAGAATGCCATTGTATTGCCATGTGGATTGTTGACTCTATGTAAATGGCCTCAACCACCATTGTTTGTAGTCAGAGTGTTACACTAAATGTCTAAATGTCTATACTAAACCCTCCTTGACCCCTCTTTGTCAATCATTATTTAAATGGACATTATTCAGGCAGCTTGAAAGCAAGGCAATGCGAGAACAGTCTTATTTTACCAATCATGAAGTCCGCAATATCCTGCAATGAGGGCTGAAGATATATAAGGAGACCTGTTGATTAACCAGGGTGATTTTGATTCTGTCTAGTGCCCTCAGTCTAGGGATTTCAGTCCTGGCTAGAGGTGCACTGGATTGGATACAGGCAGCTAATCTAGGATCTTCGGGTCAGATTAGCCAGTCATAACCCCAGGCCTATGCATTACGGTGCCAACTGAGGGGATCAGAACCTGGATTATAAAACCACAAGGACTTCAGCATCAAATTATCGGATTCGGCTGTGGTTACAAAGACTGCATAAAGAAGCAACTCAGGTTGGGAAGATCTAGTCACCTGGTTACAGACTTTGCTGTGCTTTATTCTAATCCCTGGGGAGCCAGTGGAAGGGTGAGACTTTGTTGCCTGTTACATTGTTGTGTTTTGCTGGTTGTGTGTTATATGCTGTTAAATGTTTGGGGATCCAATAAAGCCTTAATATTGTGGTTCCCTCACCCTGTGTTGTCTGAGTAGTGTTCCGCCCACAGTTAAGGAGTTCGGGCATTCAGTTTGGGGATGAGCCCTGGTCAATGTTGCCTTGCTAAAAGTGGCTGGGCCATCGGACGAGAGCACCCACTGACCCCCGGGTCTCCACAAAGGTCTATGTTTTTGTTAGAAGAAGCATTGAAAGGATTGTCCCAAGCTTGTGATGAGTCTGCAGTCACTCCATGTGACCTCTATGTGACTGCAGACTTCTCAATCAATGAAAATGAATTGAATGTGGCCAGAAGTATATGAATCGCATAGTGGTGCTCACATGAACGTCCAATCTTGCCAGTACGCGCTGTGAGATATCAGAGGCTGCAGTCACCTAGAGGGACTACAGACTCATCTCACACATGAACAAGCCCTTTAGTTATAACATTAACCCCCTTAGTCCACGCCTAACAACATGTAATATACTCATTGTTAGAAACAGCTCTCGCTGGTGGCAGCAGTCGCTGTGACTGTAAGTGTAATAATCGCATATGGTTAATTGATCACATGATTTTTAAAAAGACCGCTGGGGGGTGCCAAACTGAACTCTTGCCCCGGGTGCCAGAAAACCAAGATGTATTATCTGTCAGGTAATACACTATTGTGTGCCCTTTTCCTTCTAGTTTTTACTGTAGACTATATATTATGTATTATAGAGGGAGAATAAAAGATTTTTTTTCAACCCATGAAATTTAAAAAAAAAATAATGAAAAAGAATAATATCATTTCTTATGCGTTTTATTTAAAATATAAAAAGTATCACAAATCAGCACATATCTGGACTTATTTGGTGTCCCAGTAATCATAACAGTTGCAACAATATAGAGATCAAATTATTTATGGGGATTGGTAAATACCATAAAAACAGGACATGACTGATTATTTTTCTGTATTAAATCCATAAAAAATGTAATACAAATGTAGGGCAAGCAGTGGCTTGGGTGAAGTTTTGAATGGGTGTGATAGGTGTGGCTTACAGTACAAGTGCAATGCATGATGGGACTTGTAGTAATAGAAACTAGAAGTCAGAGGAGGAAGTTGTCGATTAACTCATTGAGAGCTGGAACCAGCAATGAGGACGTTCCGCTAGAGAATGATAATCTACTTATATAATCGGGAGTTTGGAATTCGGGCACTGTAGCCGAATCCCAAAATCCTTTGCGGCACCGCGAGCGATGACGCGATAGCATCATCGCGAGCCGCAGCCGCACTAGCTGACACCGCTGCCATCCTGGCAACTGTCGGCCCCGCCTCATCGCGAGCGGCCTCCGCGAGGTCGACGCTGCCCGGATGCCGCCGGTGGCTTCCGCCCCCCCCGTGGCACCCCTGCTCCTCCTCCTTCCCCCCCGCGGCTCCCCCGATCCTCCTGCCCTGCCCGCGCTTTCCCCCACTCCTTCTGCCCCACTCGCGCTCCCCCCTGCTCCTTCTGCCCTGCCCGCACTCCTCCCCGCTTGCGCTCCCCGCGTTCCCCCGCTCCTGTGTCATCTGTTCTTATATTTACCCTCCACCGAGCGCTTGGTGCTGGGAGTAGTATCAGCCATTGTGCTGATAGGACCTTGCATGATGTCAGAATGACATCTGCGTTCTGCGCTGTGATAGGCCCGCTTGCGGTCATGTGATATGTGACGTACTTATCACATGATCGCAGGATAGCCATTGACGTCGTCCTATGGGCGGCGGCGGCCAATGGAAGTAAGCGGAGCGTGTCATGCTGCAAAGCCTGACACGCCCTGCTCACTCCCATTGCCCGCCGCCCCTGCAAGCGTATTGGGCGCTGTGTTGTACACACAGGACGCCCATCCCATTGGCCAGGACTCGGCGTCCTGGACCAATCAGATGGCCGTCCTGTGTTTACCACACACCGCCCAATCCGCTCCTTCCCTTCAGGTCACATGTGTGACCTGAGGGTAGGGACTGATCCCTCTCTGCAGCACCCAAGCCGCCGCAGAGGACAATGCCGTGTGACTGGGGCTGCGATCAGCCCCAGCACACAGCCACGTCCTGCCGCCGAGCCATCATGTTGCCGCTACAGCTGCATCTCTCCTCACCCCTCCAGTTGGACCTCTCCTCACCCCTCCATCCGCACCTCTCCTCACCCCCCAGCCTCACCTCTCTTCACCCCTCCACCTCCACCTCCCTTCACCCCTCCAGCCTCTGCTCACCTCACCCCTCCAGCCGGACCTCTCCTCACTCCTCCAGCCGGACCTCTCCTCAACCCTCCAGCCAGACCTCTCTTCACCCCTCCAGCCTCTGCTCTCCTCACCCCTCCAGCCGGACCTCTCTTCACCCCTACAGCTTCTGCTCTCCTCACCCCTCCAGCCGGACCTCTCCTCACCCCTCCAGCCGGACCTCTCCTCACCCCTCCAGCCGGACCTCTCCTCACCCCTCCAGCCGGAACTCTCCTCACCCTCCAGCCTCACCTCTCCTCACCCCTCCCTCTCACCTCTCCTCACCCCTCCACCCTCACCTCCCCTTACCCCTCCAGCCTTAACTCTCCTCACCCCTCCAGCCTCACCTCTCCACACCCCTCCATCCTCACCTCTCCTCACCCCTCCAGCCGGACCTCCCTCACCCCTCCACCCTCACCTCTCCTCACCCCTCCAGCCCCACCTCTCCTCACCCCTCCAGCCTTTGCTCTCCTCACCCCTCCAGCCTTTGCTCTCCTCACCCCTCCAGCCTCTGCTCTCCTCACCCCTCCAGCCTCTGCTCTTCTCACCCCTCTAGCCTCTGCTCTCCTCACCCCTCCAGCCTCTGCTCTCCTCACCCCTCCAGCCTCCCGCCACATCATATACTCTGCTATCCACAGAGCCCCCTCTATATTCTGATACACACAGAGCCGCCTGTATGCTCTGCTACCCACACAGCCGCCTGTATACTCTGCTACCCACAGAGCCACCTGTATACTCTGCACCCACAGAGCTGCCTCTATACACTGCTACCCACAGACCCGCCTCTATACTCTACTACCCACAGAGCCGCCTGTATACTCTGATACCCACAGAGCCGTTTCTATACTCTGCTACCCACAGAGCCGCCTCTATACTCTGCTACCCACAGAGCCACCTCTATACTCTGCTACCCACAGACCCACCTGTACAATCTGCTACCCACAGAGCCTTCTCTATACTTGGCTACTCACAGAGCCGCCTGTATAATCTGCTACCCACAAAGCCGCCTGTATACTCTGCTATCCACAGACCCGCCTGTATACTCTGCTACCCACAGAGCCGCCTCTATACTTGGCTACTCACAGAGCCGCCTGTATAATCTGCTACCCTCAGAGCCATCTGTATACTCTGCTACCCACAGACCCGCCTGTATACTCTGCTACCCACTCACCCGCCTGTATACACACAATTCATTTCACCGCGTTCCCGATGCAATTGCATCGGGCCTTTTTACTAGTCTATTATAATAAAACCCTAAGGCAGCTTCCGTCACGATGTAATGGTATAGTACGTCACATCCTGACTGAAGTTGCCTGTACACCCGCCCTGGGTGCTCCAAAGCCCCACTCCCACCATCGGTACAAGCTGCGGCCCCACACACACTCTGTTCACACTCCCCACTCCTCCACATACCCTCCGACACTACACTTCTCATCACACACCCCCCTCAGTTGCCACATCCACACACACACGTCCCCCCCTTCCACTCTCCTTGCACCTCGCTCAGCACCTTTACACTCATACCCCCACTCATACCCCCATGCACTCTGCCTACCATACTAACCACCGGCCCATTGTCTTCCCCGCCTCCGCCGACTCCAGCCGATGATCTTCGCTCCGCTGCCGACCCCACCATGTTGGCTCCACTCCTCCGTCCCAGAGACATGTTTCCTCCAAAATGGCGCCCGGGAACTCTCGCAAGATCCCAGATGCCGTCCGAAAAGTCTCGCGAGACTTCCCGGACACCATCTTGGACGAAGTATGTTGCCGACACAGAGGACAGGATCCAATATGGCGTCCGGGAAGTCTCGCGAGACTTCCTGGACGCTATCTTAAATGCCACGCTTTTTGAAAATTTACTTCAGCCTGCCATTCGCCAACGTCTCCTGCTGCTGCGTCATAACTCCTCCTGCTCTCTTCACTTACTCTGTCTCCTCATTTAACCTCTTCAGTGCCCTCACACCTGCTCAGTATATCTAAGAGGCTGTGAACATTTAACTCCGTCTGCACCGTATTGCTTCTATATTCTCATCAGTTAACCTCTTCAGTGCCCTTCCTCCTGCTGAGTATATCTAAGACGTTGTGAACATTGATCTCCGTCTGCACCGTATTGCTTCTATATTCTCCTCAGTTAACCTCTTCAGTGCCCTCACTCCTGCTGAGTATACCTAAGACGCTGTGAACATTTAACTCCATCTGCACCGTATTGCTTCTATATTTTCCTCAGTTAACGTCTTCAGTGCCCTCACTCCTGCTGAGTATATCTAAGACACTGTGAACATTTAACTCCGTCTGCACCGAATTGCTTCTATATTCTCCTCAGTTGACCTCTTCAGTGCCGTCACTCCTGCAGAGTATATCTAAGACGCTGTAAACATTTAACTCCATCTGCACCGTATTGCTTTGATATTCTCCTCAGGTAACCTCTTTAGTGCCCTCACTCCTGCTGATTATAGCTAAGACGCTGTGAACATTTAACTCCGTCTGCACCTTATTACTTCTATATTCTCCTCAGTTAACCTCTTCAGTGCCCTCACTCCTGCTGAGTATACCTTTCTATAATTAAGACGCAGTGAACTAGCCCACGTATATAAGCTCTTTCTTGTAGCACTGCTTTACAACTTACCCTTCTGATTTACGCCACCTGTACATACGTACATACACATCCTTTCTGTCTTCATAATTGCAGGACCCCTTCTCTAACGCCTTATAACCACCAATACTCTCACTCTCTACTATCTGCTCTCTTACTCCCTTACCAGTCTCAACATGACTCCTCCTAAAAAGTATGCCACTGACACACAGCAGAAAAAATACTTTGCCACTATGTCAAAGAAAACGCCATGCTAATGAGACTCCTGAAGAAAAAGAACATCGACTTGCCACCATGAAGGCTTATAAACGACAACGTCTCACACACGAGTCCCCTAAGTCTAAATCCATTAGATTAGCACAAGCAGCCTCTGCTCGCCATCAACGCCGACAACCTACATCTTCGACGTCTACATTTTTATCACACTCACCACCACACATACGACTTATATACATCGGTCTGCACAAGAGCCCTACTGCACCGTTATGACTTGCTCTTCCACTACATTACACTAATGAAGAACATACACAAATCCACTTGAGTTGTGGAATGAATTTAAGGAACATTTTTTAAAAGACTACTGTCACACACACCACACCAACACTGAGGAGTGTGTTAATTGGAAGGATATGCTATGAAAGATGTCCAAGATGTCCTCATAGTTCATGGAAAAACTTTTGCTGATTTCAATTTACCACGCCCAGCAAAGAAAACACAACAACTCCTACAGTATGATAAGGAATATGAGTTAAGAACAGCTGCAGAGATGAAAGAAACTCTAAATCAGGAGCAACGTTTTGCCTATGTCATTATTCAAGCTTTACAAGACAGCAGTTTAACACCAAAGTGCTTTTCTATTGACGGTCCTGGTGACAGTGGAAAAACCTACCTATACCATCTACTTATACATTATCTAAGGGGACAAGGAGACATTGTGTCACCTGCTGCCACTACAGGAATAGTGGCTAACTTGCTACAAGGAGGCCAAACTATCCACTCTCTGTATGGCATTCCAATACCTATCAATGAAACATCAGTTTCCAGGATTAAAAACGATACCGATGCAGGGAACCATTTGCAGAGTTCAAAACTTTTTATTATTGATGAGTGCACAATGGTACAAAAACATGCATTGAATGTGATCGCTAGACTTCTACGGGACATCATGACAAAAAATGTGGCTCAGAAACATAAAACCGTTTGGAGATAAAGTTATTGTTCTTGGAGGAGACTTTAGACAATGCCTTCCCATCATCGCTCATGGAACAAGAACAGATATTGTAGATAGCTGCATTAAATATTCACAAAACTGGCAACTTTTTACTCAACTGCCGCTGTTCAACAACATGCATTCCACTGATCCTGAATACAGTAGTTGGTTGCTTAAACTGGGAAATGGTGAGCTGTCTAATGAATACAATCTTGGAGATGATGTCATTGAAATTCCTCCAGACATGATATGCACTAGCTCTATAGTAACCGACATTTTTGGAGACAATATTTGCATTGATGTTAATAACAACGAAAGCATAAATACTGCTGCATCACATGCCATACTATGTCCAAAAAATGATGACATTGATTATTTGAACTCTAAAGTCATGAATCGGCTGAGTGGCGAGTATACTGTATATACCAGTGATGATTCTATTGATGTTGATGAAACTGATGTGAAAACTACCCAGTGGAATTTTTAAACTCACTGACACCCTCAGGAATGCCATCACATCGGCTACAACTTAAAATTGGCACCATTGTCATGCTATAACGCAACCTAAACACCAAGAAAGGTCTCTGCAATAGTACTCGGCTAATTGTCACTGCGTTACTCGGCAACATCATACAGGCTAAAGTCCTTACTGGCTCAGCAGAAGGAAATATTGTATTAATTCCACGCATCGATTTGTGTCTTTCAGAGACTGGGTTACCTTTTAAATTAAGACGTCGACAGTTTCCTGTAAAGCCGTCATTTGCAATGACCAGTAACAAATCACAAGGGCAGACCCTCAATCGAGTTGGCATTTTTCTACCTGAACCTGCATTTGCCCATGGTCAACTCTATGTTGCATTCTCAAGAGTAAAGCAACGCTGCAATGTTCGGGTCAAAGTGGTGGATACACCACTTCAAGGAAAATTAATACCTAATAGTCGGATTTACTCGAAATATTGTTTACAAAAATGTTTTTCTTTAAAATAATTTAACTTCTTCGCTAATTGGACTTATAGATATATCATATATCAATAATACCTGTATTTAACATTGATATAGATAATATTATACATAGTAATACATAGAGATTTGATAAGCTGATAGATATTTTAGACATAAATAGTCTGTTTCATAGATATGTCAGATACACATATACATAAATAGAAACAAACATAGGTATATGGATACAAAAAAAAAACATTAAAAAAAAAATATTTGAGCCACAGATATATAGATTTCAACTACATACATAGCAAAGAGCTATATAACATAGGTTATAATTATAATATTAATATTAATTCTTTTATATAGTACTATTAATTCAATAGCACTTTACATACATCAGTAATGCTGTCCCTCTTGAGGATCACTATCTAAATATCCTATCTACATAAATACAGAGGTGTGATACATTTACACATATTTCTAAATCTAAGATTAACACACATTTAGTATAAGAGGGGAGATGTGTATCATCCAAATACTTTTATTTGGTGATATGAACCCGGATGTTAAAGTCCAGCAGCATAGCTGCTGAGAAATATTATTTTCTTTTACAACAGGGACGGGATTCTGTGAACAGCTAAAGAGATGGGCGGGATGGCTGTTCACCACATCTCCATCTCAAGGTGTGCTGCTCTTACTGTCACACAAAACATCCTCAACATCACATCACCATCCTCCCGATGCGATAGCATCGGGCATTAATCTAGTAGGCAATATTTCTACAATAACATGATGTTGGATGACAGATAATATGCTGTACATAGAATAGATAGATAGAATGGAAAGACAGAAAAGACAGATATTCTGCAGCGATATAATGTCCTACCCCACTTCATTTTATAGGCTTTACTGTCTTTCTTTTAATGTCTGTCTTTCTACTGTCTTTTTTTTTTTTTACTGCCTTTACTGTCTTTCTTCTGGCACTAAACAGTGTTTAGACTGGTTTAATCCAATAAATTAATAAAAAAAAAACAACAATATGGGATCCCCCCTATTTTTGATAACCAGCAAAGGAAGGTAGACTGCTTCAGGTGATATTATCAGGCTGGGAAGGTCCATAGATATTGGGCCCTTCTCAGCCTAAAATAAAACAGCCTGTAACTGCTCCAGAAGTGGCGTATCACATTATATGCACCAACTCTGGAACCAATTCTGATTGCCCTAGTGCATTGGCAATCGCGGTAATAATTTTTGGGGTTGCTGCTTTGTAGTGTCAGCTGGCATAAAGTCTTCGGGTGCCTTTACACACAGAGATAAATTGCTTGCAACTCACTGGTTGCAGTGAAATCATGGACACATTGTTCCGTTTTGTTGCCGTGTACAAATGGAACAATGTGTCCATTATTTCACTGCAACCAGTAAGTTGCAAGTGAAATTGCATGCAATGTTGCGACGTGTAAAGGTACCCTTCATGTTAGTAATGGAGAAGTGAATTAGGGTACCATTACACGTCGCAACATTGCATGCAATTTCACTTGCAATTTGCTGATTGCAGTGAAATCATGGACACATTGTTCCATTTGTACACGACAATAAAATAGAACAATGTGTCCATGATTTCACTGCAACCAGCAAATTGCAAGTGAAATTACATGCAATGTTGCTACGTGTAATGGTACCCTAAGGGTACCTTTACATGCGCCAACTTTTCTTGGAATTTCACTGGCAACTTACTGGTTGCAGTGAAATAATGGACACATTGTTCTATCTTGTTGCTGTGTACAAATGGAACAATGTCTCCATGATTTCACTGCAACTAGTTAGTTGCCAGTGAAATTCCTAGAAAAGTTGCCGCGTGTAAAGGTACCTTAATAGACATTTCCATTACTAACTGAGTAAGTGAATGAAAAAAAAACACACTCAAATATTTTATTTTGAAAGCACTTCCCAAATCTCCCTACTTCATCAAATAATTATAAAAAAAGCTATGCAGTTCTGATGTAATCCATGGTTTCCAATGTAGTCCAAGGATTCATCATAGTCCACAAATAAAAAACCTAAAAGACCAAATGTAAAAAAAAACAAGAGACTGTCCCTCGTCCAATTTATTAAAAAGAAAGAAATCCTAGGTCTGACATTGTCCATTGATTCAAACAAAATTCCTCCACTATTGATGTCAACAATCAGTCATAATCACCGGGTCTTGTGGAGCGCAGTGTGACTCGCCCCAAGGGCTGTTGGGTACTTGGTACTGGGCTGGTTTGGTTTCTTTTTGGCGACACACGGGGGCTGATACCTGGCTCCGTGGCCTTTTGAGGTCACTAAAAATGCAGGGGAATTAATGTAGGGATAATGGAACGTTAGGGTGCCTAAGGTATTCGGCGATTTGGGCCGACGCTGCAAGACAGGACCACTTGGGATGATGGATGGGCAGCTATGGTGGAATCGCTTTCCACGAATGGAGCAAATCCCCAGGGCAACCGGGAAAGTCTATAGTGTTGTAAGGCTGTTATGGTGCAGGATGGAGGGCGCAAAGTAACAGACAGACTCATGGTTGTTGGTTCCTCAGCATCTTTACTGATGGTACTGGTGCAAGCCGGGACACTGACAGGTGATGTTACTTGGAGTCCATGCAACCTGGAAGCAACTTGGGGTTTTCCTCACCCGGCAAGTTCTGAGGCCTCCCTGCTGCACTCTTTCAGCGGGTCTCTGCTGCTGCTTAAGCTGAGCTGCGGCCCTCTCTCTCTTCCTGCGTTGTGCCGGTATGGCAGGCAGTTCGAGTCCTTCCCCAGCCCCACTTCTCCGGCGGCTGCTCCTGGGTTCTCTAAGCTGCTTTGCCTGCAGACACTGTGTGCGGCTGGGGGACTTGGAATCCACCACCATCCAGTGTTGGCTCCCGGGATGTTAAGCCTTGCACAGCCTCAGACTCCGGAGTCTGGTTCTTGGCGCTCTCTGCACTGGGGTGAGCTCAACACCACTCCCCAGGCTCTCCTCGACTTCCTCAGACCCTTGCCAACGGGTCCCTCAAGCTAGGTTTTTCAGCTTTTCTGGGACGAGCTTAGCACTGCTCAAGTCCACATGATGTCTTCCTCTTTACTGCTCCATACAGAACTGACTAACTCTGCCCCAGACCATAATTTATAGGGAGCTGCCCTGAACCCAGGTTTAGAGCTCCCCCTTCAGGCCGGGAGGCAGAAAGGTATTGTGTGCTTGGCTCACCTGGTGTGGATACCCTCTGTTGCTCTCAGGTATGACACTACCCCCGAGGGCAATAATGAAATTGTGGCATCTAGTCTCTGTGGTACCACACAGTGTGTGCTGGGAGAGGCTGTTGCTCAATGGCTATGGAGATTCAGAAAAAGGCTCAATAAAATTTGAATGTCACAATTGATGAACACCATGGTAATTCTGTGACTGCGACAGAGCTACAAACTTTGCTTTGTATAATAAATTTGTAAACAAGGGACTGTCTTTTGTTTTTATTTCTTTATTTTTCTTTTTATATTTCTTTCAGGCATCCAATTGTGGACTTAATGGGATTCCCTGGAATATGGAAGATCTGCATGGCTTTTTTATTTTTTTTAATAAATTGGTGAACCAGGGAAAGAGTCAGGGAGTGTATTTTAAAAAGTGTTGTTTAAAGGTCTAAAAGACCACACATCTGTGACTCTTGCCACTGAACCTACATCCAGTCCTGGTAATGTGTGATAATGACCGTAAGCTGGTTGTGGATCTGAAGCTGGAATAGCTGGTACAAGTTCAACGCTTGGTCCACGTACTCAACTTATTGTTTCAGTGGTTTCTTAAAACATAATCAGACTTTCCAGAGTTACTTATTAAGGTACATCGCATCTGTGCCCATTTCAGAAAGTCACCTTTCTACTGCCGCTGGTTTGGCAGTGCTGCAGCAGCTCTTTCAATTGACACCTCACCTACTGTGTTGAAACCTGACCACATGCTGGAACTCAACATTATATATTTTGGTAAGGCTTTAACAGGAAGGGGCAGTAGTTATTACCATCTCCAATATGTCTGTCAGACTTCCAAGTAGACATAACAACTACCAAGTAGGCATGGATGTCTAACATCTGTGAGTTTCTCCAAAACTTTGAGGTCTCCACCAAGATGGTGAGTGGTGATGACGCCATAATCAGCCTAACCATCTTGCTGCTGTATTTACTGAAATGCTCGCTGCTCGCTATGAAAGAGGAAGCTTTGCATTCAGCGAAGGTGACTATGGAGCCAGTACTTACACTGGGTTATACTATCCAGCCTCGTTTCATCTCATGTTCAGATTGGGTGATAATGAGGAAGAGTATGCTGAAGAGGAGTATGAGGATAGAAGAGTAGTTACTTGTCTATACTACAGAGGGAACTACCAACACCAGCTTTTTGTCTGCTCAGTGTGGATGGCTGGAAAAGGATTAGCAGAAAAGACAGGAGGAGGGCATGATGGATAGTGTTCATCCTGATGAAGACACTGCAATGTTGCCTGTTGTTTGTCTGGCTCAGTCGGCAGACTTCATGTCTTACTGCCTTTCCCAAGAACTTTGCGTGATTTGCTTTTTGACCAACACCAAATACTGTTTGCGCACCCTCCTCAACCCATGGTATAAGGACAATTTTCCATCTCTCCTTCTGGAATCAGAATGAGCTAATAAAATGTAGCAATACCAGAAGGCCAACGGAGAATGATTGGTCCAAAACTTTGCCATAAACAATGCTGGCAGCAGAGGTCCCACATCTTTGAACGAACAAAGAGGAGAAAGTGGGGACATGCATGGTAACACAATATTTAATGAGGCCCTCCTCACAATCTCTTCCAGCATGTATCAGAGCCTACTTCTAATTTTTGGGTCCATCTTAGCACATTGTGGAACACCAGCATTTGCACACTAGGTCCTGAAACTACACTGTGTTCCAAATTATAATGCAAATGTTATTTTTTCTCTGATTTTTCTAAATGGTTGGTGCAAATGACAGTCAGTGTAATAAAAGTCATCACCTGTTTGAGTATACATCAAATTTTATTGAAGAAATCTCCCTATGATAACAGTATAATTTTCAAAATTAACATAAACTCTAAAAGCACTGTTCCAAATTATTAGGCACAGTAGAGTTTCTATACATTTCATATGTTTGAAAGAACTGAAAATGCTCATTTGTTGAATTTGCAGCATTAGGAGGTCACATTCACTGAAATAAAAAGCTATTTAACGCCAAAACATCCTAACAGGCCAAGTTACATGTTAACATAGGAACCCTACTTTGATATCACCTTCACAATTCTTTGCATGCATTGAACTTGTGAGTTTCTGGAGAGTTTCTGCTTATATTCCTTTGTATGATGTCAGAATAGCCTCCCAGAGCTGCTGTTTTGATGTGAACTGCCTCCTACCCACATAGATCTTTTGCTTGATTATACTCCTAAGGTTCTCTATAGGGTTGAGGTCAGGGGAAGATGGTGGCCACACCATGAGTTTATCTCCTTTTATGCCCATAGCTGCCAATGACACAGAGGTATTCTTTGTAGCATGAGATGGTGCATTGACATGCATAAGGATGATTTTGCTCCTAAAGGCACGTTTTTGCTTTTTGTACCATGGAAGAAAGTTGTCATTTGGAAACTCTATATACGTTGGTCATTTTCACACCTTCAGGAACCTTAAAGGGGTCTGCCAGCTGTTTCCCAATGATTCCAGCCCAAAACATGACTCCTCCACCTCCTTACTGGCATCGCAGCCTTGTTGGGACATGGTGGCATCCACCAACCATCCACTACTCTATTCATCTGGACTATCCAGGGTTGTTCGGCACTCATCAGTAAACAAGACTGTTTGAAAATTAGTCTTCATGTATGTCTGGGCCCACTGCAACTGTTTCTGCTTGTGAGCACTGTTTAGGGGAGTCCGAATAGTAGGTTTATGCACCACAGCAAGTCTTTGAAGGATCCTACACCTTGAGGTTCGAGGGACTCCAGAGGCACCAGCAGCTTCAAATATCTGTTTGTAGGTTTGTAAGGCCTTTTTAGCAGCGGCTCTCTTAATCTGATCAACTTGCCTGGCAGAAACCTTCCTCATTCTGCCTTTATCTGCACAAACACATCTGTGCTCAGAATCAGCCATAGATCACTTCACAATACGATGATCACGCTTAAGTTTTCGTGCAATATCAAATGTTTTCATCCCTTGTCCAAGGCATTGCACTATTTGTTGCTTTTCGGCAGCAGAAACATCCCTTTTCTGTCCCATGTTACTTGAAAACTGTGGCCTGCGTAATATTGTGGAACACCCAGTTTTCCTTTTATTGGGCTCACCTGCCAAACTAATTATCACAGGTATCTGAGATTGATTTCAATGATCCAAAGAACCCTGAGACACAATACCATCAATGGGTTTCATTGAAAAAAAAATAAAAATAAAACCCTATGACACTTAAAATCAATTTGCATAATAATTTGGAACACAGTGTAGGTCACCTGAGCTCTGTACCAGTTACAGTCACCTGCATAATTTGATCCAGTAAGGCCTTGTTCACACATCCTAATGCATTTTTTAAGCCCTTAGAAAAACTGATCTGTTTTTTTAAGGGTGCCAATAGTGTCCCCTAAGGTCCTGGATGTTTTTGGCAAGCTTTGGGACTTAGTCATTTTTTCATTAAAAACGCATATGCGTTAACGCAGGTGCCTATATGTGCTATGCGTTAACGCATGCGTTTCCCATCGGACCCCATGTTAAAAAACGCATTTGTTTTTTTACAGCACCCCAAAAACGCAGCTAGCAGCGTTTTTGGCCTGCTGCATAAAAAACGCATGCGTTTTTAAAAAAACGCACATGCATTAACGCATATGCGTTTTTGGACTTTGAAAAAAAAATGTCCAAAATGTTCCCAAAAACGGATTTAAGGCAAAAACGGATGGTATGTGTGAACAAGGCCTAATCTCTTCATTTTCCTGATACAAATTTCATTTGAGTAAGACTGGTCACTATTCAAACTTTAGTTTTCTATAGCTTATTCCTAAAAAGGGCAACAATGAGATTTTTTGGCTTCTGAGCTCCATTTCACTGACACAGGTTTCACTCGGGCATGACTGGCCATGAAACAGTCTCTTGCTTTCAATAGCTTATCCCTAAAGAGGATGAAAATTGCATTCTGTAGCTGCAAAGCTCCATTTTCCTGACACAGATTTCACTTGGTCAAGATTGGCTAGTATACAAACTCTGAGGGTACCTTTACACGCCACTAACGCGGCGAGAAATATTGACGGCGATATGTTGGCCTGGAATTATCGCCGTCAAATTGCCTCCCAATTGCGCCATGTAATTGGGGAATTTGGCCGTGATATGTCGCCTTGTCACGGTCGCCTGATTTCAGAGCACGCACTGAAATCAGGTGACCGTGGCGAGGCGACCTATCGCCGCCAAATTCCCCAATTACACGGCGCAATTGGGAGGCAATTTGACGGCGATCAATATTTCTCGCCGCGTTAGTGGCGTGTAAGGGTACCCTAAGGGCCCCTTTACACACGGCTACATTTCTAGGGTGGCTACAGGTAACTTACTGGTTGCAGTGAAATCATGGCGCAAGGTTCTATCTTGTTGCTGTGTACAAATGGAATAATCTCTCCATGATTTCACTGCAACCAGTAAGTTACCTGTAGCCACCCTAGAAATGTAGCCGTGTGTAAAGGGGTCATTAGGGTATTGTTACACGTCGCGATATCGCAATGCAACATCGACAAAAAGTCACGTGGTACAGTCATTGCAGTTGATATTGTTCGTGCGTTGTGTCGTGTAAATGGGCAATGCGACTCGAAAAAATTGTAGGTACGATATTGCAAGAAGATTGTGCAAGCACCTCAACCGTACAATGTTGCATATGCGATCTGGCATGATCGTGCTGTGTGACGGCGCAATTACGATTTTGAATGCAACTTCCCCTATGCACTACAATGTTAATGCTCATTAGCTCGGTTGCTCATACCCAGCGCAAAAAAGTTGCGAACAACATCCTAGTTGCGTTGCCTGCCAATATCTCCCTGTGTGACATCTACTATGCGATCTTGGACAAGTGCAAAAAACGTGCGCGCTCCCTTGAAATTGTATTTGATCTCGGAATAATATTGCGACGTGTAACGGTACCCTAAGGATACTGTTACAATTCGCAACATTGCATGCAATTTCACTTGCAATTTGCTGGTTGCAGTGAAATTATGGACACATTGTTCTATTTTGTTGCCGTGTACAAATGGAACAATGTGTCCATGATTTCACTGCAACCAGCAAATTGCAAGTGAAATTGCATGCAATGTTGCGACTTCTAACGGTATCCTACTTTCCATAGCTTATTCCTGAAGACGACAAAAATTTGATTCTATGGCATCTGAGCTACATTTTCCTGATACAGGCTACATTTGATCATGACTAGCTATGATAGAGGCCATTGCTTCCATAGCTTCTTCTAAGGCCTTGTTCACACATACCATCTTTTTTTGCCTTAAATCCGTTTTTGGGAACATTTTGGACAAATTTTTTTTCAAAGTCCAAAAACGCATATGCGTTAACGCATGTGCATGTGCGTTTTTTATAAACGCATGCGTTTTTATGCAGCAGCCCAAAGACGCTGCTAGCTGCATTTTTGGGGTGCTGTAAAAAAATGCATGCGTTTTTTTAACATGGGGCCCTATGGGAAACGCATGCGTTAACGCATAGCACATATAGGCACCTGCGTTAACGCATATGTGTTTTTAATGAAAAAATGACTAAGGCCAGGGTCACATTTCCGTTTTTGTTGCAAAATCCTGATCCGGTTTTGAGCTTTAAAAAAGCTCAAAACCGGACCAGGAAACGCTCCTCATAGGAGCCTATGCAAAACACCGGATGGCTTCACAAGCCATCCGGTGGCCGGATCCGGCACTGCTGCCTGCGTTAAAAATCATGCAGGCAGCAGTTTTCGCAGCGTTTGCCGGGACCGCACTGCGGTCACCGGATGGCTCAGGATGTGTAATCCTGAGCCATCCGGTAACTGCAGAGTGTGCGGTTCCCGATCTGCGAAGTTAATAAAGAGTTAACTAGCTGCCCTAAATGACTTGTTGAGGTCTGTAGGGGGGCTTAGACCCCCTACAGACCGTCCGGCGACTTCTATAGTGTTCTGCAACAATGTGTTACTGTGCACGGGCGAGGAGCCCGTGCATGTCATCCAAAGGTGCCCCTAACCCCCGTATCACTATACTGTGGTGCATAGACCCCTCTATTCCAAATAAGCTGTATTGGTGTATAGTACATGCTAAATGTGGCCATTCGCAATGTAAGTATATACTTACATTCTTTCGTAGGCAGAGATGAGGAAATCCATGGGCGGGGCTGTGTGCAGCAGCCTCCGCCCGCTCCTTCTTGATGCCCGCCCCTCTGGTCGTAATCCAGTCTTGTGGGGGCGGGGACGTTGTTAAAGGGGCGTGGCTAACTAATGTGCCGCGGTTAGCCACGCCCCTTTAACGACGTCCCCGCCCTCAAAACACTGGATTACGGCCAGAGGGGGCGGGCATCAAGAAGGAGCGGGCGGAGGCTACTGCACACAGCCCCGCCCATGGATTTCCTCATCTCTGCCTACGAAAGAATGTAAGTATATACTTACATTGCGAATGGCCACATTTAGCATGTACTATACACCAATACAGCTTATTTGGAATAGAGGGGTCTATGCACCACAGTATAGTGATACGGGGGGTTAGGGGCACCTTTGGATGACATGCACGGGCTCCTCGCCCGTGCACAGTAACACATTGTTGCAGAACACTATAGAAGTCGCCGGACGGTCTGTAGGGGGTCTAAGCCCCCCTACAGACCTCAACAAGTCATTTAGGGCAGCTAGTTAACTCTTTATTAACTTCGCAGATTGGGAACCGCACACTCTGCAGTTACCGGATGGCTCAGGATTACACATCCTGAGCCATCCGGTGACCGCAGTGCGGTATTCTGCACACAGTTTTGACAAAAACTGTGTGTGCCCGGCATTGCGTTCACCGCATCCGGATCCGGATGCGGTGAATGCAATTTAGCTTTCCAATGTGACCCTACCCTAAGTCCCAAAACTAGACAGAGGCTTCATTTTCTTTGTCCTAGCACACTACATCAAACTGAGACTTATCTGTGCGCGTGCGGGCGTGCGTGCGTGTGTGTGTGTGTAAATGTCTGTGAATTGTGTGGGGCCAACAGACATATTCATAAGAACAAGGTGTTTTTTACTAACACATCTTCAAACTACATTGACCCATTAAAGGACCAATGGCGGCAATACCCGTCAGGGCTTTGAACTGTCACTGCATGTAAACACTCTATTTGGTCAGAGAAATTCAGAAAATATTAACCTAAATTTACTATTAGCATGAAGTCCAATATGTGATGAAAAATCAATCTTGGAATTACTGGGATATTTGAAGCGTTCCAGAGTTATAACCTCATAAAGTGACTCTGGTCAGAATTTCAAAAATGAGGCTTGATCCTTAAGGGGTTAAACAGAAGGCAAAAAAACTGAGCGTTGATAACTATTAAAGGTATAATAGCTTGTTAATGCTAGCCGCTAAACAGACAAACCCTAGGATAAAAAATATGAAAAATTACCCTGCTATAAATCTAATATATAAAGCTGAGTGTATGTATGTATGTGTGTGTGTATGTACCATAGTTCCACCCCCTCCAGATAGCCATGCCGACTGCATAGCTCCACTCCCTCTACATAGCTCCGCCTCTCCAGATATCTCAATCCACTTGATAGCTCAGCTCCCTCCCAATAGTCCTTCCAACTTCATAGCTCCACCCATTTCAGATTGCCCAGCCCATGTCATAGCCACACCCCTGTTTGACCCACTTCATAGCACCGATCCTCCTGTTAGCCTCACCCCTCCATATAGCCCCAATCGCAGTTTGTTACTATGCCCGGGCAATGCCGAGGTCTACCTCTAGTAATTCAATAAAAAGCAAATGCTTATAAATAACGCAGGTTACTTACCGTAATAAACAAATTTTTGATTAAGAAAGCATAAAGCTGTTCCATCACAACAAGTTGTATTTAAAAACCTCATCATGTGTCAGAACAGACCTCAAGGGTGAAGAGTTATCTGGGACCCAAAATAAACAGCAATGGTAAGCATAATATATAGAACTAGCTGTGAGCCCGATTCTAGAGAATCGGGAGTCTAGAATCCATATATAGTTTATTTACTAATAGGGGAGTGCGGTGAAATTAATTGTGTGTATACAGGCGGCTCTGTGGGTAGCAGAGTATACGGTGGCTCAGTGGGTAGCAGAGTATACGGTGGCTCAGTGGTTAGCACTGCGCGGTGGCTCAGTGGTTAGAACTGCGCGGTGGCTCAGTGGTTAGCACTGCGCGGTGGCTCAGTGGTTAGAACTGCGCGGTGGCTCAGTGGTTAGCACTGGGTGGTGGCTCAGTGGTTAGCACTGCGCAGTGGCTCAGTGGTTAGCACTGCGCGGTGGCTCAGCGGTTAGCACTGCGCGGTGGCTCAGTGGTTAGCACTGCGCGGTGGCTCAGTGGTTAGAACTGCACGGTGGCTCACTGGTTAGCACTGGGCGGTGGCTCAGTGGTTAGCACTGCGCAGTGGCTCAGTGGTTAGAACTGCGCGGTGGCTCAGTGGTTAGCACTGCGCGGTGGCTCACTGGTTAGCACTGGGCGGTGGCTCAGTGGTTAGCACTGCGCAGTGGCTCAGTGGTTAGCACTGCGCAGTGGCTCAGTGGTTAGCACTGTATGGTGGCTCAGTGGTTAGCACTGTATGGTGGCTCAGTGGTTAGTACTGTATGGTGGCTCAGTGGTTAGCACTGCGCGGTGGCTAAGTGGTTAGCACTGCACGGTGGCTCAGTGGTTAGCAGTGAGTGCGGTGGTTCAGTGGTTAGTAGTGAGTGCGGTGGCTCAGTGGTTAGCAGTGAGTGCAGTGGCTCAGTGGTTAGCGTGTGAGTGCGGTGGCTCAGTGGTTAGCAGTGAGTGCGGTGGCTCAGTGGTTAGCAGTGAGTGCGGTGGCTCAGTGGTTAGCAGTAAGTGCGGTGGCTCAGTGGTTAGCAGGGAGTGCGGTGGCTCAGTGGTTAGCAGGGAGTGCGGTGGCTCAGTGGTTAGCAGTGAGTGCGGTGACTCAGTGGTTAGCAGTTAGTGTGGTGAGAGTGGTCAGCGCAGCGCCGTGGGCAGAGTGGTCAGCGCAGCGCCGTGGTGGGCAGAGTGGTCAGCGCAGCGCCGTGGGCAGAGTGGTCAGCGCACACATACACACACACACACACATACACACACTCCGCTATACTTACCACCGGCCCTGCGTCTTCCCCGCCACCTGGATCCTGAGACGACATGTCGCCGTCCTCTGGCGAGACTTCCCGGACGCCATCTTGGACAAAGTATGTCGCCGGCCCTGGAGGACTGGATCCAATATGGCGTCTAGGAAGTTTGGCAAGCCTTCTTGGACGCTATATTGGATCCAGTAGTTGGGGGGCGGCGACATGTCGACTGAGGATCCAGGGGGCGGACACAGGGCCGGTGGTAAGTATAGCGGAGTGTGTATGTATGTGTGTGTGGACAAAGTGACGGCAGTGCGGACAAAGTAACGGAAGTGTGAACAAAGTGAGGGAAGTGCCTTGGTCTTCTGGCACAGAACAGAGGACAGGGGAGGCTGGAGGGCACAGAACAGAGGACAGGGGAGGCTGGAGGGCACAGGGGAGGCTGGAGGGCACAGAGGACAGGGGAGGCTGGAGGGCACAGGGGAGGCTGGAGGGCACAGGGGAGGCTGGAGGGCACAGAGGACAGGGGAGGCTGGAGGGCACAGAGGACAGGGGAGGTTGGAGGGCACAGAGAACAGGGGAGGCTGGAGGGCACAGAGGACAGGGGAGGCTGGAGGGCACAGGGGAGGCTGGAGGGCACAGAGGACAGGGGAGGCTGGAGGGCACAGGGGAGGCTGGAGGGCACAGGGGAGGCTGGAGGGCACAGAGGACAGGGGAGGCTGGAGGGCACAGAGGACAGGGGAGGTTGGAGGGCACAGAGAACAGGGGAGGCTGGAGGGCACAGAGGACAGGGGAGGCTGGAGGGCACAGAGGAGGATGGAGGGCACAGAGGACAGGGGAGGCTGGAGGGCACAGAGGACAGGGGAGGCTGGAGGGCACAGCGGACAGGGGAGGCTGGAGGGCACAGGGGAATCTGGAGGAACAGAGGAGAGGGGAGGCTGGAGGGCACAGAGGACAGGGGAGGCTGGAGGGCACAGAGGACAGGGAAGGCAGGAGGGCAGAGGGGAGGCTGGAGGGCAGAGGGGAGGCTGGAGGGCACAGAGGACAGGGGAGGTTGGAGGGCACAGAGGACAGTGGAGGCTGGAGGGCACAGAGGACAGGGGAGGCTGGAGGGCACAGAGGACAAGGGAGGCTGGAGGGCACAGAGGACAGGGGAGGTTGGAGGGCACAGCGGAGGCTGGAGGGCACAGAGGACAGGGGAGGCTGGAGGGCACAGGGGAGGCTGGAGGGCACAGAGGACAGGGAAGGCTGGAGGGCACAGGGGAGGCTGGAGGGCACAGAGGACAGGGGAGGCTGGAGGGCACAGAGGACAGGGGAGGCTGGAGGGCACAGAGGACAGGGGAGGCTGGAGGGCAGAGGGGAGGCTGGAGGGCACAGAGAACAGGGGAGGCTGGAGGGCACAGGGGAGGCTGGAGGGCACAGAGGACAGGGGAGGCTGGAGGGCACAGAACAGAGGACAGGGGAGGCTGGAGGGCACAGAACAGAGGACAGGGGAGGCTAGAGGGCACAGAGGAGAGGGGAGGCTGGAGGGCACAGAGGAAAGGGGAGGCTGGAGGGCACAGGGCAGGCTGGAGGGCACAGAGGAGGCTGAAGGGCACAGAGGACAGGGGAGGTTGGAGGGCACAGGGCAGGCTGGAGGGCACAGAGGAGAGGGGAGCTGCATCCTGGAGCAGTGCCCCATTAGTGCCCGCTCAATTCTGCAGACAATGGGCGGGCTCTCACAGTACCGGGCGGCAGGCTGCCATTTTCTGACACCCAGCCGGCACCTAGTGCTGGAGAGGCCGGGGGCCGCGGCGGATGCTCGGCATGTGCTCTCCTGTGTGCAGATGGCACTCAGGGTGTCAGCATGCGGGCACGGGCAAAGGCTGGAGCGGCGGCGGGCACAGGCTGGAGCGGCAGCAGGCACAGGCTGGAGCTGCCGCGGGCACAGGCTGGAGCTGCCGCGGGCAGAGGCTGGAGGGGCCGCGGGCACAGGCTGGAGCGGCGGCGGGCACAAGCTGGAGCGGAGGCGGGCACAGGCTGGAGCGGCGGCGGGCACAGGCTGGAGCTTCCGCGGGCACAGGCTGGAGGGGCCGCGGGCACAGGCTGGAGCTGCCGCGGGCAGAGGCTGGAGGGGCCGCGGGCAGAGGCTGGAGCGGCCGCGGGCAGAGGCTGAGAGAGAGAGAGACTGACATTGCAAGTGAGGCTTTGAGTGACAATGCAGCGTATTCTGTGAAGACTCGCAAAGCCATTGCGAGTGAGGCTTTGCGAGTTAAGAGTCCAAGACATTGCAAGTGAACCTTTGACAGAGAGTGGAGGCTATTCTGCAAGGACTCGCAAAGCCATTGCGAGTGAGGCTTTGCGAGTTAGGAGTCCAAGACATTGCAAGTGAACCTTTGACAGAGAGTGGAGGCTATTCTGCAAGGACTCGCAAAGCCATTGCGGGTTAGGCTTTGAGAGGCAGCCACGTCCACGACGACGGAAGTAGCGCCGAATATGACGGAAGTGAGCTACGGCAATTATATATTAGATGTACAACTCAATAAAGAGGGACACACCATTTACGTGCACTAAATATAAATGAAAAAAAAAAAAAAAACCTGAGCCGGAACATGGGTTGAAATACATGCAAGGTATAAGAGCATGTTCACACTGACCACTAAATAGACAAAATCTAAGAATAAAAAATATGAAAAAATACCCTGCTATAAATAAATACATAATTAAAAAGTGAGTGTTTACAAATGTATCCTGTCACAACTGTATCCTGGCACTGAAACGTGTAGGTGTGACCCTGATGACGGTGCCCGGAGTGGCACTGAAACGCGTAGGTGAGACCCTGATGACGGTGCCGGAGTGGCACTGAAACGCGTATGTGGAAATAAGGAAGGGGGGTCTTTTACCTAAAGACTTATGACTGATTATTTAAAGCAGCACGGACTGTCTTTACACCATCCTGGATCTGAACAACTGTATCCTGTCACAGCATGTATTTCTATCTTCTTGGTGACATGATTGCTACTGGAAGCTGCTATTGGGGCTGTGATGTAGGGTGAGCATGGTGCCAGTGATCATACCACCATCAGGCCCCTTATTCATGCAGTGGATAGAAGGAAAAATATCAGGGGTTTGGCATGTAGGGTAAGCATTAGATCCAGTGCCCCCTCCCCTGCCACACACCCCTGTTCTCGGTTGTAGCACAGAGCTTACAATGCTCTGTGACTTGTTGTCCCATACAGGAAGGATGAGGGCAGAGTAGCAGATACTATTTTATTAATCAATAAGTGAGCTAAAGATCCTAAAATTGCAGTGGCCAACTCAGCTTCAAAGTATATGAGGGCAGGGACAGTACAAAATAAAATTATGTCCCCCAAAGTTGCCCTTTTTAAATGGTTGTTTAGTTTAGGTTGCACCAGCAGGTACTGGAGAGCAATGAACCCTGCCAATATGCCTCTGGTATGCTTGCCCTGTTACAGCACCTCACTTTACACTAATTATAGCTAACAGCTATACTTTTATTATTTATTATTATAGCGTCATTAATTTCATGGCGCTTTACATGTTAAAAGGGTAAATAGAGACAAGCCCAAGGTACATGGACTACATATGGCACACAGGTACAGGAGGAGAGAGGACGCTGTTCGCAAGGGCTCGCAATCTGTGAATTAACTCTTAAAAGTACTGTTTGTTTAATCTTGCAGGTGCTATAAGTAGGGATGAGCAAGTACTGCAAGAATCGGACTCGCTATACTCACAACGAGTAGGTCCCAGTACTCGGTACTCGTTGCGAGTCCAATGACAGTGAATGGGCGGGTAAGTACTTTCGCAGTGTATCTATAAATACACTGCGAAAGTGCACTAAAAGTGAATAAAAGTTGTTAAAAAATAAAAAAATATCATACTC
Source organism: Allobates femoralis (assembly GCA_033576535.1). Taxonomy (NCBI): domain Eukaryota; kingdom Metazoa; phylum Chordata; class Amphibia; order Anura; family Aromobatidae; genus Allobates; species Allobates femoralis. The sequence continues at coordinate 496,520,428 of JARQOC010000004.1, forward strand.
ACCTATCCAACGCCTGCAGCAGGATCGGCAAAGAAGATATCCGATCAACGACAAGGACCTGTGAGTCTGACAGCCAATCAAATAGCTGGTAGCGATCTGGCCAATCAGATGGCCAGACGTCACAAACCACCTGATCGCTACCAGCCACCTGATTGGCCAGATTGCCAGGTCTTGAATGTGCATCAATGACCTGGCAATCTGGCCAATTAGGTGGCTGGTAGCGATCACATGGTTTGTGACGTCTGATATTTTTTAACAACTTTTATTCACTTTTAGTGCACTTTCGCAGAGTATATATAGATATACTGCAAAAGTTAAAGGACTACTCGCTACTCCCAATTAATCACAAGAAACTCAGGGAGTAGCGATTAGCCAGAATATCGTTACTATTCGGCAACTACCGAATAGTAACGATTCTACTCGCTCATCCCTAGCTGTAATGCTTACACACTGTCTTTTTGCCAAAAGGTCTTCGAAAGCTATCTCCTGTAACTCTGCACACTTGGTTGCATCTGCTGGTCTTACATAGACCTGATGACCCACCCCGCTATGTTGAAAATGCTGCCCCTCCTGTGTATGCATGTTGAGTGAAAGGCAATACTCTCACGCCTGCGCAATGGCGGGGGTTACTGTGCTCCATTTCAGATGCAGTTCCTGAAGTCTCGTGAGATTCTACTGCATAGGTGCGAGACTTCACAAATCACGCGAGACTGAGGGTACTGTTACACGTCACAATATCGGCCGCAATATCGCTGAAACGTCATGCGCACGCGTCGCGCAACGTAGAAATGACATCACAAATGTGTCGTTACGTGTAACTGCACGATTTAACTACAATAAATCGCTGGATCGGAGTTGACAGGTTTTCCAATATGTTCCAAAACCTGCCGATGTTGCATAAATGATTTGGTAGAATCGTGCAGTGTGACACCGCAATAACAATGTTGTTTTGGATTTCACTGGTCGAGCTACCAAGGCCGTAGGCGAGCCTGTGCGTTGTGTTTTCCGCGCCCCGTCTATGGCGATTGGTGTATAGTAGTTTGTTCCGATTGGATGGCTGTGGTCAAGGCGCCATATTTGATAATCTGTGCGTACACCAGTAGATATTTAATTCTTCTTCTGGTGAACTATCATAAAATGCATGTAAACCAGGCGACTCATGTAATTCACCCGTCTTTACTATTGTCGTTTACCTAGGTGTGTTTTGACGCCGTCAATAACATAGCGTCGCCACGAACAGTGTAGGCATAGTGGAAAAGTGTCTGCATGTCAAGTCGTTATTGATGGTAGCTGCAATGTTCGACCATACATGTCGCCCATATGTGACAAAGTACACATGCATACATGTATGCACACACATACTTCATACATGATATGTAATGTACATGCACATGTACATAATTGTTGCGTGTAGCTTACCTACTTCAACACAACACGTATACATAGCCATACATATTTTCAAAAACACTGCATCACAGTAGCGTTCCCTCTGCCACTCTGCAACCGCCGCAGTGTCTTACACAACCCTCAACAAATGACAAATCACTTGAATGGTGAGATGGTGAAAAGGGCAATTGCATACATGTAGTCGACATCTTGGCAGACTAGGTTGACCAATGGTAACTCACGTGTGGCGAACAATTGAAGTGGTATGGGCGGTGTAAAACTAAGGGTACCTTTACACGCCGCTACGGCAGGATGGATGCATCCCGCTACAGGCTACAAATGTAGCTTGCAGCGCCAATATAGCCCGTCGTAGCGGCGTCTGAAGACGTGACGATACAGCCGGCAACAGATACATCTGTTTACGACCTCTGCTCGAAAACAGATGGCTACAAAGCCGATGGTAGCAAGATGCATCGGCGTGTAAAGAAGTTACGGAAGGGAACTCTGGACACCCTGCGATGTAGCTGCAATGTAGCTAAGGCGTGACCCTGGCTCCGTGTTACCGCGCCCCATGTGCGATCATTGGTGGAAGCTGCTGCATGACGATTGGTAGTCGCTGCATAGGGAGGCATATTTAAGGAGCTGACCAGTCACACTACACAATCGCTCGAGCGTGCTGTATTACTCAGCCTCCTGCGTTGCCTGCCCAATCAGGATGTTATTGCTTTGTCCTATCAGCGTACGGACGGCTCGTAATCCACAATTGTAGCACGCCTATGTGCTGTCCCTGCTGCACCAGGTACGCCCATAGTAGCTGGTTATAGCGGTGTGTAAATGAGCTACAGATGGCTACTTGAGACACCCGGCGATGTATCTAGCTATAGATGTCACGTAGCGTAGCGCACCTTATGGCGGCGTGTAAAGGTGATGCGTTGAGCGTTTGTAACCGTTTGAGCGTGCTCGTGCACGTGAAGTAGCGGGATGCATCCATCCTGCCGTAGCGGCGTGTAAAGGTACCCTAACTGTGGCATGCCTATCTCCTAGGCTGTGTCAAACAGTACGCCCACATTGATGATGTGGTTGTGCTGTGTGACGCAGCATTCACGACCGTCATCATCGTTTCTGCTATTGTTCAGGCGATTTCAGAATCGCCGGCTCGTCGGAGGTTGCACACGAGATCAGTACTTGTGACATCTCCATTGCGATCTTGGCAAAAGACCAAAAACGCTGCCGACAGTACTTCAATATCGTGTCGTGTAACAGTACCCTTAAGGCATTGTGCAGCTTCAATGGAGCACAGTGACCCCCACCACTGCACAGGCACGCGACAGTAGCACCTGCACTCAACATGCATACACAGGAGGGGCGGTAGTTTAAATGGAGCGGGGAAGGTATCCCAGGCAGGAAGCGACGAGGACCACAGAGAGCAGACCCCCCCAGACCTTTCCAGTAGTCATTTACATACAGCGTGGGAGAGAATAAAAGTTAATTTCTGAGGTATGAGGGGACGTCTGGGCATATAGAAAGGTCACAGGAACCCCAATTACCTCATGTTACAGCTGATGGGCACAGTTTATAATGCCCATAACAGGTCACAGGTTCCCTTTAAAATTAGATGCAGAACTTGGCGGGGATTAAAATCTTGCAACACGAGTGCCAAAATACTTGGCAAGGAGCAGATATTTCAAATACCCTACTAATACCTTACTACCTTTCAAATACCTTAGGCGGCCGTCACACGCTGCAATTTAATGCCCGATATCGCTTAAGCGATCTGCGTTTTGATCGCTTAAGCGATATCGTTTGTGCATCGCTGCGTGTAATCAAGCGATTTTACAATGTAAAATCGCTTGATCGTTACATCGCAGATATGAGAGCCGGAGCTCATATCTAGCGATGAACGCTTGTTCAATCTGCTTCATCGTGGTGTCTAACGCCACGATGAACGATCTCCCAGCGGCAGAGCCTATGCTGGGAGATGGTATCTATGGTAAACGTCGGGTTACTAAGCGCCACGCGGCGCCTAGTAACCCGATGTGTAGCATAGTTACCAGCGATATCACTGCTCCACATCACTGGTGAGACAGCTCACCAACGATGTGAACGATATTGTTAGCGATATTGAGGAGTGTGACGGCCGCCATAGTAATATTAAATATTCCAAAGATCTCAAATACCTTACTATTCAAGTGGATTACGAATAGTGACGATTATATTCATTCACTACATATAAGCAAAGCACATTCAAGATAAACATCATACTTATCACTTGTACAGTACCAAAAACAGTTTAGCCAAAGTTCAAGCCCGTTAAGCAGCAATTTTTTTGTCCATTCAGTTTTCTGAAAGACTAATGGTGCTGTCACACAGCGCGATGTGGCCTGTGATGTCGGAAGCGATGCGCAGGTGCACGCTCGCTTCCGTCATCGCAGGCCAGCTGTCACATGGCAAGAAATTGCCGGTGACGCCGCAGCGATGCGGGCGGAGCCATCGCTCGCTGGGCTGGGATCAACACAGCGAGCGATCCGCAGCAATTCTGTGGTATAGGCTGGATCGCCGCCAACATCGCTATGGCGGTGTCAGACGGCGCAATTCAGCCTAATCGCTGGTTGAAGGTTGACAGGTTTAGGCTAGGTGCACACTAGCCGGCGGGTTGGTCGGCGGCAGCTGGGCGGACCCGCCAGGAAGCTCCGGAGCCGTCCACCGGCTTGCTGGCGGGTATGTGCGGCGGGAGCCGGGCGGCTGACGGGCGGGTGCCGGGCGGGTGCACAGCATGTTTGGATTAACATAAATTTACATAAAACTAATGAAAACCGACCGGCGGTTTCCGCTGATAACACGACCATAACCCGGCCAGTGCGCACATACCCTAACGGTCCTCCTCGTAAACCTGTCAACCTGTGACCAGCGATAATTTGCGGTTGCATCGCACTGTCACACAGCGCGACGTCGCTAGCGACATCGCTGAAACGTCACTTTTTCGGCGATGTCGCTAGCGACGTCGTCAGGTGTGACAGTACCGTAACCAAGGCTGTGACAATCATCTACCTCAATGGTGTGGGGGAAGGGACTGGCAGCTCTCAAGTAGGAAAGACTGGGGCTCTGACATAACCAATAAACACCACCACCTTTTAAACCCTGAGCTGCCTTCTATTTACAAACAATAAAGCCAATAATTGGCCATCACTCGGAAGGAAAGTATAAGGGTATGTGCACATCAGTCGTTTTGTGGGCTGCTTTTGGACGTTTTCCGTCGGCGTTTTCCGCTCCGTTTTATGTTAACTTATGTTAATCCAACCATGCGGTTGGATTAACATGCTAGTCAATGGATTTTCGAAAACGCTGTGTACATTACAACGTTTTTCGTCTGGTCGTTTTCAGTGAAATCTGGGTTTTTCCAGCGTTTTACAAATATAGAGCAAGTGACTTCTTTGGCGCGTCTTTCCAGCGATTTCCGCCGTTTTTGGAATCATTGGAGCGAATGGAGCTGTGCAAGGCCGTCGAGAAAACGTCGGCCAATCGAAAAACGGCGTTTTTTGGACGGAAAACGCCGACCAGAAACAGGAAGCAGTAAGCTGGAACAGGACCAAAAACAACAACAAGGCACGACGATGGCGTGGTATCGGAGGATGCAGATCAATGTGCCCCGTCTGCTGACTCTGGTAAGTATGTACATCACCAGCCAAAGCATGTGCCAGCCCTAGGGGGACTTGTGCCAGGCCTGGGGGTATATGGGGATGCCCACAGGGGACGTGTGCCTGCCCAGGGGTATATGGGGATGGCCACAGGGGACGTGTGCCTGCACAGGGCTATATGGGGATGGCCACAGGGGACGTGTGCCTGCACAGGGGTATATGGGGATGGCCACAGGGGACGTGTGCCTGCACAGGGGTATATGGGGATGGCCACAGGGGATGTGTGCCTGCACAGGGGTATATGGGGATGCCCACAGGGGATGTGTGTCTGGCCAGGGGGGAAGGGGATGGCCACAGGGGATGTGTGCCTGCACAGGGGTATATGGGGATGCCCACAGGGGACGTGTGCCTGCACAGGGGTATATGGGGATGCCCACAGGGGATGTGTGTCTGGCCAGGGGGGAAGGGGATGGCCACAGGGGACGTGTGCCTGCACAGGGGTATATGGGATGCCCACAGGGGACGTGTGCCTGCACAGGGGTATATGGGGATGGCCACAGGGGACGTGTGCATGCACAGGGCTATATGGGGATGGCCACAGGGGACGTGTGCCTGCACAGGGGTATATGGGGATGCCCACAGGGGATGTGTGTCTGGCCAGGGGGGAAGGGGATGGCCACAGGGGACGTGTGCCTGCACAGGGGTATATGGGGATGCCCACAGGGGACGTGTGCCTGCACAGGGGTATATGGGGATGGCCACAGGGGACATGTGCCTGCACAGGGCTATATGGGGATGGCCACAGGGGACGTGTGCCTGCACAGGGCTATATGGGGATGGCCACAGGGGACGTGTGCCTGCACAGGGGTATATGGGGATGCCCACAGGGGATGTGTGTCTGGCCAGGGGGGAAGGGGATGGCCACAGGGGACGTGTGTCTGCACATGGGTATATGGGGATGCCCACAGGGGACGTGTGCCAGCCATAGGGCACCTCTGGCAGCCCTAGGGTCATGTGGATTACATGGGTGAACGTGGGCCAGCCATAGGGCAGTGTTGACAGCCCTGGGGAACTTGTGTCAGCCTTGGTTGCCGTGTTACATGACAGGGCTCTTACCTCTGCACTTGGCCAGACACCTGACCAACAGGGCTGGGCCAAGTTGCGCAGGGATGATCTCAATCTCCACTGGTACAGTAGGCCACAGCAGGCCAGAGTGTTTTTTTACGGATGCAGTGTAGGGGGACCGGACAGTATTGCACCTTAGTAACCAGTGTTTCAGCCCTGAAGCAGTGGAGGGGGTCAGGGCAGTATGCCTGGAGCAGGAGACCAAGCTGCACTTTGTGTAAAAATGTTTCTGTACCTTTTTTACTTTGAACCGGGATTTAAATTGACCACCTTTGTGTCTTGTAGATCGAAGCACACCCTGATATCTGGGATGCTGCGTGTCCCGCGTACAGTGACCGGCAAAAAAAAGCCCAATCATGGACATCAATCTGTCGGCAATTATACAGGGAATTTGATGAGGCGGAGCGTGATCTGCAAAATATCATAGGTACCATATATACACGTGTCTAAGGTGTTTTTGTTATCCACATATTTTGTGTTCAAAGTCTACTCCTCAGCTTTGACAATGGTCAATACGGTAGCTGTGTGCTGTGTCCATGCCTGTGGAGGAAGGAGGAGGCGTGGAGAGGTAGCAGAATGAACATCCCCGTTACGTGATTTTGAGAATGCACTGGTTCCCCCTCTCAATCAGCAACAGGGTGAAACAGTGCATAAATGCATTTTTCTAACACAAATGATGGCAATTGCCTCCCCTGCTTGAATGTCTCCCCCCCCCCACCGTATGCTAGGATTCATATCCTCGGTCTTCAGCACATGTGCATTTTCATCCGTGCTCCCGTCATGCTAGCATACGGGCTGATGTGACCGGCATGTTGCATGAAGTCCTCGCAATCAAAGTGATGGTGAACCAGCCTCACGCCGTGATCTTGGAGCCCGTCATCAACGATGAACCTGCACGCACAATAAAGAAGAAGACCTAGGATGCTGATTTAAGCAGGCGGGGGTGATTCAAAGCATGTGATCAAGTGACTGCATTTTGGGGATGCATGTTTTACACCTTTGGGGCCGCAAGAACATACCACCACTGGGACGGATGTTTAATGAAACTGGTGATGCTGCTGTATACACCAACGTGGAGGCTGCTGTCTAGGACGACTTGGTAGGTCAGAACCCCATTGCTGGGCTCAAGACTCGCCTTAGACACTAGTCAATCTGTTAGTGAATGTTTTTTTTTATCAAAGTAGGGGGGGCGCCTTAGACGTGGTTAGCTACCTTTTTTTTTTATAAATTTTTGAAAAATAAAAAATGACACTCTCTGTGCTTTCCTTTATAGAAGATGATGTTAAAAAAAAGGTGGAAGTCAGTGCGGGACGCTTTCACCAAATTCCTTGCAAAGAGTGAAAAAAGTGGTGCTTCCCCACCAAAGAAGAAATGCCCATTTTACAATGAGCTACTCTTCACCCTCACCAGTCGCACTCTGCGCCCGTAAGTACTTAGATTTCAACAGTTGTATAAATAATCGACAGCCAATAGCATGAGGACATGAGTGACAAGACAGCATCAGCGAGCATGAAGGCTGGCGGAAAGACCAGTGCAGGAGGAGTGGGAGATTGTGGGACACCATGCGTAGTATTCTGTCCTTACCCATGCGTGACTGTGTCGGCTGTGACTCCCAATATGACAGATGGCCAGTACATCTTGAACGGGTTTTTTTTTTTTTATTAATAACAAAAAAGAGGAAGGACATTGTAGTAGTGCCCTTATGGAAAAAATTATAATTTCAACAGTCCAAGGCTATAAAAATTCCACATTCCATCCGCCCTTAACAATGAAAGTCTGGTCAGGATAGCTATGTTCGTATTAAATATGTACCTTGTAATATGTAAGCACTCACTATAACCAGATTTTTATTTTTGCAGAACGGAGGGCAATATAACTAGGCCGACCAATGTCGCCGAAGCGTCCGTGACGCCAACAGATGACGAAGCCGTGTTGAATTTGAGTGGATCGACCACAACTTCCTCTCCAAGTATTTCAATAGAAGGGGATGCGGCCAGTCAAACCTCATGTTCCCTTTCAGGAGCTGTGGGTGCAACATCTACTGTAGAGGCTTCGAGTACCATGAGATCCCCAACCACAACCCAGACAGCATACACACGTAGGGGCCAAAAACAACAAAATAAACAGCCACAGTCCCAGTTTGCTCAGGAGGCCATCAACCTCTTGAAAAGAGCAGAACAAGAAGACCGGTATGATAGAGCGGGGTCACATGTAGCTGATTGTCTACGGGAAATTGGGCCAGATCGGGAGGCATCCTTTCTGTCAGTGGTGTATATATTAATAGATTACTACCGTGCAAAGAAGCCAATTCCTAGTGCGGTCACTATTATAAATAGCATCTCCCAAGTATTTGAACCTCCAAGGGATCTTAGTAGCGTCACCAATTCAGCCACATCCAATGTAGGTCCCCCACAAATGGCATGGATGAGTCAAGATCAACATGCTTTTCGGCCGCGCCAGCAGGTGCAAGGGGAAAAATACACATCTTATAGGGCACAATTACACATGGACGACAGCTCGGCAAGTGTTCAAATGTCGGGCCCACAAATGTTTGGAGGAGACGGGTCTCCTCGTCAGTATACACCCTTGAATTGAATGTCATTTGATATTCTGCATTTGTCATGTGAGATAGTTGATCATGTTTATACCTTGTTTTCTTTTACAACACTCCGGTTTTACAGAGTGTCAAAAATACCGACAGATGTGTATTGTCAGGTCTAAGGCATGTTCTCTGCCTCTATGTGTGTCTTTTCCTTTATTTTGGATCTGTCACCAATGTTTTGTGTGAACAAGTTTAGTTCTATTGTGCTAAAAATAAACCACGCTTTTGAACGTTTCTTTGCCTTTTTAATTCCATGTATTTAGAATCCACATTTTAGCCTTTAAATGACAGTTTTCTCTGTCCAAAAAATAAAAAAAAAACAAATATGAACATTGTAATTAAATTTGTTAGATAAATGAACGGGATGTGCACCACACTATCCATGGGATTCATCATCCAAGGTGAGGTTGCTCTTGGGTAACCATTGTTGGTGGGTAATATGGGGTGGTTAACTAGCTGCTCAATCCAATCCTGTATCCCTGAAAAATTGGTCCAAACATCCAAGACCGTTTGTGTCTTCAAGAACCTGTGTCAGTCTTCAAGGGATCACCTCCAAAATGAAATCTACATCTTCAATTTAGGGTAGGAGTTGGCACATGGCTAGCGCTGTACTGCCAGGACACGGCACCTTCAGGTCTCATGAAATAGTCCGCAAAGGTGTCTCTTACAGCCAAGGCATAATTTGGTGGGCGACCCAAACCCCAATTGATAGCTGTCTGTAATAAAGGCAGCTGCAATCCTTCCATGTGCTCGGTTCCATATTGTCGACCGAAATTATGAAGGACGCAGCATGCCTTTATTACAGAATCAATTGTGTTTGGGGACACCTGAATGGCTGAATGCAAGACCCTCCACTGACTAGTCATGATACCGAAGGTGCATTCCACGGTACGGCGTGCCCGGCTTAGCCGATAGTTGAAGACCCTACGACGGTCATCCAGTCCCCTACGTGGGTATGGGCGCAGCAGGTTCGGCATCAAAGGAAAAGCCTCATCCGATACCATCACGTAGGGGACTGCATCCGTGGAACCGGGCAAAGGGCTATCAGCAGGTAAGGTCTGTTGATCTTGGAGTACTTGCAGGCCAATTTGTGAGTTTCTCAACACACGAGAATCCCCTGTACTACCATAGGCACCAACATCGATGGCAACAAATCGGTAATGAGCATCAGCCACCGCCATCAGGACCACCGAAAAAAACTTCTTGTAGTTATAGAAGCGTGATCCTGATCGAGGAGGCTGTTTCACACGGATATGTTTGCCATCAACTGCACCTATGCAGTTAGGGAAGTTGGCCACAGACTGAAAGCCTGCCGCTACCTGCAACCAAGTCTCCTCGGTTGGAGAAGGCATCACTAATGGCTGCAACTGCTCCCAGATGACAGTGCACGTCACCTTTACAATCTGTGAAATGGTGCTTTTTCCCACCCTAAACTGAAGATGTAGCGACCCATAGCTCTCCCCAGTAGCCAGGAATCTGAAAAAAAAACAAAAAAAAAGGAAATCATTAATCAAAAGTATGTATAGTAGCTAAAAATAAAAGGCATGGGAGCAGGCAAAGACAAAACGTTGCGAAAATAGCAATTCCTAATTTTTAGCCAAATTAATGCTTCAAGTAAAATGATGGACACATTTTTCCGTGATACATTATTGGCTAATTTCCAGCATGTGTTGATGATGTTAGGTCAAGAAAATACTTTTGGCCTATTTTTAAAACTTCATTTTAGCAAAAAAAAGGTTCCTGGTGTGTGCCTTCACTGATTTATTTGCGTTAGCCTTGTTGTTTGCCCAAAAATACACAGCATCATATCCCAATTTCGCCACATGAAGTCCTCTGTACATCGTCCAGATTGGGTTCATATCTAAATGGCCTCAAATTGGGTAGTAACAAAATCTGGTGGATATGTATTTCGTGGTCCATAAATTACACTGATACAATTGCCATGTGACAAAAGGTCATAGGGTGTTAAACGTCAGCCCCGATACTGTGACATCACCCAAGGTCCTACTCTGAAGTACAATACATTGGCAGACAGCGAGAGGACAACGCAAGCCACGCACATCGACCGATAACCACCATGCAACAGCGGGTGATCAGGTACAGTTGACAATGAAATTAGAATAAATTTAATATCAGGAGGACAGGGGAAAGGAGGGGGATAATTGTTTGAGATGAGGGGGCCCCACAGGGGACTTGAGGGGGCCACATAGGGGACATGAGGTGGGACACACACAGTGTGGTAGAGGGTGAAAAAGCGGTGTGATGTGGGGGACACACAGGGGAGATGTTTGTGAGCACCAGTGTAGAACAGCTGTGTCAGTTGCCAGCAAATGATCTTGCAGAATGTCCGAGCATAAATCAATTTATAATCTCACGGAATAAATCAGTTGGGATACTATGCTGTCCTATTAAAATAGGGACCACTTACCTTAATGTGATGAGCAGCCTTTCGTCGGCTCCTATAGCATTACGGAATCGTGTGTTCTGGAGGGTCAGCTTACTACGTACAAGCTGCAAGAGCTCATCAAAAGCAGCGATGGTCAGCCGGCAAAAGGAGACAAATTTTTCCGGGTATCTAAACCACAAAAAAAAAAAAAAAAAAAATGAATACTATCGAACAGAAATAACAAGCCCTTGTACAATAACATTGACATAAGGCATTTTCCTTACTTTTGGATTAAATAGTGTAATTGTGGACGTGCCTGATCAAGAGCCACGCAACACACAAAGCATTTTGAGCAAGGTGTAGTCTGCAAGCCGTTGCAGGGGCACAAAGAATGTAGGTGAAGAGGCCATTGCGCATTGGTCGCCCTGCAACCAACCGTCGATACACGATCGGCGTGTACAAAATTACAAACAAGGGACGGCCATGAATTCCTTTCGACAACGCAAGGTATGTGTATGTGAATTGAGACGCTATTTTGGTTGGGCGCTGTGTGCTTACGCAAAACAAGCCGAATGGCGCCTCACTTCCAAAAAAAGGAGAGAGCGTTTTTTCAACATAGGCATGACTGGGCCCTTGTTTGGATTTTGTCACACGCCGATGTGCTACCACGAGTGCTTGCTGTACCATTATAAGCTAAATTTACAAATGTGACGGAGAGATCGTGTCTGCCATTCGTCCTATCAAGCTATCCAGAGATCGATCTCTCTATCTAGCTATCTTGCTGTGTATGTATTAATTGATCTATCTATATCTCCAGTTCAAAAATTAAGTCTTCATACAAACCCAAAAAGATGAGTTAAGTCTTTGTTGACTAGATGTATTTTGTTTGGCGAAATTTGGCGCATCGGCCTTTCTCCGTCCATCTCTCTACCCCTCTCTCGCTCTCCCTCCCTCTCTCTCCCCCTCTCCCTCCCTCTGTATCCCCCCTCTACCCATATTGTAGCCTCACAATTATTTCCAATCGGCCTCACAGACATTTACAATTATAAGAGCAGAGACGTTCAAATTTGGGAGTATTGGGGTTACCTTCGTAAGTCTTGGTACAGCTGGCCAAAGTGCCCCTTAGTTTCACGGGTCTGTAGAAGGGGATGCACCCACATTCTGGGAGGTTGCTGGACCTGTGTAAAAGGAAAGCAAGCCAACAATGAACTATCAAACCATCAACAAACAGACTACGACCCACAATTAAACAGCAAAGGCCCATGTGACATAATAATTTTGCCATGAGACATCGACTTGATGATGCTGGGGGCCATACACATGCTTGGGTATACACCAAAATTAGGCAACACAGAGGATGAGAATAATATCATCATCCATCAATTGCATGGAAATGAATGCTCACCCAATATAAATATATCAGAAAATATACGGTGATTTTTATGCAAAATATATAAATTTTATTGATCATATGATATTTAAAAATTATAAATAAGGTTTTAGTACAGAGTACACAATAATATTACATACAAGTCTATATTAAATGTAAAAAATAATAAATATAAAATCTATAGACAACACCCTATAAACTAGGAAACCCGTGATCTTCTTATGTGATGTATTAAACCATCAATTAAGCATCAAACGGCAAGCAATAAGTTTCCAACATTCACCTATCTCTCACATAGGGGAACAAGGAAATAATAATAGTGAAACCAGTAAATTATCTATTAGTCACCTATCTCAACATAGGAGACCAAAGAGAAAGTGAAAAAAAGCCTATGGCAAAAAGTGACAAAAAACCCAAACAGTGAAAATCAATCTAAAGGGTGATTACCTGGTGTATCTACAGACTCTGCTGACTCTACATGCACGTTTCGGCTTGCGCCTTCATCGGCGCAAGCCGAAACGTGCATGTAGAGTCAGCAGAGTCTGTAGATACACCAGGTAATCACCCTTTAGATTGATTTTCACTGTTTGGGTTTTTTGTCACTTTTTGCCATAGGCTTTTTTTCACTTTTTTTCACTTTCTCTTTGGTCTCCTATGTTGAGATAGGTGACTAATAGATAATTTACTGGTTTCACTATTATTATTTCCTTGTTCCCCTATGTGAGAGATAGGTGAATGTTGGAAACTTATTGCTTGCCGTTTGATGCTTAATTTATGGTTTAATACATCACATAAGAAGATCACGGGTTTCCTAGTTTATAGGGTGTTGTCTATAGATTTTATATTTATTATTTTTTACATTTAATATAGACTTGTATGTAATATTATTGTGTACTCTGTACTAAAACCTTATTTATAATTTTTAAATATCATATGATCAATAAAATTTATATATTTTGCATAAAAATCACCGTATATTTTCTGATATACATGCTTGGGTATGTGGGTTTTCCAAGAGGAACAGCAGCTAATGATGATGCGTCAAATTAACTAACCCAGCCACCCCCTGACACTATATGGCGCTTATGTGCTCCCAAAAATTAACACAACATGCCTGATTTTACATTCCAAAATAAACATATATCTTACAGGCCGGGACAAATCATGCGGCTGGACATAAATGTTTAAGTGTAGCTTTGGCTTACCTCATCATCATCCTCTTGCTCACATAGGAGCCAGTCGAGTATGGCGAGAAGCAAGACCTGTTGGTATGGCCTCCGCAGGCGCAAACGACGTGTTCGCGGCATGTTGTATAGCAAGGTGATGCCTGTATGTAGCAAAATGCCTCACACAACTTGATCACAGGAAGTGATGAAAGAATGTTTTTTTTTTTTTTTTTTTTTTGGTCGTTTTCAAGGCAACTTTATGTGTAGACTCAAATCATCCAGTGGCAAAAAAAACCCAGTTTTCAAAAACGCCAAGAAAACCGCCGAGAAACCGCCGAGAAAAACGCTGTAAAAACGGACGGAAAACGAGCAAAAAACGAGCAAAAAACCAGGGACACTGCTGAGCACAGAAAACTCAGTTTCTGCCAGTGTCCACCGGTTTTAGGACGGTCTGCAAAGATGCAGAAACGTCAGATGTGCACATAGCCTAAGGCTGGCTTCACACTGCAGTTTTTCACTGATCAGTGTCCATCAGTGTTTGGGTGCCAAAACCAGGAGAACAACCAGGAGAGGAACTTGCAGAGAAAAACTATAATTGAAAGATTGACACCTGTTCTGAGTTTTGGAGACACTCCTGGTTTTGGCACCCAAACACTGATGCACACTGATCAGTGAAAAACTGCAGTGTGAAGCCAGTGTTCGGACCACGTCACACGCTTCAATTTTCAGAACAATATTGCTTGAGCGATCTCCTTTTTTGATCGCTTAAGTGATATCGTCTGTGCATCACTGCGTGTAATCAAGCGATTTTACAATGTAAAATCGCTTTATTGTATGATCGCAGATTTGTGAACATGTTCACAAATCTGTCGTTGGTCGGCCGGTGGACACGCAGCATCGCTGCGCGTGACACCGGCAGACGACCGATAAGCCAGCTCCCAGCGCCTCTCACAAGCGCTGGGAGCTGGTATCCAGGGTAAACTGCGGGTATGTAGGCAGCGCGCGCTGCCTAGATACCCCATGTGTACCTTAGATACCAGCCGGTGAGCGGAGGAGGCTGGTAACTAAGGTACACATCGGGTATCTAGACAGCGCGCGCTACCTACATACCCGCAGTTTACCCTGAAGACCAGCCTGCTCCCGCTTACCGCAGGCTGGCAGAGGGAGCAAGACATCGTGGAAACGATATTTAAATCGCTTCCACAATGTTTCTGGTCAATTGATCGCTGGTGAGTCTGTTTGTGTGACAGCTCACCAGCGATCTGAACGATATTGTTAGCGATCGCGCGTGCATGTGATCGCTAACAATATTGTTCATAAATTGAAGCATGTGACGTGGCCCTTACCCTTTCCATAACAGCCAGATGACAGGCCATCAGCATCATCCAGTCCCTACACCCTGTACATGCAGGAACAACTTACAGTAAATATACTTTCCAACAAGAAACCCTCTTCAGGACTGGAACACTGAGCACGTTAATAATGGCATGTGTTCTCCTCCTATATTTTCACGGTCTGCCATGACATCATACACAACATTACTTAGGCTACATTCAGGCACAAGGTTTTTGATCCGTTTTGTGAGGATCTGTTTTTCAGCTGCAAAATCTCAATCAGCTTTTCAGAAAAAATGCATCTAAAAATGGATGACCAGTTTGTGATATGCTTTTGTGCATTTTATGAGGATCCATTTTTTAGGCCCAAATACAATGGTTTCAATAGAAAAAGCGGATCAGAAAAATTGCCACAAAAATTGACATGCTCATTCTTTTTGAGGATCAGTTTCTGAGCCAAAAAAGGACCGCTGAAAAGCATTGTGTTTGAATGACAAATCTTGAAATCTTATTGACTTGACTGGGAATCTCTAAAGGCCACGTCAGACGCTTCAATTTGATGAATGATGTTGTTAGCGATCACATGCATGCGCGATCGCTAACACCATCGTTCACATCGCTGGTGAGCTGTCACACAGGCAGACTCACCAGCGATGTAGACCAGTGAGAACGCTGGTAACCATGGTACACATCGGGTTACTAGGCACCGCGTGGCACTTAGTAACCCGATGTGTACCATGGTTACTGTTAGACGGACGCCATGGGTACCAAGGCCTCTGTCAGCCATGTTGTCTCTTGTAGAGTTTCAGTTTAAGAACTTTTGTTGTAGGTCTCAGGTAATAAGAGATTAAGCTCTAGAAGAAGAACAGGCATGGAGCTAATTAGGTTTGGTCTGAGCATATACCAAGAGCTCATCATGATAACAGTTAACCAATTCGCTATTTACTCCTTTTTTAAAGTATTTCTCGATATTTTACGGTATAGTATATCCCTCAAGGCTAATATGACGTTTCCTATAATCAAGAACAGAGCTAATTAATGTCAATAAGTTGTGATTTGTGCTTGGTCCCAAAAAAGCTATTATGAGATAATTTGTATGTAGTTAGTAATGAAATTAATGTGCTTTTTCATGTCAATATAAGTTGTAAGTAATATGAATGGATCACTTATGACAGGATGATGTAACCATTTGTCCATAGAGAATCATGGTACCAATGTCTTTCTATGGGGAAAATTGGTATAAAGATACCCCCCGTCCATGAGACGGGAAGCCATTATTCTGAATCCATCCTGAGTGTGACACCTGTGGCTCCCGTGCCTGTCATTCTGAAACCTGCCTGTTATATTGCCTTGCCATATATCTCTGTATTTTTTTCTACCCGAATAAAACCCACTTTTGGTTCTGAAGACGCAGTCTATGGAGTTTATCGAACAAACGAAGAACTAACGAACTATTTCTTTCAAATGGCGAGCTAGCCCGGTCGAAAGGGGGGAGAAGACCCCACATCCTTTCTGAAGAACCTAGAAGATTCCTGGAACTAAAGCTGTGAACCAAAGGGGTGAGACTTTTCTTTCTCTTTTTTTTGCCTTTGTTGCTAAAAAGCGTGATGCATCACGTGAAATCGCATTAAGTAAATCAGCCGCTGAGAATCTCTTGTTTGCGCTCCTGTCTACCCTGAGTAACTAAGACTACAGTGCCTCTACGTGAGTTATACAAGGACGTGATTAACGCCGAGGGTGATAAAGACGGAGAAGGAGACATGTGGCAACGTAAAGAGTGAGGCTGAACATGTGGCTACACCTCTTCTGGTTGACCAAAGCGCTCACGTGTCTTCCATAATGGAGGTGTGAGTATCTAACTATTGCAATAGTTGATATTAAGGCAGTTAAGTCGTCCTTGTGTTTCCACCGCTATGGAGTGGCTAAGGAAACAGGCTGGCAGGCACGTTGAAACCCCATAGCTAGAAGAGGTTAATGCTGAACCACTTGGTTAAATTGTATGCAGTGGTTCACAGAAGAAAGTAGACATCTTGACAAGAAGAAATTATTAGCAGAAAGGGCGGCTTTGTGTAAGTTAGTTATAGCTCAGATCAGGCTAGTGATAGACAGCTTCAAAGACAGTATGTTAATGTGGTTACACAGGGAGGGGCAGCGGAGCAGTGTATGGAGAGAACACAGCAGCTACTGATACAATGACAGGAGTAGTAGTATCACAAAGGGAGGGGTATGAGATACAGCGGCTGCAGGCAAACAGAAGGGAGGAAGAAAATCCATCCATGGTTGTTAGAATCCTTTAGAATCAGGAAAAGAAATTATCTTAGAATTAGAAGATGGGCTGCCTGGTGTGTAACGTTTGATAAGTATTTTTTGATAGAATAGATCAGAAAGATGATTATGATCTGATGAAATAGGTTGTAGAGAATACTTGGAAAGGTTTTGCAAGTTAGGGATTTTACATAATGCTAAATTTGTGGAGGACAAAATTAGGGCATTGGTAATCATTGTTAGGGAAAATGCCATCCTAGACTAAGGGCGATGATACAAATGTTTTTGCATATCGCTCTGCCCGGATGGCATCTGCTGTGGACAGGAGACCAGGATTTCCTGGGGTTATGATCAACTGCCGAATGCGGGCTGGTCCCAGTCGGCAGAAGCCCCTCGGAACTCCATGGGTTATCTTGTATGTTATTCTTGTGGGCAATCAGGGTATTTTAGACGTAAGTGTTCCCATTTAGCTCCCAGGGATGATCCACAGGTGCAGTAGCAGCCTACCTCTACAATGTCCCGAGATCCGTATGAGGATCCTGCTGTTAAGACCCTGGACAGCCAGCGGTTAACGGCCCCAAACCGTGCCAGCAGTACAATGGTCTTCAGATAGTTAACCCTGTTTTTCGGGAGCCTTTTGCCCCGTCACCCAATTATGCGACCCTTGTCCATCCCAGCAGACAGATCCATGCTGTGAGGAGAGCTCACCCTCCTCCGGGAGGAATTCCTCCCACCCTTATGCTCCACTGATACAGGAGCTGGGGGGGGACGAGGAAATGGCTCTTTCAAGCGATCTGTCCAGCTCGGAGGTGACAGCAATGGGCTGTAGAATTGCCTCTGGTGAGGTTGGTGGATTTTTTTGGGCTTCCTACTGCCGGTACTGATTGATGCATTGAACCCCCTGTTCCCCTGTACCTTTTGGCAAAATTATCCCTAGGCCGAGATGGACGATCTTATATCAGAGGGAGAATAGAGGGTCAAATTTGGGAAAGCTTTTTACTTGATACAGGAGCCTCTGTTTCAGTAACAGGACACAAATTGCAGCTCCCCCCGGGTTGCCAGACACCACAACTTTAGTGGGATTTGAGGGCTCCTGTATACAGGCAAGGAGGAGTTGTCCAGTAAACCTGAGATTTCAGGACACGGGGACATCGAAGTGCAGAGGCATTCGGTGTGAATTTTGGATCAGTCCGCAATTAAAGTTTTTTATTAATGGGTCAAATGTGTTGTTAGCCATGTGTATCATTGTTAATTTGGGTATCATTGTTGATTTGTGTAATAAGGTCTTATGGTGTGACAAAGGAACTACTGTTTGTTCAGTTATTATGGATGCTGCAGAGTTGAAAATGTCACAGTCATAAATTAAACGTTGCTAGTTTGTGCTCAGTTGATGATGATGACATGCCTGAGATAAATGTTGCAGCAAAATGTACAGGTTGCGGACTGATGCAAATTTTAATTAAGATTGACAGCGACCGTCTACCACTCTTTCAGCGCCAATACCGTATTCCTGAGGAAGCAATTCCTTACATAAGGATTGCTGTCAGTGAATTGGAACAACAGGGCGTGATTGTACGGGGCAACCCCCCCCGTGCAACAGCCCAATCCTGCCTGTAAAACAAGAGGATGGTAGCTATCGCATGGTCATAGATTTAAGACTTGTAAACAAATACACCCCTCAGCAGCACATCTCGGTCCCTGAAGTGATGTCACTGCTGAGGAGTGAATGTCAGTTTTTTTTTTCTCTCTTGTTTGAAAATTGCGAATGGCTTTTTCTGCGTGCCCATTACACCTGAGTCGGCTCTCCGTTTTGCATTTACCTTTGAAAATGTCCAATACCTGTTCACACGCCTGCCCCAAGGGTTTTATTCTAGTCCAATTTATTTCCATCGGGTGTTGGCACAGGTATTGGAGCCCCTGGGGTGCGGAGACAAAAAGTCTTGCAATATGGCAATGATTTCTTGATTTAAAATTTTTGGACTCAAATTGTTGATGAAACTGAACACAAAGAGATTTAGTTCAATATTTGTGATGCATTGTGCAACTCAATATTAAATGTGAGTTGGGACAGAGTACAGCTGAATGCAACCAGAGGTTAAATATTTGAATGTGTCAGTTTCAAAAGACGGGACATTCATTCAAGCTGTACCTGTGCCAAATCAATATCACAGAACTCAGAAAGTTTCTGGGTCTTGTGAATTTTTCCAGAGAATTTATTGAAAATTTTGCTTGCCTTGCTAAACCTTTGTATGATCTCCTAAAAGGTATTGAAAATGAGTTTACCACGATCACAATAGAGGGAGACGCCCTGCAGGCTTTTGAAAATTTAAAACATGCACTTTAATTGGCTTTTCACCTTGATTCTGCAGACCCCCCCCATGTAACCTTAAAAACACTGCTTAAAAAGGCAAAGAATTTCCATTCCAAATTTATGGTCCTTTCTGTAAAATCAAAGGACATCAAAAGCTCACATCTGACCCCCACATGGTTGGCAATGCATATGTAGATTCCGCAGCCAAAGAAGCCGCCCTGATGGGCGTTGACAGATATCCACAGGCTACTATCTCTGCTCTCACACGAAGACCCCGGGAGGAGCCCCTCCCTTATGCATCTCAGTTCCACAACCTCTTAAAGGCATAGAGAGAGCAAGGAGATGCATGTTAATTTAACTCCCTTGAATCAATACCCATTGATAAAGGAGAATATCTGTATTACAAAAGGGTTGATGACAAGTTGTTACCATATATCCCAACTATAATGATTAAGTCTCTGATTAAATTTAATCATTCAGTCTTTGTTCAGCCAGAACCAGAAGCGCTCTTACAGCTAGTACAAAGGAAAAATGTGGCATCCCCAAGTGGCTGATGGGCAATGGCAGTCGATTCAAATTGACTTCATTGGTCCATTCCCTCCAGCAAAGGGAGGATTCCGGTATGCCTTGGTCATTATTGATGTTTTCTCAAAATGGGTTGAGGCCTTGCCTGCCACAAACAATGGCCGCCTCTTGTGGAAAGATGTTTTTTTACACTGGGGTTTCCCAAAACTAATTGAAAGTGACAATGGACCTCACTTAGTGAGACAAATCATGACCCACTTACCTGGCAGTAAGAGCTGTAGCCTCAGAGTCAACAGGAATTTCTCTTTTTGAGCTGATGACAGGAAGACAGATGCCTGTCTTGTTGCCTAGTGACATTGTGCTGCTCAGCCCGCAGCAAGCTGTAGTAAAGTTGCATAGAACCTACAGAAAAATTATATGAGTCCAAATTTGTTGTGGGAGCTTAGCTCATGGTTAAGAATCTTAGGGAAAAAAAGGACCGTGGGATTCCAATTACAAAGGCCCATTTGTTATCACACAAGTGATAGGCCCAAGTGGGATTCCAATTACAAAGGCCCATTTGTTATCTCGCAAGTGATAGGCCCAACTGTTTTGGGAGTGCTGAGGATTAGCAAGCCAAGAGACAGAGGTGTTAAAATTGTTCATATTGATCAATGTAAGCTTGTTATACTGCCAGTTGAGAATCCTAGTGATGCTGGTGAGAACTGATACTGCGCTTTTATTTTATTTTTCAGGTCCCCTATTGGATCGGGATCCATGAATCCGCCTGTTTTCCTGGAGATGACATCTCACACCACCCAGTGGGACCCGGACAGTGTGATCGAGGGGGAAGACAGTGGAAGCTCCAAGGGAACAGAACAAGATCGGGAGCCACGGATCAAAGGACTCAGAGACTGTTATGGGACTTGGGACTCGGACACTTTAGGTTTTTTCACTTCTGTGATGATTTTTTTTGTTTTGTTGTGTTTTTTGCTTCTTTTTAGGACTATTTGCCCACACCTGAACTGTGAATAGGACCTTAGGAGCCATGGAACAAAGAAAATTTTTGAATTTTTTCTTTTTTTGAAAGATTGTAACGGGACTCATTAATACTTAAGAACTCTTACGTTGGTGATATTTACTGTAGATTTTTTTGCTACTTTGTTTGTTTTTTTCCTATATGTGTTTAATAGGTAGTAACCTAAAAGTTTAAAAGTTTTTCAAAAAAAGAATCTGGCTCATGTTGAGGAACTAAATAACTTTCAAGACCGTGTAATAACACATAGTACCACTTTTATCAGACCATACCGGAGACTTGGTGCGGGTCAGGTACTTACTCCCAGACCATGCTCACTTGTAGGTAGTACACCTATTGTTAGGGCCCTTCTTCCAAGGGTACCTTCAGTCCCTCCCAACACTCCTACTGACCAGGGAGTGTACGAAATTATGCATTCCCTCAATACCATATATGAGAATTAGGACTAGACTCATATGCCAATTTGTACTTCAGGGTAAATTACCAAATTACCATAAGTACAACAGAGGGATTTGTTAGACGGAGGCCATGGGTACTAAGGCCTCTGTCAGCCATGTTGTCTCTTGTAGAGTTTCAGTTTAAGAACTTTTGTTGTAGGTCTCAGGTAATAAGAGATTAAGCTCTAGAAGAAGAACAGGCATGGAGCTAATTAGGTTTGGTCTGAGCATATACCAAGAGCTCATCATGATAACAGTTAACCAATTCGCTATTTACTCCTTTTTTACAAGTATTTCTCGATATTTTACGGTATAGTATATCCCTCAAGGCTAATATGACGTTTCTTATAATCAAGAACAGAGCTAATTAATGTCAATAAGTTGTGATTTGTGCTTGGTCTCAAAAAGGCTATTATGAGATAATTTGTATGTAGTTAGTAATGAAATTAATGTGCTTTTTCATGTCAATATATGTTGTAAGTAATATGAATGGATCACTTATGACAGGATGATGTAACCATTTGTCCATAGAGAATCATGGTACCAATGTCTTTCTATGGGGAAAATTGGTATAAAGAAACCCCCGTCCATGAGGCGGGGAGCCATTATTCTGAATTCATCCTGAGCGTGACACCTGTGGCTCCCGTGCCTGTCATTCTGAAACCTGCCTGTCATATTGCTTTTGCCGTATATCTCTGTATTTTTTCCTACCCGAATAAAACCCGCTTTTGGTTCTGAAGACGCAGTCTATGGAGTTTATCGAACAAAGGAAGAACTAACGAACTATTTCTTTCAAATGGCGAGCTAGCCCGGTCGAAAGGGGAGAAGACCCCAAATCCTTTCTGAAGAACCTAGAAGATTCCTGCAAGTAAAGCTGTGAACCAAAGGGGTGAGAGGGTGAGGAATGGACTTTTCTTTCTCTTTTTTTTGCCTTTTTTGCTAAAAAGCGTCATGCATCACGTGAAATCGCATTAAGGAAATCAGCCGCTGAGAATCTCTCGTTTGCGCTCCTGTCTACCCTGAGTAACTAAGACTACAGTGCCTCTACGTGAGTTATACAAGGACGTGATTAACGCCGAGGGTGATAAAGACGGAGAAGGAGACGTGTGGCAACTTAACGGGTGAGGCTGAACATACGGCTGTACCTCTTTTGGTTGACCAAAGTCGGCACGTGTCTTCCATTACAGAGGTTTGAGTATTTAACTTTTGCCTGTAATTGCATTAGTTGATACTAAAAGAAGTTTATAAATGTCCTTGTGCTCCCATCACTATTTAATGGCTGAGGGAGCAGACTGACAGGCACGCTTAAACCCCATAGCTAGAAGGGGTTAATGCTAAACCACTTGGTTAAATTGAATGCAGTGGTTCACAGAAGAAAGTAGACATCTTGACAAGAAGAAATTATTAGCAGAAAGGGCAGCCGAATAGCGGCTTTGTGTAAGTTAGTTATAGCTCAGATCAGGCTAGTGATAGCTTCAAAGACAGTATGTTAATGTGGTTACACAGGGAGGGGCAGCGAAGCAGTGTATGGAGAGAACACAGCACCTACTGATACAATGACAGGAGTAGTAGTATCACAAAGGGAGGTCTATGAGATACAGCGGCTGCAGGCAAACAGAAGGGAGGAAGAAAATCCATCCATGGTTGTTAGAATCCTTTAGAATCAGGAAAGGAAATTATCTTAGAACTAGCTGTGAGCCCGATTCTAAAGAATCGGGTAGTCTAGAATCTATATATAGTTTATTTAGTAATAGTTAGGGGAGTGCGGTGAAATTAATTGTGTGTATACAGGCGGCTCAGTGGGTAGCAGAGTATATGGTGGCTCAGTGGTTAGCAGTGAGTGCGGTGGGTGAGTGGTTAGCAGTGAGTGGGGTGGCTCAGTGGTCAGCAGTGAGTGCGGTGGCGCAGTGGTCAGCAGTGAGTGCGGTGGCGCAGTGGTCAGCAGTGAGTACGGTGGCTCAGTGGTCAGCAGTGAGTGCGGTGGCTCAGTGGTCAGCAGTAAGTGCGGTGGCTCAGTGGTCAGCAGTGAGTGCGGTGGCTCAGTGGTCAGCAGTGAGTGCGGTGGCTCAGTGGTCAGAAGTGAGTGCAGTGGCTCAGTGGTCAGCAGTGAGTGCGGTGGCGCTGTGGTCAGCAGAGGACGGCGGCTCTGTGGTCAGCAGAGGACGGCGGCTCTGTGGTCAGCAGAGGAGGGCGGCTCTGTGGTCAGCAGAGGAGGGCGGCTCTGTGCTCAGCAGATGACGGCGGCTCTGTGGTCAGCAGAGGACGGCGGCTCTGTGGTCAGCAGAGGACGGCGGCTCTGTGGTCAGCAGAGGACGGCAGCTCTGTGGTCAGCAGAGGACGGCGGCTCTGTGATCAGCAGAGGAGGGCGGCTCTGTGGTCAGCAGAGGAGGACGGCTCTGTGGTCAGCAGAGGAGGGCGGCTATGTGGTCAGCAGAGGAGGGCGGCTCTGTGGTCAGCAGAGGACGGCGGCTCTGTGGTCAGCAGAGGACGGCGACAGAGTGATCAGCGCAGGAAGGAGGCAGAGTGATCAGCGCAGGAAGGAGGCAGAGTGATCAGCGAAGGAAGGAGGCCGAGTGGTGAGCGCAGGACAGCGGCTCTGTGGTCAGCATAAAGAAACCCCCGTCCATGAGGCGGGGAGCCATTATTCTGAATTCATCCTGAGCGTGACACCTGTGGCTCCCGTGCCTGTCATTCTGAAACCTGCCTGTCATATTGCCTTGCCATATATCTCTGTATTTTTTCCCTACCCGAATAAAACCCACTTTTGGTTCTGAAGACGCAGTCTATGGAGTTTATCGAACAAAGGAAGAACTAACGAACTATCTCTTTCAGTTACCATCTCCCAGCATAGGCTGTGCCGCTAGAAGATCATTCAGTGCGGTGTCACACACTACGATGCTGCAGATCGCTCAACGGATTATCGCTTCATTTGAGGTCCTGCTCACAAATCTTCCACCAATCAAGCGATTTTTTGTTGATAGATTGCTCGCTTACACGCAACGACGCACAAACGATATCGCTTAAGAAATCTACATTCCGGATCGCTTAAGCGATATCGTTCACAAGATCGAAGCATGTGACGTGGCCTTAAAGTTCACTTCACACACACAGATATCTGAGTCTAATATCTGAACAGATCTCTGGTTGCAGTGAAATCATGGATACATTGTTCCATTTTGTGGCCGTGTACAACATGGAGCAATGTATCCATGATTTCACTGCAACCAGAGATCTGTTCAGATATTGGACTCAGATATCTGTGTGTGTGAAGTGGCCTTAAAAGTGATCTGTTTCACTGCACTACATCTGCAAAAGCAGATCCTAACAAATCAGATCAAAAACATGTCTGAGTGTAGCCTCAAGGTACCTTTACACGCCACTACAGAAGGTTGGAAACAACTGGGTGTCGGAGACAAATGTATCTTGCACCGTCAAATCAACCCGAGGAAGCGGCGTGTAAACTAGCTTGTTGCCCGTCACTTTCGGCACCTGTTTCAGAGCAGTGTTCTAAAACAGGTTGGTTTCAACCCGATGGTAGCGGCGTCTAAATGAGGAACAGGAAGGTTTATCCGACACCTAGTTAACTCCCTGGGGCGTGACACAGCCTCCGGGAAACCGCCCCCCTTCATCGATCATTGGTGGAAGCTCCTGCGTTACGATTGGTTGTCGTTGCATAGGGCGGCATATTTAAGGAGCTGACCAGTCACACTACACAATTGCAATAGCATCATGTATTAGCCAGCCTTCCTGCGCTGGCTGGCCAATCATGATGTTATTGCATTGTCCAATCACCGTACGAGCGTCTCGTAATCCACAACTTGGGCACGCCTATGTGTTGTCCCTGCTGTCCCAGGTCCTCCCATATTACCTTCTGTAGCGGCGTGTAAATGAGGGACGGTGTTCTACAGAAGATAACTTGTGGTACCCGGCGGTGCCTCCAGAGATACCTTAAACCTTCTGTAGAGCACTTTGTAGCGGCGTGTAAAGGCGGTATCGGGTACCGTTTGCAACCATTGGAATGTGCTCGTGCACATGAGACACCCGGTTGTTTCCAACCTTCTGTAACGGCGTGTAAAGGTTCCTTCACTCTTAATGTACCTTTACACCGCACAACGTTGAAATTATGTCTGCTAAGATCTCGGGGCCGCGCAGTCGTTTTTGACATCATTTCAACATCGCTGGTGAGGTGTCACACATCTAGATATCGTGGACAACTCTAACCCTGCGAACGATCCCTGCTCATTGCTGTGAATGGGTGAAGCCACCCATGACATCGTTATCGCGGTGTCACACAGAACGATGCTAGCAGATCGCTTGAAAGACATAGTCAGGTTTTTGAACATGTTCATAAACCTGTCAACTCCAACTTGACTAATTATTGTAGTTAAATCGTTCGGTTACATACAATGACGCACTAATGATGTCGTTTCAACATCGTTGAACATGTCACTTTTGAGCAATGTTGTGTACGATGTTGTGCCGTTCAACGGTACCTTCACTTATACAGCACTAATAAATAAACCCAAGACACTTTGACTTGGTGGAAATATTTTGGCTACTGACTTTATTTAAAATTCTTACATATAACCAAAGCATATTCAAGATGAACTCGACTTCCGGATCTGGCACAGAGGATGTAGGAAGCAAGGGAAGCAGCTCCCATACGAACAAGTATCCTACTAATAAATCTGCAGGCATCCACCACCCCAACACAAAATAACGACAGATTACCACCTGCCCCCACTCCACATCACTTATAGAAGTGGAAAGTAGCATCATGCCAGAAATCCAAAAGATCCTGGAACAGGTTATCAAAACTGCCCTCCAGCAATTTCAAGGAGAATTGAGCAAAATATAGGACATAGGCTGTGGTCACACATGAGCCCTGGATCCGCTAACAGCATCCATTTTTCAATTTAGAATTTTGTGAAAAATGGATCTGTTAATGGATCCATAGGCTCCAATGCAGAAAACCCAATGTCAAAAGTGCACTAAAAAAACGCTATACGTTTTTGTAACGGCCGCCAAAAATGCTGCTAGCAGAGTCATTGGTTGCATTAAAAAGACGCATAGCGTTTTTTTAACATGGGGCCCTATGGGAAACAGCTCTGTTAACGCAATGGTAAATCAGAGCCATGCGTTAACGCATCCGTTTTCATACTTAGTGTTTTCAAGCTCAGAAATGAAAATTGGCAAAGGTCATGTGACCTCTGCCAGCAATACAAGGGGGTGGGGAAGACACGAAGTCAGGACCTCCCACTGAAGATTCTGCTTGTTTTGTGGACGGTCCAACCTCAAGTTTTGTAAACATGTGTGTTACATGTAGTGATCATGCATGTTAGGAAACAACATGCTACACACATGTAATGTGTCCTTCTTATTCTGTTACCTCCACAGATGCCTGACTCCGAGTTGAGTGACTGTGACAACCCGTCTGAGTGCTCCTCCTCTGAGTCGTCTGTGAGTACCTCTTACACACTGTGGTGGCTTCACATTACTGTGCCCTTGCCAGTGTGGATATGTAGTGTTGTTAGCACATTGACTTAAGTTAATTTCTCAAAGAGAAAATATTTAGGAAGTAATAAATCTAGTTTATGAAATATTGAATTACCAACTTATTTATAAAAATATCACCTTTATTACAAAAAATTATAAAAAGGTCATTGACCCACAGATATGACAAACAAATATAGCAACAACATACAATAAAAAGGAATACTTATATGATAGATCAAACTGTAGGGAGGACTTATCAAGACCTTTCCCCTGCCTATCAGTGGAGATTTTAACACACCCTTAATTGTGGTGTCCCCACTCACCGGTGGCTTGCCCTAAAAAAACCCTAACAGGGAAAATACATTAGTAGGGCAGAGGGGAGGTAGTCCTGATTTAGACTTATGTTCATAGTCCAAATGGATCACATTTGAGTAGTCCTCCTAGAGATCACATTGATCTACAACGATTCCTGTTTTGAATGGATAGTTTTTCTCCAATTGCTTAACGCGTTTCGCTCTGCCTCGTACAAGGGAGCTCATCTGAAGACTTGGAGTTGGTGTTACGACTTATCTAAAAACAAGAGGTCAACAGTTAGAACCATCCATTTACTCATACTCAATTATTGAATCAACCTAAATAATAATATAACAGTCAAATTATATCACAGACAATGCATAGTGGACGGAGTGCTCCCCAATGACTAAGGATCATACCATTAGTACAATCACAGAACAAAATGTACCTTGTCAATGGTCAGATTACATATGTGTGATATTTCAAATAGATGACCAAATCAGAGGCCAAAAGTCCTCTGAATGGAACAGGGCATGAAAATTTCTAGAGAAAGATGGAATAAACAGTTATAGAAAAAGCTATATGACACGCCCATCCCCCTTTTTTCTAACATTTAAGAATATCTGTCTCAAATGAGCTTACCCTTTGTATAAAGTAACTAGACAAGCCAGACATCCACAATTTGTTAAAGACTAGCCACAGAGTTAAGATCTCAAAAGAACTATGAGGGGGGTAAATGGAAAAGACAGTCATACATGATTTCAATGCATCACAAATTGCGTGATAGTATGCTCATTGTCTTACTGTAGAGATGTCCAAATTGACAAATTGAACCCATAGTGTGTCAATTGCACATGAATTGGTTTAAACACAGCTTACAATTGAGGTCTCCCCCATAATAGGGGATTTATTAGAGGCTGAAAGAGGCATAACAAAGAGAATACGTTAGCTTCCAAAGCAGAAAAGTCAATCATCTTATCTTTTTACTGCTGGGTCTAAAATAAGTATGTCATTATCCCTCCTCAGCAGTCTTTGGGATTTACCCTTCATAACAAAAGGATTTGCCAAAGCTGAAGAAGGCCTCCTTCTTGATGCCTCCATCCAATCAAAGCATGACAAAATAACCATAAAAACGTTACTTTCTATGTTGTGGCTGTCCAGAGCAAGTGGCTGTGACTAAGGCTGCAAGATGCTTCCTTTTATGCCCCCATTCATTGGTAGTTAGTGGGAACAGCTGACAACCGCCGCTGATTTCCTCCTGTGTCAAAGAGCGGGCGCATATGTGACACAAACAATAATGTGCCACCCTGTGACCGCCTTGCGTTCTACTTGTAGATAGGTGGAATGCAAAACTCCCTACCGCGTGACCTAAGGCGTGACCGCTTGCGTTCCACCTGAGATGGAACGCAAGTCTCAATACCGCGTATGCGCGGATCGGAAGTGATGTTTACGGAATGAGAACCACCCAAACTTCTCATGTAAGGCGGATTTATAAACACTGTATGGCTAAATATATAACTAATGCACTACAGAAGCCCTACAAAGGACTTAGTCTCATATAGAAAAAGGGAAGAGGGAGGGGAGGAAGGTGGAAAGGGGCAAAAAAAGGGGTGGAAAAGTAACACATGAAGTGTATAATAGGGGGATGATGTTATACAATAAATTTGGATAAACAAAAGGTACCATTGTAGTAGGTAGTAGGTAGTAGGATGCTGCAGCCATAAAAAAGGGGCACCCCGTCCTCCATATATGAGCAAAAAAACAGACAGAACATAACTGCAAATATTAGGATATATACAAAATATCCCAAATAGAAATTAATGGGAAGAGCAAATGAAACTTCTTTTACATGTTGTGTTGCCCCTCTCGGGCAATAACACAAAATTGCCAGTTAGATAAAAGTCTTTTCACCATAGAAATATATACAGTCCATGCAGTCCGCGACAGATGAAATACGTCAGACTCAGAAGAAACAACTGTATGTCAATTTTTCGTTCAGACCTTTTGGATGGACACTCTCAAAATTATATATCCACCTTGCTTCTTTTTGAAGGAGGACTTTGTCAAAACTCCCTTTTCTTTGTAGTGGCCTAGGTATCTCCAATATTCTAAAAATTAGACACCTAGGGTCCCCTTTATGATATTCGTGGACATGTCTTGCTACGGGGGTATTTCTACAATGTCTTATATCCCCAAGGTGTTCCTCAAGTCGTTTTCGTAATTCACTCTTTGTTTTGCCAATGTAGTCTTTTGGACATGGGCATGTGATAATATATATCAATAACTGAGTACTACACTTGGCAAATTCTTTTAACTTATAGACAGTATTAGTGACCGAGCTTCTAACAGTCTTTGTGGGTTGTACCCATGGGCAGAATTTGCAATGCCCACATCTATAGGTGCCTATCATTCTTAGATTCTGTAACCAGGTGGTTTGTGGTTTTGGTGGCTGATAGTGACTATGTGTTAGTCTATCACCTATAGACCGACCTCGTCTATAAGTGACATTAGGGTAGGGCATGACAAAGTCCTTCAGGTCTGCATCCGCAAGTAAGATACACCTGTGTCTCCTCAATAAGTCTACTATCTCTCTGTTGTAAATGTCAAAGGTACCTATGATCCTGGTCACTGACATATTGTCATCTTTCTTTTTATTCGAGGTTAGTAACGAGTCTCTATTACAAGACAGTGCGTTCTTATATGCTGCACTAAGGACTGGTCGTGGATAGCCTCTATCCAAAAATATGTCCCTCAGAACCCTTGCCTCGTTGTGGAACTCTTCTTTCTCGGAGCAGTTTCTCCATATACGAATATATTGCCCCTTAGGAATCCCTCTTTTTTGTGGTATAGGGTGATAACTCCCCCAGTGAAGCAGGTTATTTGTAGCTGTTGGTTTTCGATAAATCGTGGACTGAATCCTGCCATCAACATCCTTAGTAAGAAGGATATCCAAAAAGGGCAACCTATCAGAATTTATCTCATAAGTGAAACAAGTGAAGAATCCCAACTCATTTTTTTTCAACTCTTGCACAAATGATATAAATCGCTCCTAGTACCAGACCATAAAACAAGCACGTCATCAACCTATCTACCCCAAAAGGAGACAAGTTGAATCCATTGGGTCATGTGATCAGTAAAGACGTGGAAATCCTCCCACCAGCCCAGGAGAAAATTTGCATACGATGGGGCAGCCAAACTCCCCATCGCAATACCCCTGAGCTGGTGATAGAATACATTTGAATTGTGAGTTAATACAAACCCAAGCAGTTTAATGACAAACAGATTATGTGGAATAAAGTGCCTCCCTCTCGCTTTCAGGAAGTACTCCACAGCTTTTATGCCAAGTTCATGGCGAAAAGAGCTATATAGGGACTCTACGTCAATTGATGCAAAATACATGTCATTGCTCATAGTAATCCCATCAAGTTTAGCAATCAAGTCCATGTCTCTGATATATGAGGGTAAGAAAAGTACAAATGATTTTAAGATCTTATCAAGATATATGCCAACATTCTGTGTTATCGAGTTAATTCCTGCCACTATCGGTCTCCCTTTCAAAGGTGATAAGCCCTTATAAATCTTAGGGAGAGCGTAAAAGGTCAGTATTTTTGGATTATTTGGAGTCATAAACTTCATCTCATTCTCAGAGACCAAGTTATTCTCCAAACCATACACAAGGAGGTCATAAAGCTCATTAGAGAATTCTTCAGTTGGATCCTTTTTCATTTTGCCATAGTATGTTCCATCCCTCAATATATCAAGGCACATGGTAGTATATTGGGTATGATCCAAAATGACCACATTTCCCCCTTGTGATGGTGCAACCCACGGCCAGGTGCATCACACTGGTTGTCGGTATATTGTATATATATATGTTCACTTTATCCGGTTTTACTGTGGTTGTGCTGTGTTAAACCTACCTGGAACACAGTGAGTTAACAGCTGAGAGTGAGTGCTGTAATCCTGTCCGGTGCACAATAGGTTAATAGCCAGGATATTCATGAGCCTAATGAGTGGCTGAGAGCAATGTGTGTACTGATTGCCTAGCAGCTCAGGTGGGGGTGTTAGTGTGGGTGTGGCAGGCAAGATAATAGCTAGCCAGGTGTGAGATGTGAGAGACATCAGATCAGACTGCAGAGATCAGATCAGACTGCAGAGGAGACCAGAGACTGCAGAGATCAGATCAGACTGCAGAGGAGACCAGAGACTGCAGAGATCAGATCAGACTGCAGAGTAGATCAGACTGCAGAGGAGATCAGACCAGAGACTGCAGATGAGATCAGACTGCAGACCAGAGACTGCAGAGTCCAGAGAGAGACCAGACATGATCCTCTGAGGGAGAGGACATGTTTCAGGGGGGTCCCGTCCCCGTTGGGGGGATGAGGCAGGACGCCTGGCTCTCCATGCTGGAGATGCCGGCCCCTCTGAGCCGTGTGCAGCCTGTGGCCAGACTGAGAGGTTAGTGGAGCACCTGGGTGTAAGGGGGGTCCTGGCTGAACTTGTAGGGGGCTCACTCTGTCCATGGTGGTGATGCTGCCATCCGGGATCTCTGCCTGTGTTGGTGGGGGCTTGGAGGCAGCTGGGCATCATGGGCAGTGTGAGCAGACCTTGGGGGATGCTTTGACTGCCCTGAAGCTCAGGTGGCTCGCAACCTGGTCTGGGCCTAGAGAGCTGAAGTCCATGCCGGACTGTGCGGGTATGATGTGGTCCATGTGTGAGTGCATTGGCTTATGTAAAAAGGGCCATGTAAGCATATGACGGCTTAAGGAGAAGGGCCGTGTATGATGTGGGACCAGGAGGTCTGTGTGTGAATAGAGGCAGAGCAGAAGCCTCTGTGGGAGAGAGAAGACCAGGTCCTGTGAGAATGGAGCCGTGAGGCCAGATGACAGGGGTTGATAGAGTACCGGGAGTTGGGAAGTGGGGCTGACCCTGGAGGGGCTCGTGAGGGCGTGTTTTGTGCAGCCGCTTGCCTGGAGGTCTGGCCTGGTGATGGCAGACTTGGAAGCAGCTGGCGACCTGGAGACATGTGCCGAGGAGTTCTTGGGGGCCTGACTTGCCCTGGAGCTCCGGTGACTACAACCAGGTCAGGGCCTGGTTCAGAGCAGCCAGAGCGCTGTGTAGAGGGCTGGGAACAGTTGGTAGCCTGTGTGAAGGGACTGCACTCCCCAGGTGACACTGGGCCAAGGAAGGGCCTGATTCGGGCAGTAACCGTAAACAGGGGTGTACCGGCGGCGACTGAAACCCTGTGAGACGGCAACTGACCCGTGTACTCTGTGTTGGGTAACGGTACATTGAGGTTACCCAGGAGAAAGGATATGTGCAATATAGTTTATGTACCGTGGAATGTAATGTGATGTTAGTTGTATTATGTTATGTGATGTGAGTGTAATATAATGTATATATTTTGTATGTATGTGAGAGGAGCAGTTTGAGCTTAATAAACTGCTGCACAATGGTTAAAAACATGTGTTGGTGTAATTTACGCTGTCAAGCGAACCCCCAGGAGTACTCTACCTCACACCCTTTATCAGAGGCTTTAATAATTATGTGATCATTTTTGGATAGCTCATCAAGCTGTTGAGATTCTCTGCGGCTGAGGTTATATCGTTTCCCACGAATTGGTCTAGCAAGTCCAGTGAGGCCTTCGCTTACTACTTTCAGAAAAATGTCAATCGAGTCTGTCTTATCAGAGGGTGGCAATCTTTTACTAGGTTTTTTAAAGTTGGTAAACAGGCCCAAGCCCAGTTTTCCAAGATTCTCAGCTTCTAAATCCTTCAAGTCATTCAGGGAGGTGATTTCATTTTCATGTATACCTAACAACTTAATATCTTCCTTTTTGGTGTTTTTGAAAAACTTTTTCCATTTGAGTTTTCTACAGAACAAAGATAGATCTTAGATCTGTCGTCCATTTAAACACATCAAAATGTTCTGTAGGAACAAAATTAAGACCTTTCCTCAACACCTCCAGCTGTTCACCGGAGGACAAGTTAATGACTTGGTTATTTAACTCGTTGGTGGAGTCACGTCTAATATATACTGTGATCTTAGGTCGTACAGGACCCCTTGCTGCTCCAAAAAAGATGGT
The DNA here is from genome assembly GCA_033576535.1 of Allobates femoralis. Lineage (NCBI taxonomy): Eukaryota > Metazoa > Chordata > Amphibia > Anura > Aromobatidae > Allobates > Allobates femoralis. The sequence goes on from JARQOC010000004.1 coordinate 496,553,880, forward strand.
GCAGGTACAGAAGGCAAAGATGAAGGTGTAGACAGAGGTATGGTTGAAGGAGTCGGTACCTTTGGCTCCTCCCATTTTTTGTATGGTTCTCCCCTTCTTTTTTTCTTGGGTTGGGTCTTTTTTGGAACTGTGGGCGCTTTAGGATTCTCTGGATGAGAGGGTTCCCAATCAGTGGTAGATTTTTTACCAGACGGACCTAACAAGAAGGAATATGCCTTGTTTTCTCTAAAGTCAGCCGAATCCTTTATGAATTTATTATGCTTTCTATTCTTTAAGTTAGTCTGAAAGCGCTCTATAGAAGTTTGTAAAATGCCCTCTCTTCTACTGAAATCAGGGTCTACTTTGAAGCCCAGGGCGTATTTTATATACTCATTCAGAATTCTCGAGGTCTTTTCTAGAGTATTCTTTTCCTCTTCTAACAGCAAGTGCATTAACCTAATAGAGGATTCTCTGGACTCTTTTCCGCAAAGTTCCAATAGCTTAGGTGTTTTAGATCTCTCAGCTGGAGTAATGGGGATCCGTAATCCTTTGGGCATAATCCCTTGTTTTATATATCTAGTCAAAGACTGTACCACGATTTTATATTGTTTTTATAACAATTATAAAGATCGCTAAAGACTTTTTTTTAGGTCAGTGGCTTTTTGAGCGCCAGTACCGGTGCCTGATTGGTCAGAGAATACATCATCTGCCTCGAGCTGCCATCGGTCTGTATCCAATGGAGCAGACAGAAAACCAGCTCAGAAATGAAAATTGGTAAAGGTCATGTGACCTCTGCCAGAGATTCAAGGGGGTGGGGAACACAGGAAGCCAGGACTTCCCACTGAATATTTTGCTTGTTTTGTGGATGGCCAACCTCAAGGTATATACACATGTGTGTTACATGTGGTGATCATGCATGTTAGAAAACACACATGTAATGTGTCCTTCTTATTCTGTTACCTCCACAGATGCTTGACTCCGAGTTGAGTGACTGTGACAGCCCGTCTGAGTGCTCCTCATCTGAGTCGTCTGTGAGTACCCCTTACACACTGTGGTGGCTTCACTTTACTGTGCCCTTGCCAGTGTGGATATGTAGTGTATGTTGGGTGAACAAGATGCTGTTACATGTACTTTTCATATATGTATCCCATAAATGTTTACACGTGTAAAATGATGTGTGCAGCACACGAAACAGACACCAGCATCCTCCACTCCTTTTTTAGTTAAGTCGTTTGATGTAAATGTCCATTTGATGTGTCATGTGGAGTTTTTTATACGGCCCTTAACCTTCCTTTTGGGTCCATGTTTATTGGCCACAATATGTTTGCCTTACACATCGTCTCATGTTTTGGATATGGTTACTGTTCACCAAATATGGATGAATGTGATAATGTGTCCTGGGCTGCAGCCATTTACTGTTTGTCCCTGGGAACACTCCTCATGGTCTGGGTTTCACCAGACATACTACACAAGGCCCTTTAACATGGCCACATACACACACACACACACACACACATGTTCATGTTAGCATTCCATCACACAACTTTAGCACACAATCATGTGGCTATGTTGTTGGTTAATGGGCTCACATTATCAACATGACTGTTTTTCACTATAGTCTTCACTCCGTCCCTTGATGTGGTGAAATTTTATTTTAACATATATAATCATGTATGCACTCTCACTCATGTTCACTTTTTTTGGAACAGAAATCATCAGCAACCAGTGTGTCCAGTGACTCCACACACAAACAAGTAAGGCTAGGGTCATACTGAGTGCTGCACCTGCGGAAGCCGGGTTGCGTTATAGCAGAGCTCAGCCTGCTGTAACCGCGAGCGGTAACGTCAGGAACTTTGGTTGAACGCTGCCCTTAGTTACCCGATGTGTACCATAGTTACTGGCCACACACAAAGCTGCCTGGACTGCGGTAATCCTGAGCGCAAAGAAAAACCGTGCAGGCAACATTTTTCTCTGCACTCAGGATTACCGCAGTCCAGGCAGCTTTGTGTTTGGCCAGTAACTATGATACACATCGGGTAACTAAGGGCAGCGTTCGCCCGAAGTTCCCGACGTTACCGCTGGCGGTTACAGCAGGCTGAGCTCTGTTGTAGCGTAATCTGGCTGCCGCAGTTAAAGTGTGGCGCCCCTGCGACCAGGGTGGCCACAGGTAGGAACTGCAGCCAGGAAGGTGGAGACAGGTTTTACACAAACTACCTTCAAAACACACACCCACAGAACACAGAACCCAAGCCGGAGCCCGGGACTCTAGGCGGGCAAGGGGTGATAGGGTTTAGAGGGAAGTGGGTGGGACGTAGGTCAGGTGACAGCACTGGGATAAAAAGGGAAAACTAGGAGGAGTTATTTAGTACGCCGGAGAAGGCTGAGCAGTAAAGACCAAAGAAAGAGAGAAACTTCCCTGAAGGGTTTTGGCTCCCTGGAGGTGCAGAATCCTGCGAGACACAGTGCCCTGGAGAGAAAGCCTGCTGCATAGTCCGAAGCCCAAGGGAAGGGGAGAAACCAGACCAGTACAGCTGGGTCTGAAGAACACGGCAGCAGTGCCAGAGAACGACGGTGAGGAGAATACCTTCCCAGTGCAGAAGTCACATGGGTAGGAAAGGACCCGGTGATCCCCCACAATACAGGGACACCTAAGGCTAGGCTGGGACCAGAGAGTCGGCTCTGAGGGGACCACAACTATATGCCGGATCCCCGACAAACCGACAGGGGACTCTGATTCCTGGTCACAGGCTGGAGGCTCAGCAGCGCATAGGACCTAAGCTTGCCACCCACACACACCGGGGGAAGTAAGACAAGGGAACGAGTTGCCACCATACAGCCCACGCCACGGGGAAGAGAATCATAGAGAAAAGCCTAGAAGGTGTTCAAGAGAGAAGGGTCTCAGGATAGGAAACCTGGCTGCAGAGGTTTAAGTGACTGTCTGGAGTTACCTGTGTAAAAGAACTGTACTGTGAATTGGTTGTACTGATGTGGCGCCCTGCTCACGCAGGTAGCCACAGACTTCTCTAATGCACAGCTGGGTTTCCACAGCTCGTACCTACTACATGCAACACCTTCCACCACGCCACAGTAGGAGGAGCCGAACTTGCTGACCTTAGGCAAGATCCCCTATAAATACTGCTGCTGGGGGAGGAGTTAGTCAGAGTGTGCAGACGCTAGGAGAGCTGAGAAGACGTCCTGGTGGTCAGTGCCGCGATTAGGCTCGAGCCAGTGACCCGGAGTGGCCCTTCTGATGTCCCGCAAGCATAAGTGGGGACAGAAGGCAAAAAGCAGACAGCCTAAAGAGCATGAGGAACTAGTGGAAGTTCGCCCTAAGAGATACCAGACATCAGGGATCCGCACCTGTGGGATACTCCAGGTCCACAGAGAACCCCATCACACCGTGGAGGCTACAGCCACCTGGTCCCCCTCTGGGTCAAAGAGAGGGAGCCAGACACAGCAGTGCACCACCGCAGTGATCAGAAAGGGTAACCCGGAGACCGCACAGGAGGATAGACAGACATCAGAGTCAGTAAGAGAGAGGAGGCAAGTCATGCTGCAGGCAGACTGGGCTTCAATCACTACAGAGGAACAGAGGAGGCCTTATACCCACTTGCTGTGGAGACCCACTGTGCACCCTGGTCACCTGTCAGTGTCCTGGATGTCTTTACCTGCGTACCATCAGTAAAAGGTAAAAGAGACTTCTGCAATGTGTGTGTGCCATTCCTCTCCATTCCGGGTGCCCCTCATAGACTGCTCCAACACTCCTAATCCCATCTACAACTCCACTACAAGCTTCCCCTTCACACTACGCTGCCCCGGAGGTCCAGCCCTACCTGTGGAGGACTTTACCAACTTGCTGCAATACCATCTACCTCCAGTGGACTGTGGCGGCACTGGTAACAGATCAGCAGAAACTACAGGTGGCGTCACGACATCTTGTAAATAGCATCCCCTGTAAATATTCCCCTTTTTCAAAAGAAGCCCCCCAGGACATGGGACCAGGCGCGGCCACCATTCCCCGTGACACAGTTAACCCCTTGGAGCCTGATACCCGAGTACCCCACAGCCTAGGGCTCGACACTGAGGAAGAACGTGCAATTAAAACCCGGTGAACCCTGCCTCAGTCTCCCATGTGTGATTCCCTGCATACAGAACTGTATATCCATATTACACCCTGTCAGGAGCAGCCCGACCAACGGCGGGCTCATCCATCCGACTGCAGCACCATCCATCCTCCTGGCTGAGGTAAGCAGCAGCGGTGTTCCCCTCACTGACCACAACCCGTAGGTGGCGTCACGACAAATCCCTGTAAATAACCCCTTTTACTTGTGGGCTCGGGACACAGTCCGGACCAAGGACCGCCGTGATAACCCCCGTGATACCCCGGTCCGGTACCGAGTGCCCCGTCCCAGTGGGCTCCACAGCAGCACTCAGTGTGACCCTAGCCTAAGTGTCTTGCTTGTCTAATGTGTTGCCTAATGTTAGGTGTAATTATTTTGGCTAAATATCATTACCTGCCTCACATATGTGTGCCCACCACAATCATGCTGGCCCCACAAGTTCGGTCCACATGCAGACGCATGAAATTTTGCTTCATAAGTGTTGCCATGGTTTAAATTTTTTCATTGGAGCTATACATACATGTTTGGGTGCCCTTACATGTGTTTTGGCAGATGGGTAGTTCTTAGTTGTTATGTGAGCATGTTGTGTGGCATCTAACCTTTGATCCCTGTTGTTTTTTGTGTCTCCTAACTTCCCCTTGCAGCGCAAAAAAAGTCACAAAAGGGTGAAGGCTACCCCAAAAAAAAGCAAGAACCCAAGGCTGGTTCTTCTGGCATACGCCGTAAGGTTTGTTAATCAACAAACTCTGTGTGGCCATATTTGGGGAGGGTGTGTTCTTGTGTGTATTTGTTCATTCCTCCAACATATGTTTATTTTAAACGCACACAGGGCAAGGAAGCAGCACAAAGTCGCCACAAAGGCCAAGCTGGTCCAAGTAGCAAGGCCCCCACGGCAAGTCATGTGGTAAGCAACCTGATGTGCAATGTAGTTTTGCCCATTATTACCCTTGTTGTTGTTGAAAGTCAGTATGTTTTAAATTACTTCCTTTGTTTTTTTTTGTTTTTTTTTCCTAGCTGGAGAGGTTCCTTTTGACCTGTGTGTGCAAGCACATATGTTAGCAAACTGTGAGGTTGTGATTAATGTTTGTTCTCCTTACCATAGGCCTCTGGGAAAACATGGGCGTATAATAGACACTATGACTTTCCAAAAAGTGAGGATAAGGGATGGGCGAATCTACTCGTTACTACTCGGTACTCGCTGAGTAGTAAGGGATTCGCCCGACTCATTACTCTGCGAGTAATCGCAGGGATTACTCGCACAGTAACGAGTCTGCCCCCCCCCTCGCCCCCCCGCCCGGTCCTAAGCTAGGACTGGGCTGGGGGGAGCGAGCGAGGAGCGAAGGAAGGGAGGGGGGAGAAATGCTCCTTACCTCTCTTCCGGCTTCTGGCTGTCTGCTCTGTGCTGGGCTCTGGGTCCTGCGGGCTGCGGCAGCTCCAGGGTCCTAGAGCCCGCCTGCTCTCCCTGTGTACAGACATACATGTCTGTGCACAGAGATGATGTAGCAGGGCTGAGATTGTTCTCAAGCCTGCTATCCCTGTGTATGTATATCTATGCACAGGGATGTAGCCGAGTGGACATCGCGTTTTGGACTATGTCGGATGGAAGAGGATTTTTTTAATTAAAGATGGAGTCCCTAATGGCTTTTTTTTTATTTCTAATAAAAAATTTTTCTCTGTGTTGTGTTTTTTTCAAAACAATTTAATAGAAATTCATGGTGGTCATGTCTAATATTGGCGTGACCGCCATAAATTTCGGGCTTAGGGCCAGCTGATAATAAAAAGCTGGCCCTAACCCCTTTATTACCCAGTGAGCCACCGCACCAGTGCCACTTGAAGAGCGGGGTTCAGCGCCAGAGGATGGCGCTTCAATGAATGCGCCATCGTCTGGGGCGGCTGCGGGCCGCAATTTGCAGCGGGGGGTGCCCAGAAAGCTTGGGCCTCCCTGCGCTGCGGATTCCAGCCCCCAGCTGCCTATCTGTACCTGGCTAGACATAGAAATTGCACGCATTTTTTTTTTATTATTTCATGAAATTCATGAAATAATTAAAAAAAAGGGCTCCCCTATATTCTTGTGTCTGGCCAGGTACAAATAGGCACCTGGGGGTTGGGGGCAGCCCGTCGCTGCCTGCTGGATCTGGCTGGTTACAAAAATACGGCGAAGCCCACGTCAAATTTTTCTGAAAAATCCATAAAACAATATAAATAAAAGGGACTGCATCTTTATTAACCCCTCCACCATGGTCGAGGGGTTAATAAAGATGCAATCCTTTTTTAGGATTGTTTTATTGATTTTTCAGAAAAAAAAAAATGACGTGAGCTTCGCTGTATTTTTGTAACCAGCCGGATCCAGCAGGCAGCGACGGGCTGCCCCCAACCCCCGGGTGCCTATTTGTACCTGGCCAGACACAAGAATACAGGTGAGCCCCCCTTTTTTTTTATTATTTCATGAATTTCATGAAATAAAAAAAAAATGCGTGGGTCTCCGCGCAATTTCTATGTCCAGCCACGTACAGCTAGGCAGCTGGGGGCTGGAATCCGCAGCGCAGGGAGGCCCAAGCTTTCTGGGCACCCCCGCTGCAAATTGCAGCCCACAGCCGCCCCAGAAGATGGTGCGTTCATTGAAGCGCCATCTTCTGGCGCTGAACCCCGCTTTTCCAGTGGCCCTGGTGGCGGGTGGCTCACTGGGTAATAAAGGGGTTAGGGCCAGCTTTGTATTATCAGCTGGCCCTAAGCCCGAAATTTATGGCGGTCACGCCAAGATTAGACATGACCGCCATGAATTTCCAGTAATCAATACAAAAAAAACACAACACAGAGAAATTTTTTTTATTAAAAATAAAACAAAAAAGACATTAGGGACTCCATCTTTATTTAAAAAATCCTCTTCCGTCCGACGTAGTCCAAAACGCAATCTCAGCTCTGCTACATCCCTGTCTGTGCTTAGACAGACAGGGATGTAGCAGAGCTGAGAACTGACTAAACAGTCAGGGTTCAGCTCAGGTCATTATGACCTGAGCTAAACCCTGCTGTCAGCCAGACTTGCTCTGCTGCCGGAGATTCCCGAGCGGTCACGGAAGTTAATTTATTCACTGCTTCTGTCAGCGTTCGGGAATCTCCGGAAAGAGCAGCAGAGACTCGGGGAGCGACTCTGCGGCCGGCGCCGGCGGAGGCAGCGGTAAATAACCGGTCGGGCCGGTGCACCCCCCACCCTCTCCCCCCTCACCACCCTCACCTCCTCCCCCCCTCCTCCCCCTCACCCCCGTTCAATCTTTTTTTTTTTTTCTTTTACTATTCTTTAAAAGCCAGCGGCTTTTTGCCGCTGGCTTTAAAAGAATAACATGGGGAATGGCAGGTTTTTCCTCTGCTGCCAGACCCCTTATAGGGTCTGGCAGCAGAGGAATCGCTGCAATACTCGTTCCCCATTCATTAACATTGGACACTCTAGACTCGCAACGAGTAGCGAGTCCTGGACTCAGACTCGTTAGAGTCTAGCGAGTCCGAGTAATTTAGGATTCGCCCATCTCTAGTGAGGATTGATAATGAACTACTATTCAATCTAGTGGAGCCCCATCCATCAATATGGGACCAAGGCCATCCAGCCCAAAAGAATATTGTGAAGAATCGGAAATTATGGAGCCAAATAATAATGGATATGTTTCCGAATTATAAAAACAAATTTCTTGCTGAAAAGCAACACATTGGTAAGTCCCCATTCAGCACTACAGAAATGTGTGACTACACAAGTACATGTTTCGGACTATACTAGCACAAACATTGTCTCTGAATGTTGCTTGTACACTTATCACGACACTTATACGACTGGAAATTTCCTTACAGACTCAGAACATCATGCATTGTCCTCCCTCCTGCACTTCATCCAACTCACTTTCAGTCTTTGATCCAGTCACAGAGGAAGAAGTCACCCGGCTTCTTGCATCTTCTCACCCTACCACCTGCACCAACAACCCTATTCCCTCACATCTCCTTCCATCCCTTTCTCCAGCTGTCATATCTCACCTAACTAAAATATTTAATCTTTCCCTCTTTTCTGGTGTTTTCCCCTCCTCCTTCAAACATGCCAGCATTAGGGATGGGCGAATCTACTCGCTAGGACTCGTTACTCGGCGAGTAGTAAGGGACTCGCAGGACTCGGTACTCTGCGAGTTTCCCAGTGATTACTCGCACGAGTCCAATGCAAATCAATATCAATCCTAGTTTTGTCAGAAACGCTGACAAAACTAGGATTGCCATTGTTTGCATTAGACTCGGCTACTGTGCCAGTGATAGCAGGGAAACTCGCAAAGTAACTGCTGTTTCTTTGCGAGCCGAGTCCAGCTGTCTTCTCTGTGCAGCTCCAGGGTCCTAGAGCCCACCTGCTCACAGACATGATGTAGCAGTGCTGAGATAGTTCTCAGTCTGCTCATTCCCTGTGCATAGACATCTATCTATTCACAGGGATGAGCAGAGAGGACATCGCGTTTTGGACTACGTCGGACGGAAGAGGATTTTTTTAATTAAAGATGGAGTCCCTAATGGCTTTTTTTTTATTTCAAATAAAAATTTTTCTCTGTGTTTTTTTAACCCTTTATTGGAGATTCTTAGTGGCTGGGTCAAATGTGGCCTGACATTAAGAATCTCGGGCTTAATACCAGCTTGTATAACAAAGCTGGTATTAACCCCTTTATTACCCAGCGTGCTACCGCCACCAGGGCCGCTGGAAGAGTGGGGTTCAGCGCCAGAGGATGGCGCTTCAATGAACGCGCCATCTTCTGGGGTGGCTGCGGGCTGCAATTTGCAGTGGGGGGTGCCCAGAAAGCTTGGGCATCCCTGCGCTGCGGATTCCAGCCCCCAGCTGCTTAGCTGTACCTGGCTAGACATAGAAATTGCGCGGAGCCCCACGCATTTTTTTAAAATTATTTCATGAATTTCAGAGTCAGAGTCAGAATCTCAGAGTCTCAGAGTCAGAATCTCAGAATTTCATGAAATAATTTAAAAAAAATGCGTGGGGCTCCGCGCAATTTCTATGTCTAGCCAGGTACAGCTAAGCAGCTGGGGGCTGGAATCCGCAGCGCAGGGATGCCCAAGCTTTCTGGGCACCCCCCACTGCAAATTGCAGCCCGCAGCCGCCCCAGAAGATGGCGCGTTCATTGAAGCGCCATCCTCTGGCGCTGAACCCCGCTCTTCCAGCGGCCCTGGTAGCGGTGGCACGCTGGGTAATAAAGGGGTTAGGGCCAGCTTTGTATTATCAGCTGGCCCTAAGCCCGAAATTTATGGCGGTCACGCCAATATTAGACATGACCGCCATGAATTTCTATTAAATTGTTTTAAAAAAACACAACACAAAGAAAAATTTTTATTAGAAATAAAAAAAAAAGCCATTAGGGACTCCATCTTTAATTAAAAAAATCCTCTTCCGTCCGACGCAATCCAAAACGCGATGTCCTCTCTGCTACATCCCCTGTGCATATATATAGATCTCTATGCACAGGGAATGAGCAGACTGAGAACAATCTCAGCTCTGCTACATCATCTCTGTGCACAGACATTCATGTCTGTACACAGGGAATGAGCAGACTGAGAACAATCTCAGCACTGCTACATCAGGCAGCAGGCAGGCTCTAGGACCCTGGAGCTGGGGCAGCCAGAACACAGAGAAGACAGGATCTTATCTGTGCGAGTCAGCGATTACTTACAAAGTAAACGAGCAATGCAAATAAATGACAAAACTAGGATTGCTTCAGGCTGAAGCTTCCGAGACACATCTGCGATTTGTAAATCTCACACTACTCGCTATTACTCGCTTCCCCATTCATTAACATTGGACTCGCTAGACTCGCAACGAGTAGCGAGTCCTGGGCTCGGACTCGCTAGAGTCAAGCGATTCCGAGTAATTTAGGATTCGCCCATCACTAGCCAGCATACATCCATTATTAAAAAAAAATCATCCCTCGACCAGACCTCTGCTGGTAACTACAGACCTGTCTGTAATCTCCCCTTCATCTTTAAACTTCTGAAATGCTTGGTCCACTCTCGTATGATCCGTTAACTCTCCAACAATTCTCTTCTTGACCCTCTACAATCCGGCTTCCGCTCCTTACATTCTACTGAAACTGCCCTCACTAAAGTCTCTAATGATCTACTAACAGCTAAATCTAATGGTCACTACTCCCTGTTGATCCTCCTGGATCTCTCCGCATTCGATACTGTGGATCACCAGCTCCTTCTCTCTATGCTCTACTCTATTGGGGTTAAGGACACTGCTCTCTCCTGGTTCTCCTCCTACCTCTCTGACCGCTCCTTCTCTGTATCTTTTGCTGGCTCATCTTCCTCTCTTCTTCCCCTCACGGTTGTGGTTCCTCAGGGTTCAGTCCTAGGTCCCCTTCTCTTCTCTTTATACACTGCCCCTATTGGACAAACTATCAGTAGATTCGATTTTCAGTACCATCGCTATGCTGACGACACCCAGTTATACACCTCTTCTCCTGACATCACCTCCACGTTACTACAAAATACCAATGATTGTCTGTCTGCTGTGTCTAACATTATGTATTCTCTCTACCTTAAATTGAATCTGGTAAAAACTGAACTTCTCATGTTTCCTCCCTCTCCTAATGTTCCAAAACCTAATATTGCCATTTCTGTATGTGGTTCTACCATTACTCCTCAACAGCTCGCCCGCTGTTTTGGGGTTATATTTGACTCGGATCTCTCCTTCTCTCCCCAAATCCGGTCTCTCGCTTGCTCATGTCACCTACACCTCAAAAATATCTCTAGAATTCGACCTTTTCTAACTGTTGACTCTGCAAAATCTCTAACTGTTGCCCTTATTTATTCTCGCCTGGATTACTGCAATTCTCTATTAATCGGTCTCCCTCTTACTAAACTCTCTTCTCTCCAATCCATCCTCAATGCAGCAGCCAGGATCATATTCCTCTCCAACCGCTTCACAGATGCCTCTATCCTAGGGCAGTCATTACATTGATTGCCAATCTGCTATAGAGTACAATATAAAATTATCACTCTCACCCACAAAGCCCTCCACAGTTCTGCTCCGCCCTACATCTCCTCTCTCATCTCTGCCATACATCTCCTCTATCATCTCTGTCTATCGCCCTACACGTGCCCTCCGCTACGCAAGTGATCTAAGACTGACATCAGCTACAATCCGAATCTCCCACTCCCGTCTCCAAGACTTATCACGAGCTGCACCAATTCTCTGGAACGGATTACCAAAAACAATTCAATTAATTCCCAAAACCAATAGTTTTAAGCGAGCCGTAAAAACACATCTCTTTAGACTGGCCTATCACCTCACCTCACTTGTCTAACTACTCCTATCTTTCCTTTTCTAAATCTGTCCTCTTATGTCATCTGTCTGCGCCTGCAGACTGTCTGTCTGTCCCCCATGCATAATATAGCACTTTATCTGTGCTTGTACAGATCCCGACCGATGACCAATTCATACAGTGTTACATGAATCCCCTAATTATTATATTGACTAGTAAAAAGGCCCGATGCAATTGCATCGGGAGCGCGGTGAAATGAATTGTGTGTATACAGGCGGGTGAGTGGCTAGCAGAGTATACATGGCGCTCTGCGGGTAGCAGACTATACAGGCGGGTCTGTGGGTAGCAGAGTATACAGGCGGCTCTGTGGGTAGCAGAGTATACAGGCGGGTTTGTGGTTAGCAGATTATACAGGCGGCTCTGTGTGTAGCAGAGTATAGAGAAGGCTCTGTGGGTAGCAGATTGTACAGGCGGCTCTGTGGGTAGCAGAGTATAGAGGCGGCTCTGTGGGTAGCAGAGTATAGAGGCAGCTCTGTGGGTAGCAGAGTATACAGGCGGCTGTGTGGGTAGGAGAGTATACAGGCGGCTCTGTGGGTGTCAGAGTATAGAGGGGGCTCTGTGGATAGCAGACTATGATGTGGCGGGAGGCTGGAGGGGTGAGGAGAGCAAAGGCTGGAGTGGTGAGGAGAGGTCCAGATGGAGGGGTGAGGAGAGATGCGGCTGGAGGGGTGACATCACCGCTCGGCGGCAGGACGTGGCTGCGTGCTGGGGCTGATCGCAGCCCCAGTCACACGGCATTGTCGTCTGCGGCGGGTTGGGTGATGCAGAGAGGGATCAGTTCTTGCCCTCAGGTGACACATGTGACCTGAGCGGAAGGAGAGGATTGGGCGGTGTGTGGTAAAGACAGGACGGCCATCCGATTGGTGTAGGACGCCAAGTCCTGGGCAATGGGATGGGCGTCCTGTGTGTACAACACAGCACCCAATCCACTTGCAGGGGCGGCGGGGGCAGGCAATGGGAGTGAGCGGGGCGTGTCAGGCTTTGCAGGCTGACACGGTCCGCTCACTCCCATTAGCTGTTGCCGGCCACAGGACGACATCCCTGGCTCCCGGCACCCGGCCACAGCCCGTAGACCGCTACTCCACCAGCATGGCGACATTGAGAGCCCAGCGGTGAGAGAGTAGCGAGGGGCGGAAGGCTCTGGCGGCATCCGGGCAGCGTGGACCTCGCGGAGGGCGCGAGGGCGGTGGCGATGGAGCGGGGCCGACGGTTGGCAGGATGGCAGCGGTGTCAGGTAGTGCGGCTGAGGATGGAGGATGCTGAGAGGATGGAGGAGGCTGTGAGGATGGAGGAGGCTGTGAGGATGGAGGAGGCTGTGAAGAAGGAGGAGGCTGTGAGGATGGAAGAGGCTGTGAGGATGGAGGAGGCTGTGAAGATGGAGGAGGCTGTGAGGATGGAAGAGGCTGTGAGGATGGAGGAGGCTGTGATGCTGGAGGAGGCTGTGAGGCTGGAGGAGGCTGTGGGGGCAGGAGGAGGCTGTGAGGCTGGAGGAGGCTGTGAGTCTGTGAGGCTGGAGGAGGCTGTGAGTCTGTGAGGATGGAGGAGGCTGTGATGCTGTAGTCTGTGAGGCAGGAGGAGGCTGTGAGGCTGGAGGAGGCAGTGAGGCTGGAGGAGGCTGTGAGGATGAGGAGGCTGTGAGGCTGGAGGAGGCTGTGAGGCTGGAGGAGGGTGTGAGGATGGAGAGGCTGTGAGGCTGGAGGAGGCTGTGAGGATGGAGGAGGCTGTGAGGCAGGAGGAGGCTGTGAGGCTGGAGGAGGCTATGAGGATGGGGAGGCTGTGAGGCTGGAGGAGGGTGTGAGGCTGGAGGAGGCTGTGAGTCTGGAGGAGGCTGTGATGCTGGAGGAGGCTGTGAGGATGGAGGAGGCTGTGAGGATGGAGGAGGGTGTGAGGATGGGGAGGCTGTGAGGCTGGAGGAGGCTGTGAGGATGGAGAAGGCTGTGAGGCAGGAGGAGGCTGTGAGGCTGGAGGAGGCTGTGAGGATGGGGAGGCTGTGAGGCTGGAGGAGGCTGTGAAGCTGGAGGAGGCTGTGAGGATGGAGGAGGCTGGAAGAGGCTGTGAGGCTGGAGGAGGCTGTGAGGCTGGAGGAGGCAGTGAGGCTGGAGGAGGCTGTGAGGCTGGAGGAGGCTGTGAGGCTGGGGAGGCTGTGAGGCTGGAGGAGGCTGTGAAGCTGGGGGAGGCTGTGATGCTGGAGGAGGCTGTGAGGCTGGAGGAGGCTGTGAGGCTGGGGGAGGCTGTGAGGCTGGAGGAGGCTGTGAGGAAGGAGGAGGCTGTGAGGATGGAGGAGGCTGGAGGAGGCTGTGAGGCTGGAGGAGGCTGTGAGGTTGGAGGAGGCAATGAGGCTGGAGGAGGCTGTGAGGCTGGAGGAGACTGTGAGGCTGGGGGAGGCTGTGAGGCTGGAGGAGGCTGTGAGGCTGGAGGAGGCTGTTAGAAGGTGTGAGGCTGGAGGAGGGTGTGAGGCTGGAGGAGGCTGTGAGGCTGGAAGGGGCTGTGAGGCTGGAGGAGGCTGTGAGGCTGGAGGAGGATGTGAGGCTAAAGGAGACTGTGAGGCTGGAGGAGGCAGTGAGGATGGGGAGGCTGTGAGGCTGGAGGAGGATGTGAGGCTGGAGGAGACTGTGAGGCTGGAGGAGGCAGTGAGGATGGGGAGGATGTGAGGCTGGAGGAGACTGTGAGGCTGGAGGAGACTGTGAGGCTGGAGGAGGCTGTAAGGATGGAGGAGGCTGGAAGAGGCTGTGATGCTGGAGGAGGCTGTGAGGCAGGAAGAGGCTGTGAGGCTGGAGGAGGCTGTGAGTCTGTGAGGCTGAAGGAGGCTGTGAGCTGGAGGCTGTGAGGCTGGAGGAGGCTGTGAGGCTGGAGGAGGCAGTGAGGCTGGAGGAGGCTGTGGAGGCTGAGGAGGGCTGTGAGGATGGGGAGGCTGTGAGGCTGGAGGAGGCTGTGAGGCTGGAGGAGGGTGTGAGGAGTGGGGAGTCTGTGAGGCTGAAGGAGGCTGTGAGGATGGAGGAGGCTGGTGAGGCAGGGGAGGCTGTGAGGCTGTAGGAGGCTGTGAGGATGGGGAGGCTGTGAAGCTGGAGGAGGGTGTGAGGCTGGAGGAGGCTGTGAGTCTGTGAGGCTGGAGGAGGCTGTGATGCTGGAGGAGGCTGTGAGGCTGGAGGAGGCTGTGAGGCTGGGGAGGCTGTGAGGGTGGAGTGGGCTGTGAGGCTGGAGGAGGCTGTTATGCTGGAGGAGGCTGTGAGAATGGAGGAGGCTGGAAGAGGCTGTGAGGCTGAGGAGGCTGTGAGGCTGGAGGAGGGTGTGAGGCTGGAGAAGGGTGTGAGGCTGGAGGAGGGTGTGAGGCGATGGGGGGGCAGTGAGGATGGGGAGGCTGTGAGGCTGGAGGAGGCTGTGAGGCTGGAGGAGGCTGTAAGAGGCTGTGAGGCTGGAGGAGGGTGTGAAGCTGGAGGAGGCTGTGAGTCTGTGAGGCTGGAGGAGGCTGTGATGCTGGAGGAGGCTGTGAGGATGGAGGAGGCTGTGAGGCTGGAGGAGGGTGTGAGGATGGGGAGGCTGTGAGGCTGGAGGAGGCTGTGAGGATGGAGGAGGCTGTGAGGCAGGAGGAGGCTGTGAGGCTGGAGGAGGCTGTGATGCTGGAGGAGGCAGTGAGGCTGGAGGAGGCTGTGAGGCTGGAGGAGGCTGTGAGGCTGGGGGAGGCTGTGAGGCTGGGGAGGCTGTGAGGATGGGGAGGCTGTGAGGCTGGAGGAGGCTGTGAGGCTGGAAGAGGCTGTGAGGCTGGAGGAGTCTGTGAGGCTGGAGGAGGCAGTGAGGATGGGGAGGCTGTGAGGCTGGAGGAGGATGTGAGGCTGGAGGAGACTGTGAGGCTGGAGGAGGCTGTGAGGATGGAGGAGGCTGGAAGAGGCTGTGAGGCTGGAGGAGGTTGTGAGGCTGGAGAGAGGCGGTGAGGCTGGAGGAGGCTGTGAGGCTGGAGGAGGCTGTGAGGCTGGGGAGGCATTGAGGATGGGGAGGCTGTGAGGCTGGAGGAGGCTGTGAGGCTGGAAGAGGCTGTGAGGCTGAAGGAGGGTGTGAGGCTGGAGGAGGCTGTGAGGCTGGAGGAGACTGTGAGGCTGGAGGAGACTGTGAGGCTGGAGGAGGATGTGAGGCTGGAGGAGACTGTGAGGCTGGAGGAGGATGTGAGGCTGGAGGAGACTGTGAGGCTGGAGGAGGCAGTGAGGATGGGGAGGCTGTGAGGCTGGAGGAGGATGTGAGGCTGGAGGAGACTGTGAGGCTGGAGGAGGCAGTGAGGATGGGGAGGCTGTGAGGCTGGAGGAGGCTCTGAGGCTGGGAGGATGGGGAGGCTGGAAGAGGCTGTGAGGCTGGAGGAGGCTGTGAGGCTGGAGGAGGCAGTGAGGCTGGAGGAGGCAGTGAGGCTGGAGGAGGCTGTGAGGCTGGAGGCAGTGAGGCTGTCGGAGGCAGTGAGGCTGTCGGAGGCTGTGAGGCTGGCGGAGGCTGTAAGGCTGGAGGAGGCTGTGAGGCTGGAGGAGGCTGTGATGCTGGAGGAGGCTGTGAGGCTGGGGGAGGCTGTGAGGCTGGAGGAGGCTGTGAGGCTGGAGGAGGCTGTGATGCTGGAGGAGGCTGTGAGGCTGGGGGAGGCTGTGAGGCTGGGGGAGGCTGTGAGGCTGGAGGAGGCTGTGAGGATGGAGGAGGCTGTGAGGATGGAGGACGCTGGAGGAGGATGTGAGGCTGGAGAAGGCTGTGAGGCTGGAGGAGGCAGTGAGGCTGGAGGAGGCTGTGAGGCTGGAGGAGACTGTGAGGCTGGGGGAGACTTTGAGGCTGGGGGAGACTGTGAGGCTGAGGGAGGCAGTGAGGATGGGGAGGCTGTGAGGCTGGAGGAGGCTGTGAGCTGGAAGAGGCTGTGAGGCTGGAGGAGGGTGTGAAGCTGGAGGAGGCTGTGAGGCTGGAAGAGGCTGTGAGGCTGGAGGAGGCTGTGAGGCTGGAGGAGGATGTGAGGCTGGAGGAGACTGTGAGGCTGAGAGGAGGCAGTGAGGATGGGGAGGCTGTGAGGATGGAGGAGGCTGTGAGGCTGGAGGAGACTGTGAGGCTGGAGGAGGCAGTGAGGATGGGGAGGCTGTGAGGCTGGAGGAGGCTGTGAGGTGGAGGAGACTGTGAGGCTGGAGGAGGCAGTGAGGATGGGGAGGCTGTGAGGCTGGAGGAGACTGTTGAGGCTGGAGGAGACTGTGAGGGTGGAGGAGGCAGTGAGGATGGGGAGGTTGTGAGGCTGGAGGAGGATGTGAGGCTGGAGGAGACTGTGAGGCTGTTGGAGGCTGTGAGGATGGAGGAGGCTGGAAGAGGCTGTGAGGCTGGAGGAGGCTGTGAGGCTGGAGGAGGCAGTGAGGCTGGAGGAGGCAGTTTGGCTGGAGGAGGCTGTGAAGCTGGAAGAGGCTGTGAGGCTGGAGGAGGGTGTGAGGCTGGAGGAGGCTTTGAGGCTGGAAGAGGCTGTGAGGCTGGAGGAGGCTGTGAGGCTGGAAGAGGCTGTGAGGCTGGAAGCGGCTGTGAGGCTGGAGGAGACTGTGAGGCTGGAGGAGACTGTGAGGCTGGAGGAGGATGTGAGGCTGGAGGAGACTGTGAGGCTGGAGGAGGATGTGAGGCTGGAGGAGACTGTGAGACTGGAGGAGGCAGTGAGGATGGGAGGCTGTGAGGCTGGAGGAGACTGTGAGGCTGGGGAGGGCAGTGACGATGGGGAGACTGTGAGGCTGGGGGAGGCAGTGAGGAATGGGGAGGCTGTGAGGCTGGAGGAGGCTGTGTAGGCTGGAGGAGGCTGTGAAGCTGGAAGAGGCTGTGAGGCTGGAGGAGGGTGTGAGGCTGGAGGAGGCTGTGAGGCTGGAGGAGGCAGTGAGGCTGGAAAAGGCTGTGAGGCTGGAGGCAGTGAGGCTGGAGGAGGCAGTGAGGCTGGAGGAGGCTGTGAGGCTGGGGGAGGCTGTGAGGCTGGAGGAGGCTGTGAGGCTGGAGGAGGCTGTGAGGCTGGAGCCAGTGAGGCTGGAGGAGGCTGTGAGGCTGGAGGAGGCTGTGAGGCTGAAGGAGGCTGTGAGGCTGGGGGAGGCTGTGAGGCTGGAGGAGGCTGTGAGGATGGAGGAGGCTGTGAGGATGGAGGAGGCTGGAGGAGGCTGTGAGGCTGGAGGAGGCTGTGAGGCTGGAGGAGGCTGTGATGCTGGAGGAGGCTGTGAGGCTGAAGGAGGCTGTGAGGCTGGGGGAGGCTGTGAGGCTGGAGGAGGCTGTGAGGATGGAGGAGGCTGTGAGGATGGAGGAGGGCTGGAGGAGGCTGTGAGGCTGGAGGAGGCAGTGAGGCTGGAGGAGGCTGTGAGGCTGGAGGAGACTGTGAGGCTGGGGGAGACTGTGAGGCTGGGGGAGACTGTGAGGCTGGGGGAGGCAGTGAGGATGGGGAGGCTGTGAGGCTGGAGGAGGCTGTGAGGCTGGAGGAGGCTGTGAGGCTGGAAGAGGCTGTGAGTCTGGAGGAGGGTGTGAGGCTGGAGGAGGCTGTGAGGCTGGAAGAGGCTGTGAGGCTGGAGGAGGCTGTGAGGCTGGAGGAGGATGTGAGGCTGGAAGAGAGTGAGGCTGGAGGAGGCAGTGAGGATGGGGAGGCTGTGAGGCTGAAGGAGGCTGTGAGGCTGGAGGAGACTGTGAGGCTGGAGGAGGCAGTGAGGATGGGGAGGCTGTGAGGCTGGAGGAGGCTGTGAGGCTGGAGGAGACTGTGAGGCTGGAGGAGGCAGTGAGGATGGGGAGGCTGTGAGGCTGGAGGAGACTGTGAGGCTGGAGGAGACTGTGAGGCTGGAGGAGGCAGTGAGGATGGGGAGGCTGTGAGGCTGGAGGAGGATGTGAGGCTGGAGGAGACTGTGAGGCTGTTGGAGGCAGTGAGGATGGAGGAGGCTGGAAGAGGCTGTGAGGCTGGAGGAGGCAGTGAGGCTGGAGGAGGCAGTGAGGCTGGAGGAGGCTGTGAGGCTGGAGGAGACTGTGAGGCTGGGGAGGCAGTGAGGATGAGGAGACTGTGAGGCTTGGGGAGGCAGTGAGGATGGGGAGGCTGTGAGGCTGGAGGAGGCTGTGAGGCTGGAGGAGGCTTTGAAGCTGGAAGAGGCTGTGAGACTGGAGGAGATTGTGAGGCTGGAGGAGGCTGTGAGGCTGGAAGAGGCTGTGAGGCTGGAAGAGGCTGTGAGGCTGGAGGAGACTGTGAGGCTGGAGGAGACTGTGAGGCTGGAGGAGACTGTGAGGCTGGAGGAGGATGTGAGGCTGGAGGAGACTGTGAGGCTGGAGGAGGATGTGAGGCTGGAGGAGACTGTGAGGCTGGAGGAGGCAGTGAGGATGGGGAGGCTGTGAGGCTGGAGGAGACTGTGAGGCTGGGGGAGGCAGTGAGGATGAGGAGACTGTGAGGCTGGGGGAGGCAGTGAGGATGGGGAGGCTGTGATAATGGAGGAGGCTGTGAGGCTGGAGGAGGCTGTGAAGCTGGAAGAGGCTGTGAGGCTGGAGGAGGGTGTGAGGCTGGAGGAGGCTGTGAGGCTGGAAGAGGCTGTGAGGCTGGAAGAGGCTGTGAGGCTGGAGGAGACTGTGAGGCTGGAGGAGACTGTGAGGCTGGAGGAGACTGTGAGGCTGGAGGAGGATGTGAGGCTGGAGGAGACTATGAGGCTGGAGGAGACTATGAGGCTGGAGGAGACTGTGAGGCTGGAGGAGGCAGTGAGGATGGGGAGGCTGTGAGGCTGGAGGAGGATGTGAGGCTGGAGGAGACTGTGAGGCTGGAGGAGACAGTGAGGATGGGGAGGCTGTGAAGCTGGAGGAGGCTGTGAGGCTGGGAGGATGGGGAGGCTGTGAGGAGGCATTTACTGTACTGAGCCTGCTCAGTACAGTAAAAGGTCTCCAAACAGGAAGGCAGGGGTTAAAAAAAAAAAAAAAGGTAATGCTCACCTCACTCCGAGCCCCCACTGTCTTCCTCCAGGCTGTCAGTGTCTGCAGAACTCTTCTAGTGCAGTTCAAGACCTGCGGTGATGTCAGAGTCACGTGACCCGCGGTTAACATGGAGTAAGCTGTTGTCACGTGACTCTGACATCACCACAGGTCCTGGACTGCAGTAGAAGAGCTCTGCAGACACTGGCAGCCTGCGGCAGCCACCGGAAGCCTGGAGGAAGACGGCGGAAGACGGCGGAAGACGGCGGAGACGGCGGGGGCTCGGGGAGAGGTGAGGAATTTTTTTTTTTTTTTTAAACTGTAGAGCGGCTGCGGCTCGTGATGACGCTGCGCGTCATCACTCGCAGTGCCGCTAAGGAGTCTGGGATTCGGCGACAACGCCCGAATTCCCAACTCCCGATTATATAAGTAGATGGCTGGACCATATATGACATCATTTGTTACTGTAACCTTTTGTACCTTCCCTATTTCCTCTACATTGTAAGCTTGTGAGCAGGGACCTCACTCCTCATGAGTTTTTGAATTTTTGTTACTCTATATTGTCTCATATTGTCTGTACATATCCCCTCCGAATTGTAAAGTGCTGCATAATATTTTGGCGCTATATAAATAAAATTATTACTATTATTATTATTATTATTATCACACCATGTAGATGACATAATTCATACTCGGTAGCGTTCGATCTGTGACTGTTATGTTAGGGATGTGCATGAAATGGATGACTTCAGGAGTGGTGCTGCTGGTCAACCACCAACACTATACAAACACCATGACCAGCTCACCTTCCTTCAATGGATCATTGAAGGACGAGCATACGTTGTGAAATACATTAGTGACACAATAATGTGTTACACCGGATATAAACAAATACATGTTAATTTGGGTTTTTTGTTTAAATTCCTCAACAGGACTTACAGTAATACCCCTATTCAGGAAGTTGAGATAGGGGACAGCAGCAATATAAAGGACAACCAAACATTGCTGATGTGGTTGCAAATCCAGCATCTGAGCTGACCCATGTAAGCCTAACACAACAGCACGAGCCGACGCCACCAAGTACTGGCCAAACATCTGCGCCCCAACCAGCCCGAGTGACCTGGCAAAAAAGATGCAATGTCATGAGGGATGAGGCAGACACAATTATAATTGATGGGCTTCAGTGCCTACAGGAGACAGTGAGGGCCAACAGAACGAGCATCGAGCAAAAAAAATCGGTGACATAGGGAACAGGGACTAAGTCAGCCAGCTGAAAGAATGGGAGTTCATGGGGGCATATATCCCTGCCTGGAGCCACATGATAAATAGATGTTCCGGGGTGAAATGAATTCCGTAGTGGCCAAATACTGTGTAAAAAATCCCCTCAATGTCACTGTAGTGTGTGATGATGAGTCTGGTGAGGCCGATTAGGTCCATGTTGTTTACATCTCCCCAGTTACAAGATATTCTAAGTTTGTAACACATTATGCCACAGTGGCATAAAAGCATTACTTTGCCTTTTGCTATATGTATATACAGTTGTTGATCCTAACAGGATGTGTAATTTATTTTATTGCATTTTTGCTCATGGTGAGCCTGTGTTTTGAGTTCTGCTGTCCAGTTTGGACATTAAATTTGTTTACCATCAGAAACTAAAGCAGTGTGTGTCCATTATGTTTTTTAAGGGGTGACTGTAACCTGTAGTTTTCAACCGAATTATTTGGATTGCACTTTCTAGTTTCCTTATTATGGCTACAGACTGAATACTAATTTTGTAAAATTTTGTTACACAAAACACAAACTACATAAATAATGGTGTGGGATATCCGTTTATGAGACTAACCACATTGTGTGTTGTGCACATGGTACATTTGTGGGTGGGCAAACAAATGACATGTAAACGTTAGTTGTGGGATTTTGTTGGTGGACAGAACATGGTGGTGAAAGTCATGACCACACGATAATGATAAACTAACACAACCCCATGTCATAAAGCTTACACAGCAATGATAAATTTGTTAAACACACAATTGGTTGGTAATACAGTATGTACACTGTAGATGTGGCTAAAAGCTAAATAACAGTGTTTACAATACAAAAGGTATCTGTGGTAGAGGTAAACAACTCACTACAGAAATACACATTTGATTCCAAAGTTTAATTCCCAAAATAAAGAAACAGCAAACCGCTGGGTAACATGTGGTATGAAATTAAAGTATTAGCACAGTACAAAATGAAGTAGTTAGCCAACACACAGCCACAACACAAACAATATTGGAGTTAACGAGCATTATGGCGCCCCACCTCACGCATAAAGTGTTGTGGATATTGGTTACGCACCTGCACTGCTGCAAGAGAGTGGCCGGACATTTGGCTGTTGTAATCTATAAAGCTTGAGAATGCGCAATAGGGTCTTATCTTTATACAATCAGAGAAAAAGGATCTAAATCAGAATCGCTCACCTGGTAAGCAGCTCCGAAACGCGTCGGAAAATAAAGCTTTTCATCACTGTCAACCAGGCATCCCGGTGTCTCTGGTGTCTTTTACATCTTTCCTGCAGCAGCGCGGATCTGAGGTACTTCGTCCGGATGATCGATTTGGCTGTTGTAGGCCTATTAAAGGGGAGATCCACTCATATGGGTCAATGTTTATGGGGTCTTGTCTAGACACATAATTATGTAGACAGACGCAGGCCTTGACCACGCTGTCCACATTGTGAGGGTGTAACTGTATGGTGGTCAACAGCACCCACCACTTTGAAGCCAATATGTCAAACACACACTCAACATAATTCTGTGCCCGGCTTAACCGTATATTAAAGTTTCGACGGGCAGGCATGAGTGTGCGGCTTGCATATGGCTTCAGGAGGTTCACATGAAGCTGAAAGGCCTCATCAGCCATCAAAACATGAGGTACACTGGGAGCACTGGTGTGGCGGCACACTAATGGTACCTTTACACGCCGCTACTGGATGTAGGCAACAATCGGATACATCTATCCCTGGATACACCGCCGGCTGCCACAAGTAGCCATCTGTAGCTTAGCCTACCATCTTCACACGCCGCCACCACAGGGTAATCTGGGCGGAACAAAGGCAGCAGGTAAAACATAAAGGCGTGCCACAGTCCATCACGCCGCGCCCAAACCACAACCATTGGCCAACACAAGAGAGTCCTGATTGGGCAAGACGCAAAGGGCAGATGGCGGAGACGTGACGTAGTAGTGATCGGACTGTGGCACGGAATAAGCGCTTGTGACATGGCAGAGTGTGGCGTATTCAGCTAACGGGATGGTTATGCGTCACGCAGGAGCGGTTTACAGTCACTTACTTTGTGTGTATTAAAATAGCATTTCTGGACTATGTGTGCGTAGTAGAAGTGTTTGCCTTGTCACGCACGATAACCGCTTGTGACAGCGGCGTGTGTGGATTACACTAAGTTGCGTTTGTGCGACACACGGTAGCGGCTTAGAACACACAGTATGTGCGTTTTGTGTCGAAATTGTCGTATGTGTGGTATGTCTGGATAACAATGTGTGAATATATGTGGTAACAGATGTCAGTGTCCTTGAGGAGCTCCCAATGCCACATGTCCATGATTGTGTCTGACTATGTCCTTAAACCCACCTGACAATATTATGTCCTGCATCAATGTGCTGTGTGCAGGTGACCCTCTGCCTACACCAAAACAAAAGGGTTATGTACACACATTTCTCACATAGACTGTTGGCCAAAAAACTTCCCACACATCATGGCTACCCACATATATTGTCTGCCCATCCCAGCCATAGGTGGCTTTGACATCACTGGCCCCCACCAAAACCTTGATCCCACTGCCCTCCATCCCCAAGTAATCAGGCTCACACAGAGTATTTTAGATCCAAGGACAAATTATAACGAGTGCAGCAACAAGATAACACAAAGAAAACCTAATCTAACTAACTAAGTAAAATCTCTGCACACAGTGAAAGCAAGAATAAATAAAAAAAACCATGGCGCAGCAACCCTGCTGTCACCACCATGGCAACCTTTGCCCGATCATCCAGAACCACCCACACTAGATGTGCTGGTTCTGCCAGCTCACTGCACCAGAGCCATTGAAGTGGGAGCAGTAAGCATCTCTACTGTCCCTGGCCTCCTGCTGAGTGCGACCATGGCTCTGCCGCTGGAGTGGCGCAACACCATGGTCGTCATCACGCCAAGACCCTGGACGGAGCTCCCCTGTTGTGGCGTCTGCATTATCTACAGAACCTCCTGGCGTGTATGATGCTCTATCCCTACGACGCAGGAAGTTATGCAGCACACAGCAGGCCATCACTACTGCGTCAATAGACTCCAGTTTCATATGCAGAGGCGTATGAAAAACCCGGAATCTATTGGCCATTATCCCAAACGCATTTTCAACCACACGGCGGGCCCGGGATAGCCGGTAATTGAAAATGCATCTTTCAGATGTAAGGACCCTCTGGGGATATGGCCGCAGTAGGTGTTCCTGAAGTGGGAACGCTTCATCCGCCACAAATGCAAAGTTGAGATGATGGGTCTCATCATTTGAGGGTAAGTTCAGCCCACCAGTCCTTAGCAGTTGTGCCAAGGAGCTGCGTGCGAACACACCCCCATCTGAGTTCCGGCCGTTCATTCCAACATCCACGTAGAGGAACTCATAGTTCGCATCCACTAGAGCCATGAGGATTATACTAAAATACCCTTAGTAATCCTCATGTGCTTACCATCCAAGGCCCCGCCGCAGTTAGGGAAGTTCCACCGGGTTTCAAAGCCTTGGCCTACTTCCATCCATTCTGCGGCTGTTTCTGGCATCTTCATATAGGATGGCTGCAGAGCACTCCAGATGGCCACACATGTCTCAAGGATCAGGCGGCTCAGCAGGGGCAGGGAGACACGTGACAAGTATGTGAGGGATGTCATTGACTGCCCTGTAGCCAGGAACCGCAAAGTTATAGCCAAACGCTCCGTAGCAGATACCGATGGTCACATAATAGTGTCCTGACATGCTATCTGTGGCCCCACACGCTCCAAAAGGAAGGTGAAACAGTCCTCGGACATACGTAGGTAGTTTCGGTAATCATCGGGATTGTTAAGCTCCAGCTCACGTAACAGCTGCATGTGTCCCCGGGTCTCCCGACGGCGAAGCCAATCCCGGCTCCACAGCCGCCGGTGTCTGCAACTCATCAACCGCTCATACCGATCCTGAAGCCACATTTGCTCTTCCGCCAACGCAAGAGCCACGATAACATTTCGGTCATGTATATTCTGCATCCTCGGTCTCAGCACCTGTACATTACAAAAGAGAACATCAGTATATACAACAATATGGGGACATGTCAGCATGTAAAACAAGGCACACCTCTTTTGTATTACACAGTATAGGCAAGCTGATGTGATCCCTCGTGTGCCCACAAAACACATCCTGGGAGCCATGGAAGGACAACACCCACTAGTTGACCAAAGCCAAATGGAACAAGCGCAATGATCCTGGGCTCCTATACATTAACACTTTGTTGAGTGGATGAAAGTCACACATCTGGACCTATGTGAGATACAAAGGGACATGTGTCACCACTAATCTCGCATATACATGTCACACAATCCATCCTGATGAGCTTATGAAGTTTCCCAAACACAGACATAAATCCACTACGTACCAGGCCAGGCCAGGGTGAGTAACCATAGATGTGACAAACCAGATTACACTTGAGTTATGAGGGTGCATCGTGGTTACACATGTGTTTGCATGGGGGATCTCCACATCTGTTCTATCTCTGCTGCGACACACCTCAAAGCCATGTCTGATCCTAGCCAGGTTGGTCCCATTGTCCGTTGCCCACAAGCAGTATGATGTAATCGATGATGTGCACATGAGTAACACATTCCTGTCTACAGTCCAGCAGCCCATTCTCCTGTATGGTGAATGGAAACAAAAACACCACTTTATCACTGACAATATGGGACCCCCTATTCAAAATGCCAAGTCATATTCGCCACACCACGCTAATGTGTCCCCCCCCCAAAAAAAATTAAAAAACCCTGTTTCGTCCGCTAAAGCTGTCTTTGGCGTTAGCCCAACAAAGCATGCGCATATGCCACCACACCCGCCGCTACTTCCATGTGTGCCCAAGAATACTCACTTAATGGCTCCGGCCAGCAAGCGTAACTTCTGCCGAGATGCGCAGCTTTTCAAGGAGCGCCAATCAATCACGATTGAGCGATCCTCACCAATTAGCTGCCGCTATACATGCTCGCAGGTGTACGCTAATGATGTGCCTAATTGTTGTTCTCTGGTTGGTTTAGCTGACTATAAAGCTCTGCTAATGCCCACCACACTTTGTCCAGACGTCCATGTGCATTGAGCTACTGGTGTCCTGTGATCCTTGTTCTGTTGGTCTGACGGTAAGTTCTCTCACGTGCTTGGTCCTTGACATGCGATTGTACATAACCCAGATGTGTCTATCACGTGCCGCTTAGGCAATGTGTGTATGGACATTGAGTGTAGTGCTTCTGGTCCTTTTTTATTTTAATTTAAAATGTAGGCATGGCTCATTCTCTGTAGGCCACTAGGCATGTAGGGCCTATTGTTGCAGTATCTTTACGTATATCTTTCATTGAGCTTAATTTGCATGCACAAATATTAAGGTCTTGTTGGGCCCTGTACTTTCCATCTCCATTGATCCCTGTAATGTGACCATATTGGTTCTGGGGCTGGTTGGTTCCTGGCCTAAAGTTGGGTGGCCATGGGTGTTGTCAGACCAAGATCATGATGTGTTTGCACATAAGCAGCAGCATGTGCTGTTGTGTCACACAGCCAGCCGTCCTTTAACATATGGTAACCCTTGAACATTGTGGGCAGGCCAAAGATGATCTGTTGCACACCATGGCCAGGTGCAGATGTGCCCCTGGAAGCATGTTCCCTCACTCCATGTATAGGTATGTTGAAAGCGGTTATCTGTGGTTGTCAACCGTGTTCCTACCATGTGTAGTTGTCAACAAATTATTATTATTATTATTATTATTTATTTATATAGCGCCATTAGGTTCCATGGCGCTTTACATGAGGATGAGGGAGACAAGAACAAGTACACTAAGTCTAGGCGATCAGGACGTACAGGTACAGGAGGGGCAGGAACCCTGTCCACGAGGGCTCACAATCTAAGAGGGGCAGGTTAGGATACAGTAGGATGGGGGAATGTCAGGTATGGGGCGGTCGCCTGGGTCTCATGGCAGGTTGTAGGCTTGACGGAACAAGTGAGTCTTCAGGTGACACTTGAAGCTACTCAGGGTAGGAGAGTGTCTGACGTGTTCGGGCAGGGAGTTCCAGAGTAAGGCAGATGCCCGGGAGAAGTCCTGGACTCGGTTGTGCGAAGAGGTGATGAGAGGGGAGCAGAGGAGGAGTTCTTGGGAGGAGCGGAGGTTGCGTGAGGGTAGGTATCGGGAGACCAGGTCGGAGATGTATGGTGGAGCCAGGTTGTGTATGGCTTTGTACGCCATGGTTAGTGTTTTGAATTGGGATCCCTTGGAGACGGGGAGCCAGTGAAGGGCTTGGCAGAGGGGGAAAACAGGGGAGTAGCGTGAGGACAGGTAGATTAGTCGGGCAGTGGAGTTGAGGATAGACTGGAGAGGTGTGAGGGAGTTAGCAGGGAGGCCATTGAGAAGGAGGTTGCAGTAGTCAAGGCGGGAGATGATAAGAGCATGGATGAGTGTTTTAGCGGTGTCGTGGGTGAGGAAGGAGTGGATCCGTGAGATGTTCTTGAGCTGGAGCCGGAGGGATGTGGTGAGGGCCTCGATGTGGGGCTTGAAGGATAGGGAGGAGTCAAGGATTGCCCCAAGGCACTTGGCTTGGGGGACGGGTGAGAGGGCGCAGTCGTTGATGCAGATGGATAGGTTGGGAGGTGGGGTGGAATTTCTTGGGGGGAAGACTATGAATTCAGTTTTGTCCATGTTGAGTTTAAGGAAGCGAGCAAAGAAGAAGGATGAGATGGCGGAAAGGCATTGTGGGATTTTCGAGAGTAGGGAGGTGATGTCAGGGCCGGACAGGTAGATTTGGGTGTCGTCGGCGTAGAGGTGGTACTGAAGGCCATGGGACTCGATGAGTTGCCCTAGGCCGAGAGTGTAAATGGAGAAAAGTAGGGGTCCCAGGACCGAACCTTGGGGGACTCCGACAGAAAGGGGGTAGGGTGAGGAGGAGGTGTGGGAGTGGGAGACGCTGAAGGTCCGGTCCGCTAGGTATGAGGAGATCCAGGAGAGGGCAAGGTGGGTGATGCCAAGGGATTCCAGGATCCGGAGAAGAAGGGAGTGGTCAACCGTATCAAAGGCGGCAGACAGGTCAAGGAGGAGGAGGATGGAGTAGTGGTGTTTGTTCTTGGCGGTCAGTATGTCGTTGGTGACTTTGGTCAGGGCTATTTCGGTGGAATGGAGGGGTCGGAAGCCGGACTGTAGGCGGTCGAAGTGGGAGCACGAGGAGAGGTGAGAGGACAGTTCGGAGTGGACGTGCTGTTCAAGTAGCTTAGAGGCGAATGGGAGAAGAGATTTGGGGCGATTTTTTTTTAGGATGGGCGTGATTAGGGCGTGTTTGAAGGCCGAGGGGAAGGTACCAGTGCTAAGTGAAAGGTTAAAGAGGTGGGTGAGGGCTGGGATGAAAATGGAGGTGTGGTTGGGAATGAGGTGGGATGGGAGTGGGTCGTGGGCGCTGGTGGTGAGGTTTGATTTTGACAGGAGGGAGGAGAGTTGGTCTTCAGTTATGTGGGGGGGAGTGGCTGATGGAAGAGGAGGGCAGTGTAGATGGGAAGGGGAGTTGTGGGGATAGTGGACCGAAGCTGCTTCTGATCTTGTCGATCTTCTCCTTGAAGAAGGTCGCAAAGTCTTCAGCAGAGATGAGGGGAGAAGGGGGAGGAGCAGGTGGGCGAAGTAAGGAGTTGAAGGTTTTAAAGAGCTGTTTGGGGTTGTGGGACAGAGAGGTTATAAGAAAGAGAGAGAGGGGAGGGGGACAAGAGGCGCAATAGTGCCCTTATCACTTAGACACTAATTTTCAGCGGTGAAGAAAGGCAATCCACTCACCTACTCCAGTTGTGTGACCCACAACTGGCTTGAAAGCATGTAGGATAATATCCTGATGGCTGCTGCTGGACCTCCACCGTTTCCACACACGTGTGGTTGAACCAGTAAATTCAGGGAAAGAAGGTGTACTCCGGTCCGCGCTGCCAAGTTCATCAAAGAAAACCCAAGACGAAGTTCTGATCGAATCCTTCTTTATTTTCCTCCTACGCGTTTCAGTGCCCACCCGGCACCTTCATCAGGTGCCGGGTGGGCACTGAAACGCGTAGGAGGAAAATAAAGAAGGATTCGATCAGAACTTCGTCTTGGGTTTTCTTTGATGAACTTGGCAGCGCGGACCGGAGTACACCTTCTTTCCCTGAATTTAGAGAGGTTATAAGGGATGAGAAGAACACTTGCTTGGCAGAAGCAAGTGCCGTCTTGAAGTCAGTGATGGATTGCTTGAACAGAGCAAAGTGCTCGGGGGTGTGAGACTTTTTCCATCTCCTCTCGGCGACCCTGGACGCCCGTCTCAGGTTTTTAGTGAGGGTGGTGTGCCAGGGTTTCCTGTTAATGCATGGAGCATGGAGAGTGAGGGGGGCGGCTAGGTCGAGAGCCTTCGTTATGGTGGTGTTGTATAGGGTGGTGGCAATGTCAATGTCGTCAGCGCAGGGAATGTCGGTGAGAGGGAGGAGTGATTCAGAGAATAAAGGAAGATCAAGATGTTTTAGGTTTCGGCGAGGGTGATCAAGTTTGCGGAGAGGGGGTAGTGTGGCAGGGGAGGAGAGGGCGGAGAAGGTCAAGAGATGGTGGTCGGACATTGTGAGTTCCGACGTTGTGAGGTTAGAGATGGAGCAAAGGTGGGTAAAGATTAGGTCAAGCGTGTGACCTTGTTCGTGGGTGGGAGAGGAGGACCATTGGGAGAGCCCTAGGGAAGTGGTCAAGGAAAGAAGGTTGGAGGTGGCTGAGGAGGTAGTGTCAACGGGGATATTGAAGTCGCCCATGATGATGGAGGGGATGTCGGTGGAGAGGAAGTGAAGTAGCCAGGTGGTGAAGTGGTCAAGGAAGGAGGCGGTGGGTCCAGGGGGGCGGTAGATGATGGCTATTTGGAGGTTGCAGGGGGAGAAGATTTGTCAGGAGCTTAAGCTGTCGACACATATTGAGGCCATCTGGGCTATAGCACATGGAGGAAGGTTTGCACTAATGATAACATACATGTTGTGAAACAGCTTCATGGTGAGAAAATCAACAACTTTGCATGGCTGTATGTATATAATTCCCTAACCATGGGTTTTGTTTAGGTATGCCCCGTGTACTGTTTTTTATTTATTTATTTATTTTTTTTAAACAGATGCCGAGGGGGAACATTGAGTTTGAGACCCAGCTTCTCACGGAGTATCAACGACACGAGTGTCTGTGGCGCAGCTCGCTGCCGGAATATCGCCATCAGGCAGTGAGGGCCGAGGCCTACAGGCCTCTTATCAGCCTGGTCAATACGCTGGACCCCAGGCCAGATAAGAGGTGGGACCAGCATATGGTGGCACTTAAGATCAAAAATATGCGGGCTGCGTTCACGCGGGCTCACCTCAACTACCAGGGCCGTCGGTCAGGGGCTGGAGGTGAGGAGGTACCATTGCCTACCCTATGGTACTATCCGCTCCTCACCTTCACCCTTGGCCACGGTAGCTCGCGTGCTACGCAGTCCAACCGCCCCATTGCTGCGTCCCATGTAGGCCCTGGCCAAGCAACATCTGCGCCACAGGAGGTGGGTAATTGTGTTACGGTGGTGGGCCACAATGCTTGCATCACATGTGTGCTTGTCTGCATGCTTCACCACAACCCAATTGTGATATTTGGGTCCTTGGGCTGGGAAACCTTTTCTTGATGTGTTATGTGTCCTCAGGGGCTTTCCTGCTTTAATCTACAATCTATCCACAGAGCCCTTCTCCAAATCTGCAATGACACCAACCTTTCTTTTTTTTGGGGGTTATTTTCATTATTTTGTAAAAATGTATTTGTTTTGTATTAGAGGAGGGACCTAGCAACATGTACTAAATGCTGAGGCACACATGTGTTTGGGCTTTGGCCCATGTAGTGTATGTTTGATGTAAGTGGGTCCTAATTTAATTAGTTTTTGCCTCACAACGTCAAGCTGGGCCACATGGCTCTGGCCGGGATTTCTGCCTGCATCAAGGTGGTGTGGTGACATGTCATTTTTGGTTTAGGGCTCTGTGAATACCACAGATTTATGTTTTACGCAGAGTAGGTGGGATGGTACAGGTGAGTGTACTGGAGATGTCCAGGTGTTGTGGTCAATAACCTTCGATGTTTCAGTGGTTTTGTTTTTGGGTTGGTGGTGTGTTGTGTGTGGTTGTGGTTTTTGGAGGCCTATGGCCAATTTAGATAAATGATGTATCTTTTATTAACACGGTTTTTCTTTTCTCTTTTGTTTCACAGGCCCCTGAGCTGGACGGCTCCATTCCCGAGCAACCTGTCGCTGATGATGCTCAGCCGAGTACATCTGCGGCTGAGCAGGAGGATGGAGCGAGTGATGTGGGTGCAGACCCTGGTCCCAGCTCGGGTATCCGTCGAAGAAGACGACCTGCCCCTCTGGAGACCGAGCTGGGCACCTGGGCCCGTCGGGTCCTTTTGAGTGAACAGCGCACCCACATTTCAAGCTACGCCCTCCACATGAGCGACAGGTTGTCAAGGTTGGAGCCCCTCCAACGTCAAATCGCTCAGCGGGTCTTCAACCGTGTCGTTGATGCTGGCGAAGATGGGGCCCTGCAATGGGGATGCCACATCCCCTCCCCTGTGCAGCACGAAATGTGGCCCCTTTCACCGGCGGCCCCACCACGCCAAGTGAGAAGACTGGCCCCGAGACGCACCCCAAATCCCCCCCCAACACGTCGTCTTCGATCCGGACGCTCTCAGGCAGGTCGGGGCTGCCATGAGAGGGGGGGGGAGCCGGCATTGTCAGAGCCGATAGAGGAGGATGAGTAGGAAGTTTGACACTAGTAGCCAATGCACTTAATTGGCCGTCTGGACTGTGACATATTGACCACGCCACATTGGTCATTTTGTTTGTTTATGGGAATTTTTTTGGTGTGCTAAATAGCACAATGTATTTCCTTTATGTTTCTTTCTTTTTATGAATGAATAAATTTATTTGATTCACACAATTGTCTCTTTATTTACAGTTAAGTATTTTGGGTTCTGCGAGGCTGAATGTTTATGGTCACAATATTGTTGCCACAATCCACAAAATCAGGGCCAATGGACTCTGAGCAGGACCACCATATGTTCCTCTAAAATGTTGGCACAATTTTAAAAAGAGGTGTGGTCATGTGGGTCACACAGTTACGTAATGGACATGTTGGTGTAAAAAACGTGTGTTGTGACATCAAGGAACATACAAAAATGTTACTCACACTTTTTATTTACAACATACATGTGTGACAGACATTTGCGACAATACACAGAATGCTGTTTTCCCGGGGTATGCAGTCCACAGTCCCCATGGTCCCAATGTGGGACAGTATAAGTAAACAGGCCGACGGGGTAGGCAGTCCACAGTCCCCATGGTCCCAATGTGGGACAGTATAAGTAAACAGGCCGACGGGGTAGGCAGTCCACAGTCCCCATGGTCCCAATGTGGGACAGTATAAGTAAACAGGCCAACGGGGTAGGCAGTCCACAGTCCCCATGGTCCCAATGTGGGACAGTATAAGTAAACATGCCAACGGGGTAGGCAGTCCACAGTTCCCATGGTCCCAATGTGGGACAATATAAGTAAACAGGCCAACGGGGTAGGAAGTCCACAGTCCCCATGGTCCCAATGTGGGATAGTATAAGTAAACAGGCCAACGGGGGTAGGCAGTCCACAGTCCCCATGGTCCCAATGTGGGACAGTATAAGTAAACAGGCCAACGGGGTAGGCAGTCCACAGTCCCCATGGTCCCAATGTGGGACAGTATAAGTAAACAGGCCAACGGGGTAGGCAGTCCACAGTCCCCATGGTCCCAATGTGGGACAGTATAAGTAAACATGCCAACGGGGTAGGCAGTCCACAGTCCCATTGGTCCCAATGTGGGACAGTATAAGTAAACAGGCCAACAGGGTAGGCAGTCCACAGTCCCCATGGTCCCAATGTAGGACAGTATAAGTAAACAGGCCAACGGGGTAGGCAGTCCACAGTCCCCTTGGTCCCAATGGCGGACAATATAAGTAAACAGGCCAACGGGGTAGGCAGTCCACAGTCCCCATGGTCCCAATGTGGGATAGTATAAGTAAACAGGCCAACGGGGTAGGCAGTCCACAGTCCCCATGGTCCCAATGTGGGACAGTATAAGTAAACAGGCCAATGGGGTAGGCAGTCCACAGTCCCATTGGTCCCAATGTGGGACAGTATAAGTAAACAGGCCAACGGGGTAGGCAGTCCACAGTCCCCATGGTCCCAATGTGGGACAGTATAAGTAAACAGGCCAACGGGGTAGGAAGTCCACAGTCCCCATGGTCCAAATTTGGGACACTATAAGAAAAGGGCCCAACGGGGTAGGAAGTCCACAGTCCCCATTTTCCCAATGTGGGACAGTATAAGTAAACAGGCCAACGGGGTAGGAAGTCCACAGTCCCCATGGTCCCAATGTGGGATAGTATAAGTAAACAGGCCAACGGGGTAGGAAGTCCACAGTCCCCATGGTCCCAATGTCGGATAGTATAAGTAAACAGGCCAACGGGGTAGGCAGTCCACAGTCCCCATGGTCCCAATGTGGGACACTATAAGAAAAGGGCCCAACGGGGGCAAAAAATAAAAAAACATAAAAGCCAACAAGGCAACGGTAAAAATTTTGTGTCCAACAAGGACAACAGATTTTGCGGCCATGAGAGGCCATTTAGGTGTGGGTGTTTGAACACCTCATTGGAGGCCACCATGATGTTGCTGCACGACAGCCAGCATGGCAGCCAAGTGGCCAAGATCTTGCAGGGCACGGCGGAGTGCCCGGTGTAGCCGTTGGGCGAATTCATGGTGGGCCCTCAGCACGTCATCCATGGTGGGTACACCTGTATTGTGTTAAAACATAAAAAAATAAATAATTCTAATAGTCCCTATGGTGATTTGTTCAGTTGACACAAAAAAAATGGTCCTTACCCTCGGACTCAACATCCTCCTCAGTATCAGGGGGTGATGGGGAGGCACTGACACTCCACCCCGCAGCTCCAGCACGTTCTCCATCTGCAACAATGGGTGAAGAACATTATTTTAAAAATGTGTGCCAATCCAAAATACCCCAAACCACCACACTGCTTACAGTGTGCAGGCCATAGCAGACAACAAAATACACTTACCACCATATTCGTCCAAGGCGGGCTCATTTTCTGGTAGAGGCATGGCCTCATCCTGTCCAGCAGGCGATGCTACCTCTGGCTCCAGCCCCGCTGGGTCATCAGCATCTGCCGCGCCCAGAGCTGATGGGGAAGGCAGCTCCTCGTCCTGAAGCCCTGCTGGGTCTTCCTGCTCCTCCTCCTCATGCCCTGGTGAAGGGCTATTCCCTTGTGGGGATGGTGTGGCAGCTGCCTCTTGAGGCGGTGGGGTTGGTGGGCCACCTGCAGGTGGTGCCGGGGGAGCCTCATCAGATGAGTCAGCAACCTCTGTATTGGAAGAAACAATCATTCAACTGTCAGAAGAATGTTTCAGCTCTGAGATGTTGAGACATTTAGATAGTTGGGCTATGTGTTAGCAGTAGTCCAGATATGGGATGAGCTCATGTGTTATGCATGGCGTGTGTGTATGAGGCAGTAGTCAGGTTATTGTGTGTAGAGCATCTAACACTGTGGACTCATCTTTGTAGCAACATAAACATGAGTTTAAGGCACATGTGTAGGCACCCCCTCAATATTCTGCTGACTATATTCTACCCCATTGCATGTGTCCCGCCGTAGCCCACACTCTTCTTATAATATGTTTGACAACATATGTGTGCTGGTTTTTGGTGTTTATACATGCCCAAATGTATGTTTGGCCCATACAAGTACTCACCACGCAGCCTGGCAAACCGGTCACGGATATCAACTATGCGGCCTGGGCATTTCTGCTTTAGGTCTGCAATTTTCTTCTGGACGGCTTTGGCGGTCCTCTCCACCCCCAGTTGGTTGAGCAGAGCCCGCTGGATCCGCCTAATAGTGGCGCGATTGCGCAGCCTGGGATGACGGTGGTGACGATTACCCCAGTAATCATACCGGTCACAGTGGTCTATAAGTACCTGTAATTCTGTAATCCCCCACGTTGCAGCGCGGTGTGCGGCCGCCATGACTGCAATGCTGTGTGCAGAGGAGGGGCTGGCACCTTGCAGGCAGAGTGAAAATGAAACCAACGTCATGACGTCCTTACGGCCGCTGGCGGGGTCACGCACCATTCTAAGTCGCCCTACGCGCAGTGACACGGGCGAAACACTTCTGCGGCACCTACAGAACAAGACCCAACAGAGCGGTGTGTAACGCAACCTTGTGCGCTGTCTACTGAATTATTTCTCTGCAAGTGGTATCCCAATGCGCACATTAGATATTGCGCGCAGTGACACGGCAGGAGAACTTCTACGACATCTGCAGTACAATAAGCCAGGGAGGTGCGTAAACCAAACTTGTGCGCTGTGTACAGCACTTTTCCTTATTATGTTAAAAGAATGTGCACACTATATAAGGACCATGGCACTTTTCTACTTTTGTCTTCCGCAAGTGTGTGTCCGCGTAATTGTACTAATGTATGATCGTGCATACGGCGCGTATCTGTAGTGCTGAAGTGACAGCTCAACCAAGATGGTGGCCTGTGAAGGAAGAGCCAATCGGTACGCAGCATCTTCCACCAATGATCGCTGATGGGGCGCGGTAACCAGGAGCCTGTGTCACGCCCCAGCTACAGACCAGGTACATAGCCTGGTGTCCAGACATCCCTTCTGTTGCTTCTTTACACGCCGATACAGGTCGCTACAATCGCCTGGGTAGCCACCTGTTTTAGGGCAGTGCTCTGAAACAGGTGCCGCTACTGGCGGGTGGCTTCAACCGTCTTCAGACGCCGCTACCACGGGTTGAATTGGCGGTGCAAGATACATTTTTCTCATGTACCCGGTTGTTGCCAACATCCAGTAGCGGTGTGTAAAGGTACCATAAGAGTGCGTCACAAAAGGGTACTCCACCCCTGACTGAATGTGCCGTATTCTTTGTTTTGGTGATGAGTAGAATAAGCCTGGAGCTCCAGCACCACATGCAAACACTTAGTGTTAAGAGGACCAATTAGACACACGTTGCTAGGGTAACCGACTGTATGAGGAAGGACTGTATAAGGAAGTATTCATTGCGCGCCGGGATGTTTAATCAATTTGCAGCTTAATGTAAATACTGTATATTACACTGCTTTTTCTACTAGAATGCCCATAGACTTTCATGAGGACATTTGATTTTTTCTCCCCTACTTTATTGCGTGTTGTGATATTGTGTGCAGTGGTCCAGTGGTAACCTGGACATTGGAAAAGACAGTGATAGTAACCACTGGGTCCACAATAGTTAACCTGGTTCTGTTGAACTGGCAACTGTTTATTTATATGTGCAACGTTTAAAGTCATAGCGCCTCCCGTACAGGAAGAATACAAGAATACCTGTTATTATTAAAAATGTTATATTGGTGTTATGCATAACTAAAAATGTCACTCTGTACTGGGTAGGGTAGACTGGACACTTGAGTACAAGTGTAATTTCCCAAGGGGGAGTGTAGCGCCCCACTAAGAGAGCGTCACAAAAGGGTACTGCACCCCTGACTGAAGGTCCTGGTGGGAGGAGAAGCTAGGTTATAAAGCAGTGGGGAAAGCAGTAAGGAGTTAGTCAAGAAGAGGAAGTGAGTTAGAGGAGGAGATCAGGAGAAAGAGTTCAAGTTCACAAGAGTTCAGTCAGAAGGGAGCTGCAAAGATCAGTGCAGCAGTTGAAGCAGAGTTGGAGAGCTACAGAACAGCAGAGAGAAGCTAATGGAGAGGGCACCTTAACCTGGTGACCCAGAAAAGAAAGAGGCCAAGAACAGAACAGGTAACCAAATATCCTAGCCCAGTCCAAACCCGGAGTACCGGCTCCGAAGTGGTCTACAACCCTGAACCACAAACCCAGAATGGTCGATGACTTTATAGGAGCACGACCCAACCGCCCTACAACCAGCATGGTCCTCACCAGAAACGCTAAACAGAGTTGGGGTTTCCTTGGAGAGATAAGGGGATCACATTTATCTCAACGGGCCTGGTCTAACAAGCGGGATCCGTGCAGGGCAGCAGAGCAAGGGACAGTGAGCGTGATAGAGAAGGAACACCAGTGGAGCTTCAGAGGGACACTGCTCATTGCCAGAACCACCCAGTCCACTACTCTGCAAAGACAACTGCATTACCCTGTAACCCTGCAGAATTACCGGAGTAAAATGCCCGTTCAGAGTGAGCAACGTGTCAGTGATTTCTTCCTTGAACTGTGATTTACCTGCCTTGCTCCACAGTGACTGTGCTGCCGTACTCCACCATCCACTACTACTTCCAAAACCCCGGGGACCCCGCTCCTCCTGTAGGGAACCACTCCATCTTGCTCCGCCCATCACCCCGGAGGTTCCAGTAGCGCCGGTGCCATCACCGGGACCTACAGGTGGCGTCACGAACAAACTTTATTCTTTTATTATTTTTCTTTTTCACATTTTGCATTGACCACCAGGGCCACAGCCTCAGGCACCGCCACCCGTGAACTCCAGACCGCGCCTGAGATCTGAGTCCCCTGGTCTGGGTGAGTAAATTTGGCGTCTACGAACAGGATTCGTACTGTACGAACTGTATTTAACGGGTACTGTGCGCCTTACGGAACATTATTGGCCATCCTGGAACTTTGTCTATATACGGCACTAAAGAACTTTTCCCGCTATTTCTAGTGGGCCAAGATGGCAATGTGAGAGACAATGTGCTGGCCCAGGGCGTGCCTCGGCCCCTCGTCGTGGAAGGGCCATGGCAGAGGCGCCAAACCATTTTCCCGCCCCAAATCTCTAAGGAAAAACCAAGGGGGCGGGTCAGTCACCTGAGCCCGCCCATGGACTATAAAACAAAAGGAACAGGGCGTGGCCGGGTCTTAGCAAGGAGCTTTGCCACCAGAACCTGCGCCAGCTACGACGGGTACGGGTTTTGGAAAAGCAAGCATGGCAGCTATCTGGCTGAGAGAGCTGATGCAGGAGGTAGAGGAAGAGTCCCGAGCCGCCATCAACGAGCCAGAGTTAGTCTCCGTCCACACCATCAACGGGGATCCGACCTTCTGGGAGACTGCGCTCCAAGACTTGAGAGTCCAGCTCCTTGAAAACACCAAGAAGCTGCCTTCCGAGGAGCCAGACCTTGTGATTGAGGCTAGTGAGCCAGAAGAAGATGATTACCAGTTCCCTGATGAGGACGAGGAACCAGAACAGTTGAGCTCCGAGGAGGAGGAGGATCTAGTACAGAACCCCGCTGGGCAATCGCCACCTGAAGCCCGGGTAGCTTGGTGGTGCATAGCAACAACATCAGTGACCAGCGGTCCTGGTCTAACAAGCGGGATCCGTGCAGAGCAGCAGAGCAAGGGACAGTGAGAATGATAGAGAAGGCACACCAGTGGAGCTTCAGAGGGATACTGCTCATTGCCACAACCACCCGGTCCACTACTCTGCAAAGAGAACTGCATTACCCTGTAACCCTGCGGAATTACCGGAGTAAAATAAACGTTCAGAGTGAGCAAAGATGAAGTATATAAAGAGAAATCTAACAACAAAGGAGAAAAAAGGCATTGAAGAATTGAGACACAACGAGGATATCATAATAAGACCCGCAGATAAGGGAGGGGCCATCGGGATAATGGATATGGACAAATACATCAATAGAGGAGAATCCAACTAGAAGGCAACAAGTAAGTGCCTAAGCAGGGTGAGAATTAAGCAGTCAGCAGAAGCAGTGCCTGAAAGATATATTGTACATTTCAGAGAGGAGAGATAGAAACTAGAAGGAGGAGAGGAGGAGAGACCGCATTGAATGAAATCCAACACAGAAGTATAGAAAAGTCAAACTATGACCACTGCAGTATAGAAATAACATGAATGATAAGGCAATATTGTGATTGCAGAAAGAAATAAGGACAACACTGACCGCACCAAGGCAAAAAAGACAGTTATACCATACAGGTGAGAACAAAGAGGAATACTTCCAAATCCTGGTAAAAAGCAGGGTAAATTACAAACTGAATAATTGCAGGTTGACACTTAAGCAACAAAGCAAGACAATCATTAGAAAAGGAAATAACCCCAGTAATATAACAAAGATAAATTAATTAACATATACAGGAAGCCAAAAAAAATCAAGGGGTACAACAGTAATATACTTATATTTATATTACAGGCATACAGAGAGGGACAACGGGAGGAAGCACCAGAAGGAGGGACTCATATTACTGCATCAAGATCCATCATAACCCAAAAAATCTAGTTTAAAAAAAAAAACCTTTATAAAAATTGTTTTTGCATGCTATGATTTTAGATGTGATTAATAGGGATGGGCGAGTCTACTCGCTAGGACTCGTTACTCGGCGAGTAGTAAGGGACTCGCAGGACTCTGTACTTTGCGAGTTTCCCAGCGATTACTCGCACAGTAACGTGTCCAATGCAAGTCAATGGCAATCCTAGTTTTGTGAGAGTTTACTTTTTCTCACTCGCTAGACTCGCTATATCACATCGCTATGTAGCTTGAATCTCCCCAAATCGTTTAAACAATCGCACCGCTTCACGGATTCCCGCTGTCAGCAGTGAGTCTGAGCGAGTCTACGAATCCGAGTCCTGTATACTATATTCGGGACTCGCAAATTCAGAATCTGTTATGTTCCGACAAAGCTTCCGAGACAGCCTAGCGTGTTAGGTCAGAAAACTTGTGAAGATGGACAAGCATGTTAGCCAATCATATTCAGTAATGCCACAGCCATGTTGGTTGTGGCAGGACTATCATTGGCTTCTGTCCATCGTGATGCCTATGTCATGTATGAGAGGCGAGGCTGTATATAAGCCTTGCCACCGCCATTTTCTCCACATTCCTGTGACGATCTGAGCTAGTGCAGGGTGACGTAGATGCTGGAGCAGATCATAGGGAGTGTCAGTCAGTGTAGGGAAACTTCAAGATTCGTTATATTTACCCCAAAAAGCTCTTGTGAGAGCTACCAGGAGGACAGAGGAGTACTGTGCAGAGGACTGTTGGCAGGCAGGCAGGGAGGAGCAGCCTTTATGGTGGGTTTACACATTGCGATATCGGCGTCCAACTCCGATCAAAAGTCACATGGTTCGTGCGTTGGACCCGATATCGTTCCTGTGTTGTACGGTGTGAACATCCAATACGATGCAGGAACGATGGTAAACCGATGTCGGGGGTCGAATGAGCGTGCTATTCAACCGCCCGATATCGGATACCGGTTGGAGCCGGATCGTCCCGTGTGACAGCCCAACTCCGATGTGTACTGCAACATGACCCATTCACTCCCATGTTAAATCTTCGTTCCTGGGTCGGGGGGCGTACACATCGTAGGGACGTTGTATCCCGGTATCGCAGCGTGTAAACTGCCAATGTGATTCAGGGAAAACCGGGCACGAAATGCGCGCTCCCGCGCCATTGTATACGATATCGGAATGATATCGTGACGTGTAAACCCACCATTACAGTGCACACAGGACCGACCTCATAGCTTAGCTTACTCACACACGCTTTCCTAATAGCTGAAGTCAGAGGCTTAGCTGAGGTACTGTTTCTTATTTTTTGCACCTGATAGATTTTGGGTCATAATAACCCCTTCAGCTTTATTTTCTCTGTGGCAGACCAGTGTGTTGCTGCTCTCCTACCTGCAAATAGCACGTACGCCACCCACTTGTGCGACTACTTGTGCGCACTTAATAATTTTTGCAGGGACTAGTGTGCTGGCTTCACTGCCAAGTGTTAGCACACACTTAACCTGACAAAACGGCAATGCGAGCGCTTTCCGAGACACAACTGCGATTTGTAAATCGCACATTACTCGCTATTACTCGCTTCCCCATTCATTAACATTGGATTCGCTAGACTCGCAACGAATAGCGAGTCCCGGGCTCGGACTCGCTAGAGTCAAGCGATTCCGAGTAATTTAGGACTCGCCCATCACTAGTGATTAATTGTTTTAAAATTTTAAAATTGTTTTAAAGAAGTTCAATAAAATTCCCGAGAAAGGGTTATATCAATACATTGTATTATTAATAGACACAGAGACCAAGAACAATCTATAGACTAAAAGTGATAGTTCCAGCCACTAGCCAGATTGTGCGCTTAACCGATGTAAATGTCGAGCCCACTGGGACGGGGGTACTCGCTACAGGACCGGGTCTGCTACTGGGGAATCATGGGTGGTCCTGGTCAGGTCTGTGTCCCGGGCCCTGGCAATAATAAGGGGATATTTACAGGGGAAATGTCAGTCGTGACGCCACCCACTGTGTGCGGCCAGCGATGGGGCCGCCGCTGTTGCAGAACCTCCGGGGATGATGTAATAGCAGCGGAGATGGTATA
The DNA here is from genome assembly GCA_033576535.1 of Allobates femoralis. Classification (NCBI taxonomy): domain Eukaryota; kingdom Metazoa; phylum Chordata; class Amphibia; order Anura; family Aromobatidae; genus Allobates; species Allobates femoralis. The sequence continues at coordinate 496,594,861 of JARQOC010000004.1, forward strand.
GTTCTCGTGGACAGAACTATGTTCCCCGGGGCAGTGATGGTTAAAGTCTATTGTGTGGTGTGCAGGCTTGGTGCTGAGTGCAATTCACTTACTCTCCAGATGCTGTAGGAATCCTCCTTCAGTGTCTGAGCCTGCACGCTGTGGCTCTCCAGGTGCAGGGCTGCTGGAAACCTGTATGGATGGAGTAGTATTCAGGGAGACAGAGGCAGAGAGTCGTATTCAGGGTTCACCGTGTTTACTTCTCAAGTTCTCAAGTTCAAGTTACACTTTAGTACGGTTCTCAGTTGGTTACAAGTCTTAGTTCAGTTCTCAGTACACGGGTTCACTTTTCCCTCCGGGTTCCCTTTACTCTCTGCAGCCAGGTCTCTCCTCTCTGTGACCTCTCACTCTGTCTCTGTGTCCTTCCCAGGCTGTTACTGCGTTCTCTGTGGCTCACTTTGGTGTGTGTCTCTGGACAGTATGGCGGTGACTCGGGACCCTCTGGGTCCTCCTGGTTGTCACTGAGCTGCCTGTCCTTTGGGGTAGGGACCCTAACATGTAGCTGTGGTCCCCCGTCGGTTGTTTGGGGATGCCGGGTGAAACTACGGTCCCCTCTATATGTGGAGCCCCCACGGGACGGGGGTACTCGGTACCGGACCGGTCGGTGCCGGGGAAGTCACGGGTGGCTCGGTCCGGACCGTGTCCCTGGGCCCGCACAATAAGATGGGGGAATATTTACAAGGGAAATGTCACTCGTGACGCCACCCACTTGATGCGGCCAGTGATGGGGCCACCGCTGCTGCAGAACCTCCGGGGGTGATGTGATGGCAGCGGAGATGGTATAGTTCCAGTGGGGAGAACTGTATCCCCCGGGGCAGTGATGGTATAGTCTATAAGGATATGAATGGTGATGACGGGGTTAAAGGACACACACTCACGTTTGATAGACACTGGTGCAATTCTCTTCTTCTCCTGATGCTGCAGAGCTGACAGGCTTGTAGCAGGGGGGAGCTCTCTGTGCTGAATCTGGAGCAAAGGTCGCAATCAATACACAGACTCACAGTTTTGCTGTTTTCCAAAGCTTTACTGCTGATGTTATTGCAGATTATAGTCCACGGAGTCTGTAATGGGGCTGAGTTCTCTTCCCACCCTGTCCAGGGTCGTCAGCGTCCTTATGCTGCACTGTGTGTGTGTCCTGGCTGCTGCTATTAGCTGAGCTGCTGGGATTCCTCACGTCTCTCTCTCTGTATTCTGCTGGTACCACTTGGCTAGGCAACTTGAGTCCTCTGTGCTGTGCTGACCCCTCCGTGTTGCTTTGCTCTGGTACTAGGGGCATCTAGAGACCCCACTGTTCCTGGATTCACTGTGCTGTGGGTGCCAGACACAGTACCGGATCCGGTGTCCGTTCTGTGCATTCTTCTGGGGCGAGTGAAGGTGTCACTCCAGCTCCCAGACGTGTTTCTCTGTCTGTAGTTCTCCTGTTCCTCTGACCCTTACTAGGTCTGCACTGAGCTAACTCTGCTCTGTGTCCTCTTCACAGCCCTGCTCCGAGCTGAACTGAGCTCTCCCTCATGAGCAAGAGTATATAAGGAAGCAGGTGGTGCTCCCCCTCTTGGCCCAGAGGTGCTAGTGTTCGTCAGTGTGTAGTGGGGGAGAGAACCCATGTGATGTTATTGTGGCACATTAACCTATGGGGTGCCACATATAGCCGACACTCTACTCAGCCTAGCCTCCAGCAGTCCTCCCGTGTGAGGCTCTACCAGGCTCTCTCTACTGTGTCTTCAAGTATCATAGGAGGGCTACCCCGCCTGCAGTCTGTCCTCTCGGCTGTAGTTCTAGGGACTAGTGTCACTGTCCGTCTCTTCCCTCACACTCCTGGGGTGCTGGCTTCGGACGTGCTTTCTCTCTGCGGCTCGCACTGGCTCTGTTCAGATTCTGCGCTCCTACACCCACACTGGCAGTACATGTGATCTCAGTCTTTTTATCTCAGCCTACCTCAGCCTACTGACTCCTTCCTCCTCCCCCTTCACTACTTCTACCTTCTGTCACCTGACTACATGTGTGCCCACCCACTGCTCTAAACCCACCACCCCTCGCCTGCTTAGAGTTCCTAGGCTCCGAGTTGGGTGCTGCCCTCTACTGTACGTGGGCTGTGAGGGTGTTGATGTGCAACTGTCGTCCTACCTGACTGGCTGCAGTTCCCTTTGTGGCCTCCTGAACGTAGGGGCGCCACATAAATATATACAGAGGTTGGATATATATGAATACGTTTTTAACAAGTAAAGGGTATACAGACACACAGCATCACCTGGGGCGGACAGCTGCCCATCATAACAAGAGAGCTCCAGTGTTTAAGGTATAGATACACAAATATCAGAAGTTTAAAAAATGGATTGGCATGTTTGACCCCGGCCATATAGAAGAGCTGGAGCAGTGGGTCTCACAACTGGAGGGTGATATCACATAGCTCTCTTCACAGTTGAAAGAGACAACTGCGGAAACAAAACGCCTGTCTGAGAAGGTTGAGGACATGGAAAACAGGTCAAAGCACAGCAATCTAAGGTGAGGGCCACACTTCACAGGTCACCCACATTAGGCGGCCGTCACACGGAACGATATCTTGCCCGATATCGTTTAAGCGATCTCCTTTTTGATCGCTTAAGCGATATCGGGCAAGATATCGTTGCATGTAATCAAGCGATTTACGATGGTAAATCGCTTGATCGTGACATCGCTGATCTGAGGTTCGGTTCTCAGATCTAGCGATGAACGATGCAACGATCTGCATCATCGTGGTGTATAACACCACGATGAACGATCTCCCAGCGACCGCGCCTATGCTGGGAGATGGTAACTATGGTACACGTCGGGTAACTAAGCGACGCGCGGCGCCTAGTAACCCGATGTGTACCATAGTTACCAGCGATCTCGCTGGCCCACATCGCTGGTGAGTCTGTCTGTGTGACATCTCACCAGCGATGTGAGCGATATTGTAAGCGATTGCGCGTGCACGTGATCGCTTACAATATCGCTAAAGATATCTCACCGTGTGACGGCCGCCTTAGCCGGATGATGTTAATTCCATAGCACTTTACATACATCAGTAATGCTGTCCCTATTGAGGCTCACAATCTAAATATCCTATCAGTATGTCTTTACAATGTGGGAGGAAACAGGAGTGCCTGGAGGAAACCCATGCAAACACGGGGAGAACATACAAACTCTTTGCAGATGTTGTCCTTTGGGTACCGTCACACCTGGACATATTGCCGGCGATTTCACAGGCCATGCTGATGCATGGCCTGTCGCTGGCGACATCGCCAATGCGTCGCCCAATGTAAATGGGCGAGGGCGACACATCTGAGTGGTCGCCTGGTTTCACATCAGAGCTCTGAAACCAGGCGACCATTCTTAGGCGATGTGTGCTGACCGCCCTGTGTAACATCTCATGAGCGATGTCAAGGGCGACAGCACACATCGCCTATACTATTTCGGTAGGCGGGTCAGGGCGTATTTACTAGCTCTGTCGGTCTGCGTGGATTGGTGGCAGCTCCAGCGTTACTATTGGTAGTCTTGTTCCTCGGCGTCCTAATTGATGATGTGAACGTCCCACAATAAAGTCGTCTTCCTTTCCTTGGTGCTGAAAGGTGTATAAAGCCCTTTTGTCATCTGCATTTTACGCTGATTGCGGCAGTTGCGGTAAAAAAATGCAACTGCCGCGATTACCGCAATAGGCGGTTCACTTGCGGCAAGCCCCATACAATGTCTATGGGGCTTGCGGCAGGTGCGGCAAGTGCGGTTTCGGCACTTGCGGCAGGTGCGGCTGGGAAAAAAACCGCAGCATGGGGTTTGCTGCAAGTGAACCGCAAGTGCGGCCGTATTGCGGTAATCGCGGCAGTTGCGTTTTTTTTTTACCGCAACTGCCGCAATCAGCGTAAAACGCAGATGACAAAGGGGCCATACCCAGGAGCGTACATATTATTAAAAAGCAGCGCATTGATGCTCCACTATGTGCTACAAAGTGCTGAGATGTGCCATTGTCAAATGTCTCTTTTTACGCCAACACAATTGTCACTACATGTCAATTCTGCATCAGACACCACAGCCAATCACATTTCTTCGAGGCGTCACACAACATAATGTTAATGCCTATCTCCTAGATGCGGCTAAAAATTACGCCCACATCGCTAATGTGGTTGCCCAGTGTGACGGACAAGCGGCCACCAGCGACCTGATCGCCTGTGGGCCTTGGGCGACGCTCAGGCAATTTCCGGTCAGGTCTGAGCGTCGCCTGAGTTGTCGCCCCGTGTAAATGGGCGTCACGCAAAAACGTGCGCACGCACGTGCGTCACCGGCGATATGTCCAGGTGTGACGGTACACTAAGTGTTCTTGGTGGGTATTGAACCCAGGACCTCGGTGCTGCAAAGGCTACAGTGATAACCACTTGAGCCACCATGCCTCCTGTGTTGAGCTCCAGAACTGCATTCACTATGAGGTTCGGCTGCTGGTTGAGGGGTTAATTTGTGACTCACCTGGGCACCCCTCCCCCTGGCTTTTAAGTAGCCTCTCCTTTCTGACTTGTGTGTTTGTGTTGCTGAAGTCCTTTCCTATGAAGTTGCTGTATCTCAGTTCTGTGGAGGGAGGTGAGGGGGGAATAGCACAGGGCTGGTGGAGGAGTTTTAGAGAGAGGCTGGAGGCCCGAACCTTCTCACCTTAAGAGATACCTTTGGGATCAGGGCCATTCATGGTTCCTAGACTAGGGTCAGACTAGTCTTCCCTGGTTACCCTGCCCATACCTGCCATTCCCTCATCAGCATTCTCACTACACCGTGACACGTTACTGCAGAGCCCAGCCTGCTGTAATGCTGACCGCTAATGTCGGGTGATTCCTGTGAACGCTGCTCCATAATAATCCACTGTATACTATGGATACAGCTTCACAGGAAGCCCCAGGCAGTGTGCTTTTGCAGAGTGCACAGGAAAATGTTGTCAGCACTCTTTTCCTGTGCATTCAGCAAAAGCGCACTGCCTGGGGCTTCCTGTGAAGCTGTATCCATAGTAAATAGCTGGTTACTATAGAGCAGCGCTCACAGGAATCTCCCGACGTTAGCAGTCAGCGTTAAAGCAGACTGGGCTCTGCAGTAACGTCATCTGGCTAACGTGGGTGACCTGTGAAGTGTGGCCCTAGCCTAAGTCTAGTGCAGCTGTCGGAGTCAGGCCCTGAAGTTGAACTTTAAAGACTTTGCAAAAGAAACCTACCAATAGCCCTGGGAATTAATCACGGTTGTAGGGTTGAAAGGGCTGACCAAGTTGGGACAGATCTATTATCTCATAACTAGGGATGGGCGAATCTACTCGCTAGGACTCGTTACTCGGCGAGTAGTAAGGGACTCGCAGGACTCGGTACTCTGCGAGTTTCCCAGTGATTACTCGCACGAGTCCAATGCAAATCAATATCAATCCTAGTTTTGTCAGAAACGATGACAAAACTAGGATTGCCATTGCTTGCATTAGACTCGGCTACTGTGCCAGTGATAGCAGGGAAACTCGCAAATAACTGCTGTTACATTGCGAGCCGAGTCCAGCTGTCTTCTCTGTGCAGCTCCAGGGTCCTAGAACCTGCCTGCTCACAGACATGATGTAGCAGTGCTGAGATTGTTCTCAGTCTGCTCATTCCCTGTGCATAGACATCTATCTATGCACAGGGGATGTAGCAGAGAGGACATCGCGTTTTGGACTACGTCGGACGGAAGAGGATTTTTTTAATTAAAGATGGAGTCCCTAATGGCTTTTTTTTTTTATTTCAAATAAAATTTTTTCTCTGTGTTGTGTTTTTTTAACCCTTTATTGGAGATTCTTAGTGGCTGGGTCAAACGTGGCCTGACATTAAGAATCTCGGGCTTAATACCAGCTTGTATAACAAAGCTGGTATTAACCCCTTTATTACCCAGCGTGCCACCTCTACCAGGGCCGCTGGAAGAACGGGGTTCAGCGCCAGAGGATGGCGCTTCAATGAACGCGCCATCTTCTGGGGCGGCTGCGGGCTGCAATTTGCAGCGGGGGGTGCCCAGAAAGCTTGGGCATCCCTGCGCTGCGGATTCCAGCCCCCAGCTGCTTAGCTGTACCTGGCTAGACATAGAAATTGCGCGGAGCCCCACGCATTTTTTTTTAATTATTTCATGAAATTCTGAGATTCTGACTCTGAGACTCTGACTCTGAAATTCATGAAATAATTTTAAAAAAATGCGTGGGGCTCCGCCCAATTTCTATGTCTAGCCAGGTACAGCTAAGCAGCTGGGGGCTGGAATCCGCAGCGCAGGGATGCCCAAGCTTTCTGGGCACCCCCCGCTACAAATTGCAGCCCGCAGCCGCCCCAGAAGATGGCGCGTTCATTGAAGCGCCATCCTCTGGCGCTGAACCCCGCTCTTCCAGCGGCCCTGGTAGAGGTGGCACGCTGGGTAATAAAGAGATTAGGGCCAGATTTGTATTATCAGCTGGCCCTAAGCCCGAAATTTATGGCGGTCACGCCAATATTAGACATGACCGCCATGAATTTCTATTAAATTGTTTTAAAAAAAACACAACACAAAGAAAATTTTTTATTAGAAATAAAAAAAAAAGCCATTAGGGACTCCATCTTTAATTAAAAAAATCCTCTTCCGTCCGACGCAGTCCAAAACGCGATGTCCTCTCTGCTACATCCCCTGTGCATAGTATAGATGTCTATGCACAGGGAATGAGCAGACTGAGAACAATCTCAGCACTGCTACATCATCTCTGTGCACAGACATTCATGTCTGTACACAGGGAATGAGCAGACTGAGAACAATCTCAGCTCTGCTACATCAGGCAGCAGGCGGGCTCTAGGACCCTGGAGCTGGCAGCCAGCACAGAGGAGAAAGCAGGACTCTTATCTGTGCGAGTTTCCCAGCCAGCGATTACAGTTGCAAAGTAAACGAGTCCAATGCAAATAAATGACAAAACTAGGATTGCTTCAGGCTGAAGCTTCCGAGACACATCTGCGATTTGTATATCTCACACTACTCGCTATTACTCGCTTCCCCATTCATTAACATTGGACTCGCTAGACTCGCAACGAGTAGCGAGTCCTGTGCTCGGACTCGCTAGAGTCAAGCGATTCCGAGTAATTTAGGATTCGCCCATCACTACTCATAACCAAAGATCTGATGACCGGACATTAAGACCACGTCCAGTAATCATGACATTTCTTGATAACAATGATAAATTTGACATAATGAGAGCATATAGGAGTTGTTCCCGTTCAGTAACTGTGAGAGGGATAAAAGTCCTATAATTTGAAGACTATTCTGCAGAGATGGCAAAACCCAGGAGCGCATTTAGTAAAATAGGTGCAGCACTCTATCAAGCAAAGAAAAGTTTTATACTTTAATATCCTGTGACACTGAGGATTTTCCACATTGAATGTGTTAACCTCCTCTACAAATCGCCGAACGGCGCAGAAAAAGATATGGAAAAAATACTGTGCACCGCGAAAAGCATCAAACAAAGAAGAGGTCATAAGGAAGACAGACTTTCCTCAACATCAAAGCCTCAAAGGGCATCTGGCCAGCCCAGGTGAAGCACCAAAGAAATGGACTGCATCTTACACATCTTGATCCTAATGTTCCCCCCCCACACACTTTTTCTACAAACAGGACAGTGTCTCCCCAAATTGACTTGATGATGTTGATAACTGGTTAACTAATGCCAATTAGTTGTGCCTAGATGAGAATGGGTTTCAGCAGGATGGAGTGTCCGAACAGGGCCGGCTCCAGGTTTCTATGGGCCCCAGGCGAAAAAGTCTCAGTGGGCCCCCTTTAGTACATATTGCGGACTATAATATATATATTGCCGTACACTTACCGCAAGCCCCATAGACAATGCATGGAGCTTGCCGCAAATGCGCAGCAAGTGCAGCCGCTAGGCGGAAAATGCGGCAGATGCGGGGGTTTTTACCACAACTGCCGCATTTTTCAAAAAACGCCTATGTGAAATCAGCCTTACAGGAACAGTGACTGCTGAAATCAGTAAGAGCTGTTTCTGACAGTGAGTATATTACATGTTGTTAGGAGCGGGCTAAAATGCGTTTGTGTTCCCTTGCGCTTTTTAAAAGTACCCTTCAAACGCAACATGTTCCATTTTTGTGCATTTGAGGATGCTTGGTATATACACAAGCATCCTGAAGCGCACAGATAATGCAAGCAGCTCTATGGAGCCACACTGCCATATGGGTGGCACCGCAGCCAAGCGGAGTGTCTGGCCGTCCGGATCACTCTTTCTCCTCACCTTTCTTCTCGCTGCTTCGGTCTCCTCCAGTTGCTCTGCACATATCAACACAGTCATGACAACATCGTGCCCCCTATGCTGAGCTGCAGAATGCAGACAGCGGCAGAATAGACTCTGGAGAAGAATACCGCTGGCAAAGGCGGCTGGGACTATAGGAGCGGGAGCCGAATCCTCAGGGGGCTACCACTAGGTACACATACCTTGTATGCACGAGGCTCTGCTCCATACACCTCGTACACACGCGGCTCCGCTCCGTACACCTCACACAGATACATATCCGCTCCCTACATCTCGTACACATGCAGTTCCGCTCCATACACCTTGTACACACGCGGTCCGCTCTGTACACCTCGTACACTCTGAGCTTCACTCCGTTATCCTTGTACACTCTCAGCTCCGACCGCTCTGTACGCTTCGTACACATGACTTCGCTTCGTACACCTCTTACACTCTGAGCTCCGCTCCGTTCACCTTTTACACTCTCAGCTCCGCTCTGTACGCTTTGTAAACACGACTTCGCTCCATACACATCGTACACACTCGGCTCCGCTTCGTACACCTCGTACACACTCGGCTCCGCTCCGTACACCTTGTACACACTCGGCTCCGCTTCGTACACCTCATACACACGGCTCTGCTCCGTACACCTCGTACACACTCGGCTCTGCTCTGTACACCTCGTACACTCACTCTGCTCCGTACACATTGTACACACACAGCTCCGCTCCGTACACCTCATACACACACGGCTCCGCTCCATACACCTCATACACATGCGGCTCCGCTCCATACACCTAGTACACACTCGGCTCCACTCCGTACCCCTCGTACACACATGGCTCCACTCCGTACACCTAGTACCCACTCGACTCAGCTCCATACACCTCGTACACACGCGGCTCCACTCTGTACACCTCGTACACTCTGAGCTTCACTCCGTTATCCTTGTACACTCTCAGCTCCGACCGCTCTGTACGCTTCGTACACACGACTTCGCTCTGTACACCTCGTACACTCTGAGCTCCGCTCCGTTCACCTTGTACACTCTCAGCTCCGCTCTGTACGCTTCATATACATGACTTCACTCCATACACCTCGTACACACTGAGCTCCGCTCCGTACACCTCATACATACTCGGCTCTGCTCCGTACACCTCGTACACATTCGGCTCTGCTCCGTACACCTCGTACACACTCGGCTCTGCTCCGCTCCGTACACCTCGTACACTCTCAGCTCCGCTCCGTTCACCTTGTACACTCTCAGCTCCGCTCTGTACGCTTCGTACACACGACTTCGCTCCATACACCTCATACACACTTGGCTCCGCTCCGTACACCTCATACACTCGGCTCCACTCCGTACACCTCGTACACACTCGGCTCCGCTCCGTACACCTCATACACATGGCTCCGCTCCGTACACCTCATACACACTCGGCTCTGCTCCGTACACCTCGTACACACACTCTGCTCCGTACACCTTGTACACACACAGCTCGATACACCTCGTACACACACGGCTCCGCTCCATACACCTCATACACACGTGGCTCCGCTCCATACACCTAGTACCCACACGGCTCCGCTCCGTACACCTCGTACACACTCGGCTCCACTCTGTACCCCTCATACACACATGGCTCCGCTCTGTACACCTAGTACCCACTCGACTCCGCTCCATACACCTTGTACACACATAGCTCCGCTCCGTACACCTCGTACACACATGGCTCCAATCCATACACCTCATACACACGCGGCTCCGCTCCATACACCTAGTACCCACACGGTTCCACTCCGTACACCTAGTACCCACTCAACTCCGCTCCATACCCCTCGCGTACACACACAGCTCCGCTCTCTACACCTAGTACCCACTCGGCTCCGTTCCATACACCTAGTACACACTCGTCTTTGCTACATTCACACTGTAAATCCCTCCTGACCCCACACATAAACTTCACCTAATTGAGCATCATGATGGCCAGCACAGCAGAGTCCTGCATACATTGAGGAGCTGATAATGTGACCCCTGACTCCTCCCCTTCATTGACATTATCACAGGTCCTGTCAGCACAGAGTGTGCGGCTCTGTCGGCTCCCATGGAGGGAGATCTCTGGAGCTGCAGGAGGCTGCAAATGACCTCCCTGCAAATGACCCCCCAGCTGCCCCCTGGATATGGCCCTGGCTGTGGGGGCAGTGCTCAGGGGCCCCTGAGGCTAGGGTCGCACTTGCGTTGTGACCCTAGCCTGACACAAGTATTTTCGGCTGCAGCGCATAGCGTTTAATGCTATGCGTTGGAGCCCACTAGTTGGCAATGTAAACAGCGGGTTTCTATGGGCTCCGTTGCTGGCAGCGCATAGCATTAAACGCTCTGTGCTGCAGAGGACAATACTTGCGTCGGGCTAGCGTCACAACTCAAGTGAGACCCCAGCCCTCAGGGGCCCGGTGGGCCCCCTCCAAGCACTCGGGCCCCGGCACTTGCCTGGGTGCGCCGGGTGCTGACGCCGAGCCTGTGTTCGAATGTTGCACCAATACTAATGCCAATGTTGTGCCTAGATGAGAATGGGTTTCAGCTGGATGGAGTGTCCGGATGTGGCACCAAACGTAGAACTGGAAGTTTAAGGGCCTGTCTGCTCCTTATTTGGGGAATGGACCCGGGTCCTGGTGGGGCAAAGGGCAAAGAGTTATGTAAAGTTGTTGATCATGCAGAGGAGAAGATCCAGATGGCATTTTGACAATTATTTATAATATGTGGTATGGGATATGGCTAGTGATGGGCGAGTCCTAAATTACTCGGAATCGCTTGACTCTAGCGAGTCCGAGCCCGGGACTCGCTACTCGTTGCGAGTCTAGCGAGTCCAATGTTAATGAATGGGGAAGCGAGTAATAGCGAGTAATGTGCGATTTACAAATTGCAGATGTGTCTCGGAAGCTTCAGGCTCTATCTGCTAGGACTCGTTACTCTGCGAGTTTCCCAGCGTTTACTGGCACAGTAACCAGCCCAATGCAAATCAATGGCAATCCTAGTTTTGTCAGAGACTCTGACAAAACTAGGATTGCCATTGATTTGCATTGGACTCGCTACTGTGCCAGTGATAGCAGGGAAACTCGCAGAGTAAGAGCTGTCTGCTCTGTGCAGCTCCAGGGTCCTAGAGCCCGCCTGCTGCCTGATGTAGCAGAGCTGAGATTGTTCTCAGTCTGCTCATTCCCTGTGCATAGACATCTATATCTATGCACAGGGGATGTAGCAGAGAGGACATCGCGTTTTGGACTACGTCGGACGGAAGAGGATTTTTTTAATTAAAGATGGAGTCCCTAATGGCTTTTTTTTTTTATTTCTAATAAAAAATTTTCTCTGTGTTGTGTTTTTTTTAACCCTTTATTGGAGATTCTTAGTGGCCGGGTCAAACCTGGCCTGACATTAAGAATCTCGGGCTTAATACCAGCTTGTATAATAAAGCTGGTATTAACCCCTTTATTACCCAGCATGCCACCGCCACCAGGGCCACTGGAAGAGCGGGGTTCAGCGCCAGAGGATGGCGCTTCAATGAACGCGCCATCTTCTGGGGCGGCTGCGGGCTGCAATTTGCAGCAGGGGGTGCCCAGAAAGCTTGGGCCTCCCTGCGCTGCGGATTCCAGCCCCCAGCTGCTTAGCTGTACCTGGCTAGACATAGAAATTGCACGGAGCCCCATGCATTTTTTTTTATTATTTCATGAAATTCATGAAATTATAAAAAAAGAGGGCTTGCCTATATTCTTGTGTCTGGCCAGGTACAAATAGGCACCTGGGGGTTGGGGGCAGCCCGTCGCTGCCTGCTGGATCTGTCTGGTTCCAGAAATACGGCGAAGCCTACGTCATTTTTTTTCTGAAAAATCAATAAAACAATCCTAAAAAAGGGACTGCCTCTTTATTAACCCCTCGCCCATGGTCCATGTATTTCCGTATTTCTGGAACCAGCCGGATCCAGCAGGCAGCGACGGGCTGCCCCCAACCCCCAGGTGCCTATTTGTACCTGGCCAGACACAAGAATATATGGGAGCCCTTTTTTTTTATTATTTCATGAAATAATAAAAAAAAAAATGCGTGGGGCTCTGACAAAACTAGGATTGCCATTGATTTTCGTTGGACTCGTTACTGGCCGAGTAAACGCTGGGAAACTCGCAGAGTACCGAGTCCTGCGAGTCCCTTACTACTCGCAGAGTAACGAGTCCTAGCGAGTAGATTCGCCCATCCCTAGATATGGCTCTTCCCACAGGTTTTTGGGTGGTTCTTACTTCTTCAGAAAAATGTGAAGTCCAACAATGCTATTAGTGGTGTATCAAGCTAGAAATATACTACAGCGTATTGAGAACTCACTGTTTATTTGTTTAAAGGTTAAATTCTCTATCCCCTTTTCACATCTTTGTTAAGTCTTTTTTCTGGCTTTTCTCCCCTTCTACCCTTCTCTAACCACCTGATGATCTCCCTTTAAACCCTAGAACTCTCACAAGTAAAACAAAGCAAGAGGTAATAGGCTGTAGTGACAGTGATTATGAAGGTCATCTCCTGGAATGTGAAAGGGATAAGATCCCCGAATAAAAGAGTAAAGATACTGAGGCATCTTAAAAGGTACTCGTCAGATATTATATTACTTCAAGAAACCCATCTAAAGAAAGAGGATTTTTTTAGGCTCAGCAAGCTGTGGGTGGGGACAAGAGTGAGTTCGGCAGTTCAAGGTTGATGCCCAGGGGTAGTGATATTATTCAATCGTAATTTTTTGTTTATCCTGTTGTCCCAGGAGTGTGATGGTCAGGGGAGATGGATTTGGGTTACCATCCAGCATGGAGGAGAAGTCTATTCAATGTATAAAGACCTATAGCTTCAAACAGTGTTCCTTGAGGACCTGGAGAGGAAAATTGTCTTAGACAACTCACCTTCAATAATTACTGAGAGAGACTTGAATACGGTTCACAATGGGGAGGAGGACAGAAAGAACCAGAGTCTGATCCCTCCAAAAAGGAAGACTGTTCTCCTCTCCTTACTTGAACAAACTGGATTGAGGTATGTTTGGCATTGCTTACATGCAGAGGATAGACAGTTAACCCCCCTCACAATGCCGCTGCGCTTTGGTCTCGAGGGGTTAATAAAGATGCAGTCCCTAAATGTATTTTTGTTATTTTTTTATGAATT
>JARQOC010000004.1:496608420-496778032 GCA_033576535.1 Allobates femoralis
TCCATCAGGAAAATCCACCTTACCATTTTCCTGAAGAAACGATTGGAATATGCTGAATGCATAGAAAACAAACCACATGAATTATCTCATGCCTCATACATCCTTTCTCCAGACATTGTCAGCAGCACAGATTGAAATCACTCTTATTTCCTACAATTCTGTCTTATCCCTTGTTTTACCTGAAGCAGCTGATATACCCTGAAGTTGAGTGCTATACATCCCTAATACACAATCGTAGAACAGTTTCACCTCATGACACTTTTTCTTCTTCCCTAGCTTTTTCTAAAATTAGATTAGACAACACTTTTCGTCTAAGGGCTTATTCACATAAACAAGGACATGTCTAAGTGTCCCATCAAACTTGGTGATGTTCCAGCGATCCCGACAATGATACGACTTGGTAGGATCGCTGGAATGTCGCTAGTTGGTCACTGGTGAGATGTCAAACAGTCAGATCTACTCAACGATGCAGCAACGATACGGCGACCCGTATAACGACCTCGGCGGTCGTTGGGACCCTGTCACACAGCAGCTAGTCTGACAACTCAGACCTACATGGCTGAGTTCTGAGTCGCCAATGAGGTCGTAGTTAAGGCATCAAACACACTGATGCATGCTGGCCAGGATCAAAAAATGGTCCAGGCCATTCCGACACGATCGGCGATGTCACAGCAGGGGCCCAGTCACTGTTATGTGTCAAACATAGCGAGATCACTGGCGAGGTCGCTGTTACGTCACAAAACCTGTGACGCAACAGTGATCTCGCTAGCAATCTCGCTATGTGTGATGAGAGCTTAATATGAATCGGATTAAACTTGGCAATGCTAGTCTATGGGTTTGTGAAAAACCCGTACAGCTCTTGGCTCTCATCCCAGTGCAGTCCAACTTTAATGGCCCTATTACATTGGGGAAGGTGTAGAAACTTTACTTTCACATATAAGAAAAACTGATGAAACTTTGACCAAACTCTTGGCCACTTTACACGTCCCGATATCAGCGTCCAACTCCGATAAAAAGTCACTTGGTTCATGTGTTGGCCCCGATATCGTTCGTGCCTTGTATGCTGTAAATGTCTAATTCGATGTAAGAACGATGCCAAACCGATATCGGGCAAAAAATGAGCAGGCTCTCCAACCGCCCGATATTGGATGGACGATGTGGCCGGATCGTGCCATATGAAAGCCCAACAACGATATGGAGTACAACTTCCCCTATTCTCTCCCATGTTAAATGGTCATTCCTGGGTCGCCCGCACAAGGGGGCGTACACATCGCAGTTGCTTTGCCTGCCGATATCGCACTGAGTAACAGCTCCTATGTAATCTTGGAGTTCTGCCCAAAAAGTGGGCGCTCCCGCGCCGTTGTATCCAACATCGGAACGATGTTGGGACGTGTAAAGTGGCCATCAGACTAAACTGATACAGGAAAAACACAGTTAAATCAGTGATTTTTTTTATGTGAAAAAATTGACAGGTGAATGAGCCCTTAGTCAATACTTCTTATGTCTTAATTGTGTTTTAATTATTATTAACAATGCATTATGTAGTTTACCCATGACTTTTTGTCCCATTGGCCTCTTTCCACTATTATTGTTTATCCAGATTTGTACAGTTTTCTGCAATTTGCTCCTGTTTAGTGGCACTAGCATTTGCACATTATTCTCTTTTTTTTAAGTTGTTTCTCTTTCTAAGGCCCCTTTCACATCAGCGGTAATCGCTGATCGGGCAGTTGCGGAAAAAAAACGCAACTGCCGCGGTTACCATATAACGGCTGCATTTGCGGTTCACTTGCGGCAACCCCCATGCAATGTCTATAAGGCTTGCGGCAGGTGCGGCAAGTGTGGTATAGTTGCGGTTTCGGCACTGGCGGCAGATGCGGCCGCGAAAAAACCGTGGTCAACCGCATTTTTTTCGCGGCCGCATCTGCCGCAACTGTCGAAAACCGAACTGCAAGTGCGGCCATTATGCGGTAACCGCGGCAGTTGCATTTTTTTCACTGCAACTGCCGCGATCAGCGAGTACCGCTGATGTGAAAGGGGCCTAATTCTGTTTTTATTACAATTCCTTGACATCTTTGCTAATGCAAATATTTTAAAAGATTCACAAAATACGACTTTTATTAAAAGTCAAATTTTATAAAATAAAATAAATAAATAATGTTAGAACGTAAAAATCTGGAATCATTGTCTTCTCAGCTGTTGACATTGAGCAGTTTAACAAAGTAGGATTATTGTATATACATGTGCATTTAATTAGCTCTTAAGGGACATGAACTCCTATCTATCTTATATTAAGCAATAATCCAAACTCAATTGTAATGTTTAACTATTTTCTATATTATATTGCAGTTGCATATTGACTCAGCCTATCAAGACATGAAGATAATAGAACTAACAGATATTCGTACAATTTACAATAATTTTCTTCACAAAAATATGTCTTATCTCTCTGTTGTAAATGTTGCACATGCTAACCTTAATGTCAGTTTGTTGCAAATAAATATAAAGCATCACTTATAAAAATGTGCATATTGCTTTATTACCTGGGGTATTTTAGAATACTAATACTGAGTTGTCTCAAATTCTCAAGCAACTAAAATTGCAAAGTGATTGTAAAAACAAGGTCCCAATGATGGTATTCTTTGTGGATCTAATTAAATTATTGTCAATATGATCATCTAGCATATAGGGATTTCTCAAAGAAACAAAGATTATTAAGGAGTCAATGTAGATGTGTTTTTACTTTCATATATACATAAACTAAAACCTTTAGATTTGTTCCATTTAAAATTGTTAAATTAAACATTTTTCATTGTAACATAGTAACATATAGTAACATAGTTTTTAAGGTTGAAGGAAGACTTTAAGTCCATCTAGTTCAACCAATAGCCTAACATGTTGATCCAGAGGAAGGCAAAAAAAAACCATGTGGCAACACTAAGCACCACATTGGGGGAAAAAATTCCTTCCTGACTCCAGATATGGCAATCAGACTAGTTCCCTGGATCAACGCTCTATCAAAGAATCTAGTATATATAACTGGTAATATTACAGTTTTCAAGAAAGGCATCCAGGCCCTTCTTAAATGTTAGTAGTGACTCACTCATTACAACATCATGTGGCAGAGAGTTCCATAGTCTCACTGCTCTTACAGTAAAGAATCCACGTCTGTAATTATGATAAAACCTTCTTTCCTCCAGACGTAGAGGATGCCCCCTTGTCCCCGTCTCAGGCCTAAGAGTAAAGAGATCATTAGAAAGGTCTCTGTACTGTCCCCTCATATATTTATACATTATTATAAGATTACCCCTAAGCACCCCTTCATTTTTCCAACCTAAAGAACCCCAAGTTTAATAACCTGTCTTGGTATTGCAGACCCCTCAGTCCTCTAATGACTTTGGTTGCTCTTCTCTGGACCCGCTCTAGTTCAACTATGTCTTTCTTATACACCGGAGGCCAGAATTGTACACAGTATTTTAAATTTGGTCCCACTAGTGACTTGTATAGAGGTAAAATGATGTTCTCCTCATGAGCATCTATGCTTCTTTTAATGCATCCCATTATTTTATTTGCCTCTGCAGCAGCTGCCTGACACTGGCCACTAAATGTGAGTTTGTCATCTACCCATACACCCAGGTCTTTTTCAGTGATAGTTTTGCCCAGTGTTTTACAATTAAGCACATAATTATACCTTTTGTTTCCTCTGCCCAAGTGCATGACGTTACATTTATCCCCATTAAAGCTCATTTGCCATTTATCAGCCCAAGCTTCTAGTTTACATAAATCCTACTGTAATATAAAATTGTCCTCCTCTGTATTGATTACCCTGCAGAGTTTAGTGTCATCTGCAAATATTGAGATTCTACTCTGTATGCCCCCTACAAGGTCATTAATAAATATATTAAAAAGAAGCGGTTCCAACACTGACCCCTGTGGTACCCACTGTTAACTGTGACCCATTCTGAGTGTGTTCCATTAATGACCACCCTTTGTTTCCTATCACTAAGCCAGTTCTTAACCCACTTACACATATTTTCCCCTATCCCTATTGCTCTCATTTTATGTATCAACCTTTTGTGTGGCACCGTATCAAAAGCTTTTGAAAAGTCCATATACACCACATCCACTGCATTTCTTTGGTCCAGTCCAGAACTTACTTCTTCATAGAAGCTTATCAGATTAGTTTATTATAAGAAAGTTATCTGCTGCAACACTAAACACTATGTGCACTTTAATGAGTGCAAGCAGTGGCTAAAATGCACAGATAATACAGAAATAATGTGAATAGGGGTATAGCAATCACTGCTCTAGATACAATGCAAAATGGAAGACTTAGCTTCAACAGTGGCCACTGTGGAGTGCCCGGTGACCAGCGACAAGGTGGTTCCGTCTCACCGGGTCCTAACGCTATGACTAATGGTGGTATGCAAGGTGTATGGGTTTATATGCCTCAATTTCTAATTAAAAACAAGAAAAGTATGTGTTGGACTCCAACAAAATGGACACCTCAACTGGCCTCAGGGCGGGGGAAGGGGGATAAGGAGGGAGCTCAGTCACAAAAAATACAAATGTGAATAAGTAGTGTGAATGACTGGCATCAACCTCTAAGTGTAGGTGCAAGCAGAAAAAATACATTTATTATAAGAAAGTTATCTGCTGCAACACTAAACACTATGTGCACTTTAATGATTGCAAGCAGTGGCTAAACTGCACTGCTAATACAGAAACAATGTGAATAGGGGTATAGCAATCACTGCTCTAGATACAATGCAAAATGAAAGACTTAGCTTCAACAGTGGCCACTGTGGAGTGCCCGATGACCAGCGACAAGGTGCTGCCGTCTCACAGGGTCCTAACGCTATGACTAATGGTGGTATGCAAAGTGTATGGGTTTATATGCCTCAATTCCTAATTAAAAACAAGAAAAGTATGTGTTGGACTCCAAAAAATACATTTATTATAAGAAAGTTATCTGCGGCAACACTAAACACTATGTGCACTTTAATGAATGCAAGCAGTGGCTAAACTGCACAGCTAATACAGAAACAATGTGAATAGGGGTATAGCAATGTATTTTTTCTGCTTGCACCTACACTTAGAGGTTGATGCCAGTCATTCACACTACTTATCAGATTAGTTTGACAGGAACGGTCCCTCGTAAAACCATGTTGATATTGGGTCATGAGGTTATTTTTCTTCAGATACTCCAGTATAGCATCTCTTAGAAAACCCTCTAGGATTTTACCCACAGTAGAGGTTAAGCTTACTGACCTATAATTTCCAAGTTCAGTTTTTGTCCCCTTTTTGAATATTGGCACCACATTTGCTATACGCCAGTCCTGTGGTACAGACCCTGTTATTATGGAATCTTTAAATATTAAAAATAATGGTCTATATATGACAGTACTTAATTCCTGCAGTACTCTGGGGTGTATCCCATCCAGGCCCGGGGATTTGTCAATTTTAGTGATTTTTAGATGATGCCGTACTTCCTGCTGGGTTAAGCAGGTGACATTTAATTGAGAGTTTTTGTTATCACTGATCATATTGTCTGTCATGGGATTTTCTTGTGTAAATACTGCTGAAAAAAGTCATTTAGCATATTGCCTTTTCCCTCATCCTCATCCACTATTTCACCCAGACTATTTTTAAAAGAGCCAACACAATCATTTTTTAGTTTCTTACTGTTTATGTAGTTAAAAAATATTTTGGGATTATTTTTACTTTCTCTGGCAATGAGTCTCTCTGTCTCAATCTTTGCTGCCTTGATTTGCTATCTACAAATGTTATTTAATTTTCTGTATTTATTTAATGCTTCATCACTACCTACTTGCTTTAATTCCCTAAATGCTTTCTTTTTGTCACTTATTGCGCCCCTTACAGCCTTATTTAGCCATAGTGGTTTCCTCCTTTTTCTAGCATGCTTATTCCCATAGGGTATATATTGTGCACAGGCCCTATTCAGGATGCTAATAAACGTCTCCCATTTGCTTTGTGTACTTTTATGTCTCAGGACATCGTCCCAGTTTATTGCACTAAGATCATTTCTCAACCGTTGGAAATTTGCCTTCCTGAAGTTTAGTGTCCTTGTAGCTCCTCTACTACACATCTTAATAAAGGATATTTGAAAACTTATTATTTTGTGATCACTATTACCCAAGTGACCTCCAACCCGTATATTTGATATGCAGTCAGGCCTGTTGGTTAATAATAGGTCCAGCAGTGCCCCCATTCTTGTTGGGTCCTGAACTAGTTGTGATTATAATAATTATCTCTCATAGTTGTCAAAAACCTATTACCTTTGCTAGAACTGCAGGTTTCTGTTCCCCAATGTATTTCAGGATAGTTGAAGTCCCCCATAATAATGACTTCTCCCCACCCACAGAGACTCTACATTTCCATTAGATTCACCTATATTATCACGCAGGATGGGTTTTAAGGATGATTCTACGTATAAACATACACCTCCCCCTCGCTTATTTGTATGGTCATTTCAGAACAGACTATAGCCCTGTAAATTAACAGACCAGTCATGGCTCTCGTCCAGCCAATTGTCCAATATCCCCACCATGTCATAATTATTTTCCAACAAAATCAATTCTAATGTCTCCATTTTGTTGGTGGGGCTTCTGGCATTAGTGTACATGCACTTTATGCATCTCTCTTTACCTCTATTCCTTCCTACTATATTGATTGTTCTAACCCCACCCCCATGCCACCCCCAATTTTATTACTTGTGCCCAGGTTACTATTTACACTATCTTCCCCTCCTGTACAATGAATACCCTCCCCCCCAATCCCTAGTTTAAACAATCCTCCAATCTTCTGATGGACACCATAAAGAAGCAAATTTTTCTAACCTTAGAAGTTGCAGTAAAGTTGCAAGTCTTTAAGGGCTCCTTAAGGACAGTTAATGCACACATAAATGGGGACTGTTAAATGTCTTATTATCTTATTCCGTTTTGAAACGGCAATCAGAAACAAATGAATAGCACCTCCCAGCCACCGAAAATCCAGTGGGTGACAGTTGTATATGATGGCAGACACCTGTGAGCATTGTCAAGACCGGTTTTGGAACCCAGGTGGACTTAACCCCTTAAATTCCACTGTTAATCACGATAGTGGAATCTAAGTGTTTAAAAGACCCCCATCGCAAACCCTTTCGCTGAAATCACAATCAAAGGAACCAATTGTTGTCATGGTGTTCTTAGATCATATTATGACCCCAGAGTACAGTGGCCTGTGAGATCCTGCCATAAGCAGGTCCTAACAGGCTCTGTCAGTGAGACACTGTCAGGTCTCCTGCACTGCTGTACTTAAGAACAGCAGTGGATGACATCAGTGTTCAAACAAATTTAAATAAAATATTTATGTCCCACAGTGGGACTAAATTAAAAAAATAAAAAAATAATTAAAATATCTAAAAAAAGCAAAAAAAATATTACCCCACAAAAAAGTGCACAAAAATCACCAAAACCCATTTCATTCCTAATAACACAGTGTTTACACAAAAAGAAAAATGAACAAGAAAATGGACTTATAATAAGTATCTCCACATCTGGAATGCCCCAATCTATAAAACTGTCACAATATTGCTATACTTCCATATGGTGAACAGTATAAAGAAAGCAATAAAACATGCCAAGAATGTTGCTTTTTCTTCATGCTGACACAAAATATTTTATCAAAAGGGTCATGCATAAAAATATGGATAGAAATGAAACTGTTAAGCCATACACAAAAAATAAGGCAGAATACAGCTCATTTGGGAAAACAATTATAGTTAGAGCCTCAGAATATGGCAATACAAAAACAAAAAGGAGCAAAGCATAAAAATATATATAATTCTAGGTTCGCAGTAATCGTACTGACTAGTGATGCTTGAACATGTTCACCAATTTCAAATCCGGCCCAAATTTTCTATTGTTCGCTCACTTACAGTTGTGGCCAAAAATATTGACACCCCTGCAATTCTGTCAGATAATACTCAGTTTCTTCCTGAAAATGATTGCAATTACAAATTCTTTGGTATTATTATCTTCATTTAATTTGTCTTCAATGAAAAAACACAAAAGAGAATGAAGCAAAAATCAAAACATTGATCATTTCACACAAAACTCCAAAAATGGGCCAGACAAAAGTATTGGCACCCTCAGCCTAATACTTGGCTGCACAACCTTTAGCCAAAATAACTGCGATCAACCGCTTCCGGTAACCATCAATGAATTTCTTACAGTGCTCTGCTGGAATTTTAGACCATTCTTCTTTGGCAAACTTCTCCAGGTCCCTGATATTTGAAGGGTGCCTTCTCCAAACTGCCATTTTTAGATCTCTCCACAGGTGTTCTATGTGATTCAGGTCTGGACTCATTGCTGGCCACCTTAGAAGTATCCAGTGCTTTCTCTCAAACCATTTTCTAGTGCTTTTTGAAGTGTGTTTTGGGTAATTGTCCTGCTGGAAGACCCATGACCTCTGAGGGAGACACAGCTTTCTCACACTGGGCCCTATATTATGCTGCAAAATTTGTTGGTAGTCTTCAGACTTCATAATGCCATGCACACGGTCAAGCAGTCCAGTGCCAGAGGCAGCAAAGCAACCCCAAAACATCAGGGAACCTCCGCCATGTTTGACTGTAGGGACCGTGTTCTTTTCTTTGAATGCCTCTTTTTTTCTCCTGTAAACTCTATGTTGATGCCTTTGCCCAAAAAGCTCTACTTTTGTCTCATCTGACCAGAGAACATTCTTCCAAAACGTTTTAGGATTTCTCAGGTAAGTTTTGACAAACTCCAGCCTGGCTTTTTTTATGTCTCGGGGTTAGAAGTGGGGTCTCCCTGGGTATCCTACCTTACAGTCCCTTTTCATTAAGTCGCCAATGGATAGTACGGGTTGACACTGTTGTACCTTCGGACTGCAGGGCAGCTTGAACTTGTTTGGATGTTAGTCGAGGTTCATTATCCACCATCCGCACAATCTTGCGTTGAAATCTCTCATCAATTTTTCTTTTCCGTCCACATCTAGGGAGGTTAGCCACAGTGCCATAGGCTTTAAACTTCTTGATGACACTGCGCACGGTAGACACAGGAACATTCAGGTCTTTGGAGATGGACTTGTAGCCTTGAGATTGCTCATGCTTCCTCACAATTTGGTTTCTCAAGTCCTCAGACAGTTCTTTGGTCTTCTTTCTTTTCTCCATGCTCAATGTGGTACACACAAGGACACAGGACAGAGGTTGAGTCAACTTTAATCTATGTCAACTGGCTGCAAGTGTGATTTAGTTATTGCCAACACCTGTTAGGTGCCACAGGTAAGTTACAGGTGCTGTTAATTACACAAATTAGAGAAGCATCACATGATTTTTCTAACAGTGCCAATACTTTTGTCCACCCCCTTTTTTATGTTTGGTGTGGAATTAGATCCAATTTGGCTTTAGGACAATTCGTTTTGTGTTTTTTTCATTGAAGACAAATTAAATGAAGATAATAATACCAAAGAATTTGTGATTGCAATCATTTTCAGGAAGAAACGGAGTATTATCTGACAGAATTGCAGGGTTGTCAATACTTTTGGCCACAACTGTACTCGAGCACAAATGGTTTATTAAAAAGTATTCAAGTTTGGGTTTTGTTTGGTAACTGTTCGGATGACAAAAAGCACTGATGCATTTGCACTAATACTTCTCTTCTATGTTATGACGATTGTCAGTGTTGCATAGCGGGTGGAAGGTGTTTGATGGAGGGAGCAGGTGGGGAGAAGTCTCGGGTCAGAGGAGCAGAGGACACCATTTTTTTTTCTTACCTGCACTTACTATGTGGATGTCCTGTGATAGCAGCAAATCAGTGCACATAAAGCAAACACAACTTGCAGACAACAAAAAGGCTTGTGCGATTTGCTGCCTAAGCCTGAAGGCACACTGGCGTGTGGCTCGCGCATGTAATGCGTGAAAAACTGGCATTGCACTCAGACTTGTATCTTTAAATAATACAGGTCACAGCAATGCGATTTTGATGCATTACGCTCGCCTTGCGAGGGCAATGCGAGTGTAATCGCAGCATGCTGCGATTGCACGTGATTCCTTCGCGCGAGAGGCCATCAAAAGTATATGGGTGCGAGTCAAAATCGTACCCATACACCACACGGTTCGATAGTCACACCTGTGCTTCTATTTCCCCCACTGTGCTGTACAGTAACTAATCATCTTTTACCGCAGTAACAGCAGCGGTACAAGATGTTTAGCTAAAACACTGATGACAATTGACCTCTTCTGAATCGTGGGGCCACTGTGTATTAACCCTATCAGCAGCCTCTGCACGGCATGTCTGCACAGAGGCTGCTGATGTGGTTGCAAACTCTGTGTACAAAGGGTTAATAAGATGTTCTTGTGGTGACACCGTGTGTAAAGAAAGTGTCCTCACTCTCTTGACACATGGTGTCATCACACCATGGGTCTGAATGGGTTAAATCTAGTTTTCAATATGAGCAGCTAATTGCCGGATTTATATGAGAACTGTCAAAAGCTGGTGGGTCTGTACTCAGTTTGTGTACATAACAGAGCCCGCAGCTTCTGGCAGGGAAATGTCCATTGGAACTGTAATGGTGGGTTTACACACACCAATTTCTGTGTCAAATATCTGAACAGATCTCTGGTACATTGCTCCATGTTGTACACAGCCACAAAATGGAACTATGTGTCCATGATTTCACTGCAACCAGAGATCTGTTCAGATATTGGACACAGAAATTGGTGTGTGTAAACCCACCATAAGCTCATTGCTTACAATACAAGCGGAGCTGTTCCTCTGCCGTGGTGCTGAACGCTTAGGCGCTGAAGTCCTGTCTCGGCTTCAGCACCTGAGCGCTGCGGGCTCTGTTAGGTACACAAATTGAGTACAGACCCGCCAGCTTTTGACAGTTCTTATATAAATCCGGAAATTAGCGGCTCATATTGAAAACTAGATTTAACCCCTTCAGACCAATGCTGTAACGACACCATGTGTCAAGAGAGTGAGGGCACTCTCTATACACATGCTATCACCAGAGAACATCTAATTAACCCTTTTCACACAGAGTTCGCAACCGCATCAGCAGCCTCTGTGCAGGCATGCCATGCAGAGGCTGCTGATAGGGTTAATACACAGTGGCCCTGTGATTCAGAAGAGTTCAATTGTCATCAGTGTTTTAGCTAAACATCTTGTACCGCTGCTGTCACTGCGGTACAAGATGATTAGTTAATGAACAGCACAGCGGGAAATAAAAACTCCGTGGCTTAGACAGCCACAGAGCTTAAATTCCCCGACAAATGCTGTCCTACAGGACCACGGACAGCATCACACTCACACGTAGCACACACGCACTCACATCTCACACTCGCAGCACACTCACATCAATACAGGCAGGCACACTCAGCACACGCACCACACTCGCACCACACACTCCCACAAACACGCACAGCATTCGCATCACTGTCGTGCATAAAACACGCTCCGTGTTTGATGCACGACAGTGTGCCTTCAGCCTAAGTCACATGTCCTTGGCATATAAGAAGCATTTCCTGCTGTCACCATTTTCACAGTGTTAGAGTTTAATGACGTACCTGCTGCTGCCACTATTATTAAATTATTATGCAAATTGGTTTTAAGTGTCATAGGGTTGTTTTTTTTTTGTTTCCTTTTAATGAAACCCATTGATGGGATTGTGTCTCAGAGTTCTTTGGATCACTGAAATCAATCTCAGATACCTGTGATAATTATTTTGGCAGGTGACATGAGAAAGAAAAAGGATCTCTCTGCTGCCAAAAAGCAACAAATAGTGCACTGCCTTGACCAAGGGATGAAAACATTAGATATTTCACGAAAACTTAAGTGTGATCATCCTACTGTGAAGAGATTTGTGACTGATTCTGAGCACAGACGTGGTCATGCAGATAAAGGCAGAATGAGGAAGGTTTCTGCCAGGCAAGTTCATTGGATTAAGAGAGCAGCTGCTAAAAAAGCCTTACAAACCAGCAAACAGATATTTGAAGCTGCTGGTGCCTCTGGAGTCCCTTGAACCTCAAGGTGTAGGATCCGTCAAAGGCTTGCTGTGGTGCATAAACCTACTATTCGGCTACCAATAAACAGTGCTCACATGCAGAAACAGTTGCAGTGGGCCCAGACATACATGATGACTAATTTTCAACGTCTTGTTTACTGATGAGTGCCGCGCAACCCTGGAAGGTCCAGATGGATGGAGTAGTGGATGGTTGGTGGATGGCCACCATGTTCCTACAAAGCTGCGACGTCAGCAAGTAGGCGGAGGAGTCATGTTTTGGGTTGGAATCATGGGGAAACAAGTGGTAGGCCCCTTTAAGGTTCCTGAAGGTGTGAAAATGACCTCTGCAAAGTATATAGAGTTTCTGACTGAGAACTTTCTTCCATGGTATAAAAAGCAGAAACGTGCCTTCAGGAGCAAAATCATCTTCATGCATGACAATGCACGATCTCGTGCTGCAAAGAATACCTCTGAGTCATTGGCTGCTATGGGCATAAAAGGAGATAAGCTCATGGTGTGGCCACCATCTTCCCCTGACCTCAACCCTATAGAGAACCTTTGGAGTATAATCAAGCAAAAGATCTATGAGGGTGGGAGGCAATTCACATCAAAACAGCAGCTCTGGGAGGCTATTCTGACATCATGCAAAGAAATATTAGCAGAAACTCTCCAGAAAGTCACAAGTTCAATGGATGCAAGAATTGTGAAGGTGAGATCAAAGAAGGGTTCCTATGTTAACATGTAACTTGGCCTGTTAGGATGTTTTGGAGTTATATAGCTTTTTATTTCAGTGAATGTGACCTCCTAATGCTGCAAATTCAACAAATGAGCATTTTCAGTTCTTTCAAACATATAAAATGTTTAGAAACTCTACTGTGCCTAATAATTTGGAAAAGTGCATTTAGAGGGTTTTTTTTTATTTTTAAGATTATAATATTATCATTGGGAGGTTTTTTTTAATAAAATTCAATGTATACTCTAACTGGTGATGACTTTTATTACACTGACTGTCATTTGCACTGACCATTTAGGAAAATCAGAGAAAAAGAACATTTGCATAATATTTTGGAACACACTGTACTGCAACTGTGTGCCTGCAAAATAGATAGATAGTGCCTTTATTGGGCCATCAGGTGTAAAGCGATGTTTCGGGAACAATCTCCCTTCCTCTAGCAGCTAATCATAGCTTAGGCAAGACTTTTTATACACTTCATTTACATAAATTCTCAATTGTATAATTAATCTAACAACTAGATGGTGGCCCAATTCTAACGCATCAGGTATTCTAGAATATGTATGTAGTTGACATGCTGTGACTGACAGAGCTTGTTCAGTCAATGTGAGTGAACTACATATATATATGTATATATATATATATATCTATTATATAATTGCCGTAGCGACCTCCGTCGCGTCCGGCGCTACTTCCGTGGCTTTGTTCGCGTGGCTCGGCACTTTCTCTGGCGCTCTGCACGCGCCCCGCGAAGCATTGCCCGCGAAGCGGGCATTGCGAGCCATTGCCCCGCGAACAAAGCCACCAACATGCCCCCACCTCTACCCCGCCATCCTGAGCATGGGGATGGGGCTGTAGTGTACAACGCTATGGTATACTACAGCCCCATGCCCAGCCGCCTGTCTGCCCCGCTCCCCTCCGCCATGGGGCTGTAGTGTACACCGCTATGGTATACTACAGCCCCATGCCAAGCCGCCTGTCTGCCCCGCTCCCCTCCGCCATGGGGCTGTAGTGTACACCGCTATGGTATACTACAGCCCCATGCCAAGCCGCCTGTCTGCCCCGCTCCCTTCCGGCATGGGGCTGTAGTGTACACCGCTATGGTATACTACAGCCCAATGCCCAGCCGCCTGTCCGACTCGCTACCCTCGCCGCGCCCGCTACCCCGCTCTGCCCGCCTGAACCCCGCGACGGCGAGGGGAGGCAGACGGGCCAGAAGAGAGGGGTTGCTCCGGAGCACTGTGTCACCAGGCGGTGACAGCTGCGGCTCCGGAGCAACCCCTGTCTTCTGCCCCGTGTGCCTCCCCTCGCCGCCCCGCCACCCCACCGTACACTGCTCCGGAGCCACTGCTCCGGGGCCACCCCTACCCCCCCACTGCTACCAACCACCCCGCCACCTACTACCCTCCGCCACCCCCTAAGCCCCCGCCGCCCCCTAAGCCCTCCGCCGCCCCCTAAGCCCTCCGCCACCCCTAAGCCCCCGCCGCCCCCTAAGCCCTCCGCCGCCCCCTAAGCCCTCCGCCATACCCCTAAGCCCCCGCCGCCCGCTAAGCCCCCGCCACCGTCGATCACTTACATGCCTTCTTCTTCATCTGATCATCCGTCCGATCCAGGAGTCCTCCGTCCTGCCCAGGCGTCCTCTTCGTCCGGCCTCGGGGGTCTTCTGTCTTCTTTCCGCCATCTCCGGGTCCGACGTCCTCTTCACTTCCCATAGAGATAGAATGGACGAAAAATCGTCCATTCTATCTCTATGGGAAGTTTAGTTGCTATTCTGATTGGTCGCTGTGTGCTGGCGGCGACCAATCAGAATACCGCCTCACTTCCCATAGAGATAGAATGGATGAAAAATTGTCCATTCTATCGCTATGGGAAGTGAGGCGCTATTCTGATTGGTCGCCGTCAGCACACAGCGACCAATCAGAAGAGCGCCTCACTTCCCATAGCGATACATAGCGGTGTTTCGGCGATTTTATGGCCGGGCCCCTGGTTCTATTTTCGGCCACGGGGCTCGGCTCTGGTCGTTCCACGGGGCCGGAGACTCACTTCGCGGCCATTGCTTGCGCCTTAGCAATGGCTCGCAATCATTGCGAGCCGTTGCTGATGCGCGAGCAATTGCGCCTTAGCAATGGCTCGCAATCATTGCGAGCCGTTGCTGATGCGCGAGCAATCGCCGCGAAGCACCCATTGCGAGTCTCCAGCCCTGTGGAACGACCGACCACAGCCGAGCCCCGTGGCCTAAAATAGAACCAGGGGCCCGGCCATAAATTCGCCGAAACACCGCTATGTATCTCTATGGGAAGTGAGGCCCTCTTCTGATTGATCGCCGGCAGCACACAGCGACCAATCAGAATAGGCCTCACTTCCCATAGAGATAGAATGGACGAAAAATCGTCCATTCTATCTCTATGGGAAGTGAGGCGGTATTCTGATTGGTCGCTGTGTGCTGCCGGCGACCAATCAGAATACCGCCTCACTTCCCATACAGATAGAATGGACGACTTTGAGTTTCAAATTTACCGCTAAAAGTGAGGCGCGATTCTGATTGGTCGCCGTCGGCACACAGCGACCAAAGAGAATACCGCCTCACTTCCCATAGACATACAATGGACGAAAAGTCGTCCATTATATGTCTATGAGAAGTGAGGCGCTATTCTGATTGGTCGCTGTGTGCTGCCGGCGACCAATCAGAATACCGCCTCACTTCCCCTAGAGATATAATAGACGACTTTTAGTTTCAAATTTACAGCTCAAAGTGAGGCGCTATTCTGATTGGTTGCCGCTAGCACACAGCGACCAATCAGAATACCGCCTCACTTCTCATAGAGATACATAGCGGTGTTTCGTACAATCCATGGCCGGCCCCTTGGTTCGATTTTTGGACACGGCGCTCGGCTGTTGCCGGTCCACGAAAATCGCAATGGACCTACGTGCCGGACTTATCGCGCCTGCAACGACACACCTAATCTATCTCTATCTATCTCTCTATATGTATCTCTATCTATTTATCTATCTATCTCTATATCTATTTATCTATTTCTCTATCTATCTATCTCTATCTATTTATCTATCTATCATTCGGTCCAACGACCGACCACACCCGAGCCCCGTGGCCGAAAATAGAACCAGTGGCCCGGCCATAAATTCTCACAAACACCGCTATCTATCTCTATGGGAAGTGAGGCGGTATTCTGATTGGTCGCTGTGTGCTGACGGCGACCAATCAGAATCGCGCCTCACTTTGAGTGGTAAATTTGAAACTCAAAGTCGGCCATTATATCTCTATGGAAAGTGAGGCGCGATTCTAATTGGTTGCCGGCAGCACACAGCGACCAATCAGAATACCGCCTCACTTCCCATAGACATAGAATGGACGAAAAGTCGTCCATTATATGTCTATGAGAAGTGAGGCGCTATTCTGCTTGGTCGCTGTGTGCTGCCGGCGACCAATCAGAATACCGCCTCACTTCCCATAGAGATATAATGGACGACTTTTAGTTTCAAATTTACCGCTCAAAGTGAGGCGCTATTCTGATTGGTCGCCACCAGCACACAGCGACCAATCAGAATACCGCCTCACTTCTCATAGAGATACATAGCGGTGTTTGTGAGAATTTATGGCCGGGCCCTTGGTTCGATTTTCGGCCACGGGGCTCGGCTGTTGCTGGTCCACGAAAATCGCAATGGACCTACGTGCCGGACTTACGCGCCTGCAACGACTCACCTATCTATCTCTATATCTACAGTTTAAAAACGGGTCACAGCACTTCTTTCCAAAGCGTATGTTGTTTATTCCAGCCTGGCACAGATGGCAACGTTTCGAGCCTGTCAGCTCTTTATCCAGCAACCACATTACAATTAAAGCAGTCTTTTATACACCTTTGGCTAATTACATCACTTCCTTTCACATAATTTACATAAATTCATTTCAACAACAATACCCTTCACCTAATTAGTAATCATGCTAGCAAATAATGTGACAGTGCTTCATATGCATCAGTAATCAGAAGTTTACATTCTTTGTTCTTAAGTACAGTCATTTTCATGCTAATGATCTACAGTTCTGTACAGTATTTAACTTGTTTGTTTATGTTCTTATTAACTGTGTGTCATCTATTACAGTATTGAGCTGTCCGGGAGCGGCTTACCAGGTTCCTGTATCGTGGCATGTGTTCTCAGCGTCCCGGAAGCGCTGCTATGTGTAACTCGCTCGGCCCCCACCTTCGCTAGCGTGGGAGCCGCGCTATGCGTGCGCGGTGACGTCAGCGCGTCCGCGCATGCGCATTTGTGAAACTCCGTCAATCTCCATCTTTGTTGGGGCAATTTTCGATCTGAGCGTGTCTTTATTACATCTCTTGTGCCTTACTCATTATATAAAGTGCTTTGTGCCTCTAAAGTGCTTGCCTTTATCAGTTGCTCTTTGTTTAATAGTGCTCATCTCTAAGATATAGTGCTTCCTTAATTATTAGCCTCATTATTTGTGCAAAATCGCTTTAGTGAATGTGACCTTCACTTTCATACGGGACATCCTCAGGTATATATTTATAGATCTATTTTTCCCCTTACTTATCCGCCCCGTATACTTGACTATTTCTTTTGGCCTAGGTAAAGCCAAAATCATTAACCCTTTATAAATTAGGGGCGATCCAGGGGTGATCCTGTTTTTTGTCCTCCTACTCTCTCATTCTGGTCACCATATGACACTGTGTTCATTATGCTAATGTGTTCTAAAAATCTATCTTAATTATTATCTTTGTGTTTTAATAAAACATACCCTCACAAAGGAATACGATTGATTAGTGCGCCATGTTGTATGTAGTTACCATACAGTGCTCCCTATATCGCCGCTCCCATTCCTTCAACACTGTGCAGACTCTATCAGCATTTTTTTGACCTCCTTCTGATTTCCGTGTCTTCATACTTTTCTATAAATAATTTAGGAAAAAATAGTGTTAATACTTCTGTGTCACTTAAAAACCTATTTAAAATACAAGCGTGGTTAAAATGCATACAATTTATTATGAAAGAGATTCCTATCCTATTGGCTAGAGGGCGACTCCTAACTTATAGTCCACGTTAAGGCCACCGGGTTTTAAAGTGCCCAATTTTTTAATCCACTTTAATTCCTGTATCCTCAGTTGTTTCTCACGATCACCTCCTCTTCTCATCAATGGTATTCCATCAATTGCCCTAACTCTTAAATCCCACTCATCATGTCCTGCCTCTGTGAAGTGCTTCGATACTGGTAAATTCATTATCTTCTTCCTGATGCTGTACCTATGCTGGCTCATCCTAATCCTCAACTCCAAAGTCGTCTCACCTACATAATATTCTTTGCATGGGCACTCTAAAAGATAAACCACATGATCAGAGGCGCATGTAAAAAATTGTTGGATCTTATATGTCCTTCCTTTAACTTCATATAAATTTCCCTTTTTCATCAGTGGGCAATTGACACAACCTATACAAGGGAAATTCCCTGTTCTCGTTATGCCCGTTAGTGTGGTTTGTCGCTTAAATGACCCAATGTCCGACTGTACTAATCGATCCCTTAAGCTCCGACCTCTTCTAAAAGAGAAAAGTGGCGGTTCCTTAAACTCCCTTACTTCCGGTAAGCCATTGCTCAAGATCTGCCAGTTTCTTCTAATCGCCTGAGTTATCTCCCTGGACTCTTCACCAAAAGTTGTCACTACTGGTAACCTCCATCCTTTTCTTTGGGTGGTTCTTTCTTCCCTCCGTTTGTTCCTACTCTTTCTTAGGATTTCTTCTGGGTAACCCCTATCTTTAAACTTATCCATCAGCTTAATAATCGCTTCCTCTCTCTTCTCCTCATCACTGACAATGCGTCTTACTCGTTCAACCTGTCCTATAGGTATGGCCCTTTTCATCTCTATGGGATGGCTACTCTTAAAATGCAACAACCTGTTCCTATCTGTTGGTTTCACATGTAATGTTGTACTCAATTTCCTTCCTTCCAGCTCAACATTCACATCAAGAAACTGTATCTCCTTTTTTGAATGTACCATGGTGAATTTGATGCTGGTATCAACTGTGTTGAGGTACTTATGAAAATCGTCGAGCTCTTTTACATCACCTCTCCATATTAGGAACACATCATCTATGTATCTCCACCACTCCCGGACATTCCGGAAGTGGTGGGACATATAGACATGCTCCTCTTCAAGCACCGAAGGTGGGGGCCGAGCGAGTTACACATAGCAGCGCTTCCGGGACGCTGAGAACACATGCCACGATACAGGAACCTGGTAAGCCGCTCCCGGACAGCTCAATACTGTAATAGATGACACACAGTTAATAAGAACATAAACAAACAAGTTAAATACTGTACAGAACTGTAGATCATTAGCATGAAAATGACTGTACTTAAGAACAAAGAATGTAAACTTCTGATTACTGATGCATATGAAGCACTGTCACATTATTTGCTAGCATGATTACTAATTAGGTGAAGGGTATTGTTATTGAAATGAATTTATGTAAATTATGTGAAAGGAAGTGATGTAATTAGCCAAAGGTGTATAAAAGACTGCTTTAATTGTAATGTGGTTGCTGGATAAAGAGCTGACAGGCTCGAAACGTTGCCATCTGTGCCAGGCTGGAATAAACAACATACGCTTTGGAAAGAAGTGCTGTGACCCGTTTTTAAACTGTATGTATTATAGAGGCTAGAAGGAGCCTCAGGGACGCTTTGCACTCTGTATACTACCAGCATAACACGCTGCTCCTAGCTTTTGTCTCTATCTCTATATCTATCTCTCTATCTATCTCTCTATCTAGCAGTGAAAATGAAAGCAGCACTAGGATCAGTTCACCTCGGGTGCAGCGTCCAGCAGTATTCAGCTGTATACTATTACCAAAAAATTGGACAGCACTCCATCTTGCACATCACGTTTTCTTTATTGGCCCATGTGTACTGAACGTTTCGGTTCCTCAAGAACCTTCTTCCAGCCGGGCCCCTGGTTCTATTTTCGGCCACGGGGCTCGGCTCTGGTCGGTTGTTCCATGGGGCCGGAGACTCGCAATGGCCGCTTTGCGGCGATTGCTGGCGCATCAGCAACGGCTCGCAATGATTGCGAGCCATTGCTAAGGCGCGAGCAATGGCCGCGAAGCGAGTCTCCGGCCCCGTGGAACGACCGAGCCCCGTGGCCGAAAATAGAACCAGGGGCCCGGCCATAAATTCGCCGAAACACCGCTATGTATCTCTATGGGAAGTGAGGCGCTCTTCTGATTGGTCGCCGGCAGCACACAGCGACCAATCACATTAGTGCCTCATTCCTCCATGTATCCCTATGGAAAGGCGCCCTCCAATCACAATCACGGCGCCATTTTTGAAAATACACAGCGACCAATCAGATTCATGGCGCCATCTTTCTGAGGTTGCCGCCCACCAATGAGATAAGGCCGCTTATTTATAGCGCGAAATTTGAATCTTTTTCAACACATAATTCCACCTCTGTGTATCCTGTTTGAGGGAGGACGAGAAGCTACCGCCGGACCATCTGTTGGACTATATTTCAACCGAGATATCCATCCTTCGTGAGTGCCGTCGGGAAGCAAGTGCCGGACCATTTGTTGGACTATATTTCACCCAAGATATCCATCCTTCGTGAGGGTCGTCGGGAAGCAAGCGCCGGATCGGCTTCTGCGATTTATCAGCTAAGATATCCTTTTTGAAATATACCTTTTCACATCAGAGGCTAAATTCCTGATGCTAAGTTTTATTTTCACCTCTTTTGCAATCTTTTATTTTCACCACTTTTACTATCTTGCGCCATGCAGCGCCAATCGGCGCTGCATGGAGCCTGCGCCACAGTTCGGACACTTCGCCGCTGCAAGCGCCGACTTCTGCGCTACAAGCGCAAACTTCGGCGCTTCTAGCGGCCTCCGCGGTGCATCAGACCGCTGTGGCCGAACACTCATTCAGGCGCCGCCCATACAAATTGCCGGTCTTCCCGCTGACCGCCGACCAATCGCATTCTCAGCGCCTCTTCCCATAGAGATGCATTGAGAAATGAGGTGCAATTGTGATTGGCCGCTGTGTATCTTCAAAAATGGCGCCGCGATTGTGATTGGTCACGGTAGATGGCGCTCTGATTCCGATTGGTCGGCGCTCAGCGGGGATAGCGGCGCTTTCTCTGCCGAGCACCTGGTTCTATTTTCAGCAACGGCGTTCGGGAAGGTGGAAGTCTGTAGCTCCACCCCGCTGTGTTGTGATTGGACAGCGGCAACTTCACACAGTAGCGCTGTGATTCCAATTGGTCGGCGCTCAGCGGGGAAAGCCGTGCTTTCCCTGCCGAGCGCCTGGTTCAATTTTCGGCCATAGTGGTCGGCGGCATCGGGGTTGCCGCTTTTAGCGCGGAACGCCGCGCTTGGAGCGGCGAACTCGGCGCCAAATTGTGGGAGTGTGTGGGAGTCTGTGGCGGCGCTCAGCGGGGAATGCGGCGCTTTCCCTGCCGAGCGCCTGGTTCGATGCCACGGTGTTCGTGGACCTTGGAAGTGTGTACTTAGGCCCCGCTGTGTTGTGAATGGACAGCGGCAACTTTACAGAGTAGCGCTGTGATTCTGATTGGTCGGCGCTCAGCGGGGAAAGCCGCGCTTTTCCTGCCGAGCGCCTGGTTCGATTTTCGGCCATAGTGGTCGGCGGCATTGGGGTTGCCACTTTTAGCGCGGAACGCCGCGCTTGGAGCGGCGAACTCGGCGCCAAATTGTGGGAGTGTGTGGGAGTCTGTGGCGGCGCTCAGCGGGGAATGCGGCGCTTTCCCTGCCGAGCGCCTGGTTCAATGCCACGGTGTTCGTGGACCTTGGAAGTGTGTACTTAGGCCCCGCTGTGTTGTGATTGGACAGCGGCAACTTTACAGAGTAGCGCTGTGATTCTGATTGGTCGGTGCTCAGCGGGGAAAGCTGCGCTTTTCCTGCCGAGCGCCTGGTTCGATTTTCGGCCATAGTGGTCGGCGGCATCGGGGTCGCCGCTTTTACCGTGGAGCGCCGCGCTTGGAGCGCCGAACTCGGCGCCGAATTGTGGGAGTGTGTGGCGGCGCTCAGCGGGGAAAGCGCTGAGCGCCGCCACACATTCCCACACACTTCCACAATTGGGCGCTGAGTTCGGCGCTCCAAGCGCGGCGTTCCGCGCTAAAAGCGGGGACCCCGATGCCGCCGACCGCTATGGCCGAAATTCGAACCAGGCGCTCGGCAGGGAAAGCGCGGCTTTCCCCGCTGAGCGCCGACCAATCGGATGCTCAGCGCCATCTTCTGAAGTTGCCGCCAGACCAATCATAGCACAGCGGGGCGGAGCTACATACTTCCACGCTACGACCGACCTGAGCCTTGCGCTCTGGCCGAAAACAGAACCAGGCGCTGGGCATCCAAGTCGCCGGTCTCCCCGCCATAGCGCCGACCAATCGGATTCACGGCGCCATGTTCATGAAGTTTCCGCTGCCCAATCCCACAGCGGCTGGTGTCTGCCGCGATTTTTATGAATGAATATTTCGCGTCCGCCATCTTAGAGTGCGAAATTTGAATTTTTGCACTATTTAAAACCTAAAAAGCTGTTTTCACAGTACAATCTCACATCAGAGTATATATTCCTAATGCCTATGCTTATATTAACCCCTTCTTTATACAAATTTCATATGAGCTACATTTCACCATATTGACCTGTTTTTTTAATACCTTTTTAACCCCTTCTATTCTATTTGTGCTGCACTTGCTATCTCACTATGTGCTGTACTAAGGCCATTTCTACATTAACCTCTTCTATGCCATTTGCATTTTAATTTTCTGTCACACTGTTTTATAGGTTTCAAACTGCTACATTAACCCCTTCCATTCTGTTTGCTATTCACTAACTGTGTCACTATGTGCTGTACTCATGACATTTGAAAATTAACCTCTTCTATACCATTTGTTATTTATTTTCTCATCCACACTGTTTTATAGGAGTGCAAGTAGTACATTAACCCCTTCTATTGTCTTGGCTATTCACTGCCTATGTCACTATGTGGTCTACTACTGGCATTTGAATACTAACTTCTTTAATACTATTTTTAATTTTATTGATCGTGCAGTATTTTGTACGCGTGCCAGTGGTACATTAACCCCTTACAGACTGTTCTATATTTTATTTCTACTTGGAGTGTGTCGTTAGACTGTTAGGAGTACATTAACCCATTATATGCCATTTTGATTATATTTTATACTAATGAGTCTGTAGGACTACTACCTGTCTTATATTTAACACTTTGGATGTAATGCTACCTTACCATTGCCTTATTGTCGTGCCAGTGGGACATTAACTACTTTTACATACCAAATATATTGGTTGCATGGCATTTTGGACTATATGACCGACTGAGGCCCCTTTCACACGCGCGTTCTACATGCAGATTTACATAATTCCATAACACGTGGTAATATTCCGAATATTAACGCAAGTTTCCCATACCCGCCACCAGGGGTGCAGTTGCGTAAGGTCCCGCTACATTGCCGGATTAACGTTCATTTTTACATTGACCTGCCTGTTTCACCATGTACTGCAGAAGTTGCTCTTTTTTTTTTTTCACCCTGCTTGGTCACATTGCGCCATTTGACGCTCGCCGCTAATGCCGCTATTTCACCAACTGCAGAGAGAAAAATAAAAACCACTACTTCCGCAATAATCACAAAACCCTAATTTCAAGGTAAAAATGAACGCTACCTCTGCCATTTTGCCCCAACTTCTGCAACTCCACCCCTGCTGGCGGTTATCCGGAACTTGCCGTCATATCGGTACTTTAACCGCTTTTTTTACAATGTTGGAACTCTGCATTTACAATGCGCGTCTGAAAGGGCTCTTACATCCATTTGTCTTGCCTTCAAGTCTCTTTTTAAGGACTTTAAACACACTGATTTCCATTCACAACTCCATACTGTAAACATCATTAAATATTTGTTTCGTACTCTAAAGAAGTCCATGATTTGCTTTTCGCAGGTTATTGAAATACACACTTTCCTTTTATTGTTTTTGCCTATTTAGACATAGTTATTATTGATTGTTTCCTTAACTAACACACTCTAGCTCATTTTGGATTGGATTCACTGCCTATTCTTACGAAGATGAGCTCTCCAACAAAAAATATCGCTCTTGCCAAGGAGGCTGCATCTACGCCTAAGAAGAAGCATGCACAGAACACTTCGGAAGAGAGACGTCTTCGGTTAGATCGTGCTAAGGCTGCTAAAGTGAAACGCATTGCAGAGGAGACTTTGGAAGAGAGACGTCTTCGGTTAGATCGTGCTAAGGCTGCTAAAGCGAAACGCACTGCAGAGGAGACTTTGGAAAAGAGACGTCTTCGGTTACATCGTGTTAAGGCTGCTCAGGCAAAACGCATTGCAGAGGAGACTTCGGAAGAGAGACGTCTTCGGTTAGATCGTGCTAAGGCTGCTAAAGTGAAACGCATTGCCAAACTCTCTTCTCCACTGAGACGTATTCGGTTGGATGCTGCGAAGGCTGCTTTGAAGAAACGTATTTCTGAACTGTCTTCTGCAGAAAGAAGCCAACGAATGGCAAAAAGAGCCATGGCTGAGCGTCGCAGACGCAAACAACAACAACTTAGAGCCACTGAAGAACCGTCTGACAAAGATACTACTCCTGCCTCTTCGTCTACTGACATTCTACAAAGTGACGAGCCTTTAACACCTCCCATGATTTCCATGGGAAAAAAAAAGCAAAGGTTGACAAGGAGGCTGTGTGTATGCGCAAGAAGCGTGCGGAGGAGAGTTCTGAAGAAAGACGACTTCGCTTGGACAAGGAAAAGGCTGCTTTGAAAACACGGGTTTCAAAAGAGTCTTTGGAAGAAAGGACGTTACGATTAGGCAAAAAATCAATGGCTGCGCGTCAGAGACGCAAACAACAAAAGTTAATGCCTACAGGAGATCCGTCTGACCCTCATACTGCTGCCACCTCTTCGTCTGATCCTCATACTGCTGCCACCTCTTCGTCTGATCCTCATACTGCTGCCACCTCTTCGTCTGATCCTTATACTGCTGCCACCTCTTCTTCTACTGTGTTAACTACAACTGAACAGCCTTTACCACATCGCAAGGCCACATCTAAACGAAAACACTCTGCTGAGGAGACGCCATACAGCAAACAGTATAACATTTTGAGGCTTAAAAGGACAAGACAGATACGTCAAGATACAGAGTCTCCTACGTCTAGACAAGTCCGCTTGACCCATTTGGCTGCATCACGTCGTGACCTACGCCAAAGTTCTTCTTCAACTTCAACATTGCAAGAGGCAGAACGGAATATATATTCAACTTCTTCATTTATGGAATGTGTTGAATCTACGTCCCTTCCACATCTCATCTATGTAGGATTACACAATAAAAATTTACGTTTGTTATCTACACCTCTCCTACATCCAATAGCATTTACTGATCAGGATCATGCTATTGTAGAACATACCTGTGGTCC
This sequence comes from Allobates femoralis, assembly GCA_033576535.1. Classification (NCBI taxonomy): domain Eukaryota; kingdom Metazoa; phylum Chordata; class Amphibia; order Anura; family Aromobatidae; genus Allobates; species Allobates femoralis. Next base: position 496,633,647 of record JARQOC010000004.1, read on the forward strand.
CATGAATGTAATATGTGAACATTGTGAGGCTCGACATTTTACTGCTGAACGCCCATCAGATCAACAGTTTAGTCTTTGTTGCCACAAGGGAAAAGTAAAGGTACCATTACCTCAATACCCGGAGGTCTTCCAACGCCTGCTGAAAGGAGAGAGGGAGTACAGTCGAAATTTGATGGAGAATATCAGGAGCATTAATAGTTCTTTTGCTTTTGCATCCATGGGTGCCCATGTTTCTCTACCACCTGGACACGACCCTTACTGTTTCCGTATTCATGGGCAAATTTATCATCGCACTGGAACACTCCATCCTGCTCAAGATCAACCTCCAGCATATGCACAATTGTACATTTTAGATACTGCAAGCGCTATAGAACAACGGCTACAGTCTCCAGAAAATGTTAAATGTCATCCTACTTTAATGAGTATCATTGCTCTTCAATTGGATAATATTAATCCCTTTGTTTCGGCCTACAAAATGCAATGTGACGTTGAATTAGAAGAACAACAGAAGGCAGTAGAACATGGCACCGTCATGCCAAATATTATCATGGCCATTAAACAAGACAGACAGCAAGACCCTAGACGTTATAACAATCCTACTGTCAATGAAGTTGCTGTGGTCTTTGAAAATGCTGATGGAGAGCCACCATTCAATAGAGACATTTTAATTCATTTGAAACCTGATCCAAATAACCCCTTGGCCCCAAAAACACAGCAAGTCAGTATTCTACACAGCAATTTAGATGCATTACTCTATCCCTTATTTTTCCCTCATGGAGAACAAGGCTGGCATGAGGGACTCAAGCATCAAGGCCAAAGTCCACGCAGGGTTACACAGCTCCAGTATTACTGCTATTTGTTGTCTGTACGGAATCGGTTCAATCCTGTCCTGAATGGTGGCAAATTAACACAGCAGTACTTAGTGGATGCGTATGTGAAAATCGAGGCTAATCGCTTAAATTTTATCCGTCAACACCAAAAGGATTTAAAAGTAGAGGATTATTGCATACTCCAGGAACATCTCCAGAAAAAATCTATTGAGAAAGGTATTCCCATTGGCAAGACCAATCTTTTACCATCTTCCTTTGAAGGCAGTCCAAGAAACATGCAGCAACGCTATCAGGATGCCATGGCTATTGTGACTAAATTTGGACGACCGGATCTTTTTGTAACCATGACCTGTAATCCTAAATGGAGGGAGATTACAAACAATTTAGAGCCATGGCAGCGTGTGGAACATAGACCTGATTTAGTCGCCCGTGTCTTCAGAATTAAACTGGAAGCCCTATTAAAAGACATTAACACTGGATTATTTGGCAAAGTTTGTGCAATGGTTCATGTTATTGAATTCCAAAAGCGTGGCCTACCACACGCTCACATTTTGATCATTTTGGATAGCAAATCCAAACTAAGAACTGAGGTTGAAGTGGATAATATAGTTTGGGCTGAAATCCCTGATCCAGCAGAATACCCTGTGCTTCATCAAATTGTGATGCAACACATGATTCATGGACCCTGTGGACAACACAACCCTAATTCTCCATGTATGGATCTTGAAAAGTGTAAGAAAGGTTTTCCTAAAGATTTCCAAACAAAAACAGTCTTAGCTGAGGATGCATACCCTACTTATCAAAGAAAGGAAGGATCATCCTTTGAACACCATTCAAAGATGATTGATAATTCTTGGGTTGTTCCCTATAACCCTTTTCTACTATTAAAATACAAGTGTCATATTAATGTTGAGGTATGTGCTTCCATTCAAAGTGTTAAATACCTATTCAAATATGTCTACAAAGGACATGATAAAGCCAATCTTGAAATTTGCCAAACCAATATCCAACATGATGAAACACATCAATTCATGGATTCAAGATACGTGAGTGCACCGGAGGCAGCTTGGCGAATATTTGCTTACCCGATGCATAGACAATCGCACTCCATTATTCGCCTTGCCGTACATCTCCCACATTCTCAACCACTTTATTTTCATGAGGATGACTCTGTTGACAACATCAGTTACACAATGCACAGAAAATCTACTCTTATGGCCTACTTTGAGCTGAATGAGAATGACCCGCATGCTCATGATTACTTATACCGCCAAATTCCAGAGCACTATGTTTGGAAACAAGGTGCATGGGAAATTAGAAAGTGAGGAGGTTCTTCAGTGATTGGAAGAATGTATACTGTCAGTATGAAAGAACAAGAATGGTACTATTTAAGGTTGTTGTTACTGCATGTCAAAGGAGCAACAAGTTTTGACAACATTAAGACTGTTAATGAAGTCACATACCCAACTTTTAAAGAGGCGGCATTAGCCCTTGGATTGCTCTTCGATGACAGTGTTTGGAGAAATACTTTATTGGATGCCTGTGTTCTCAACATGCCTGCACAGCTTCGTGATATGTTTGCATATATATGTATTTTTGGTCCTCCAGCTCATCCATTGGAGTTGTGGCAAGAATTTAAACAAGACTTTATCCAAGACTACTGCCATGCATATCACTCCAACACTGAGGAGTGTGAGAATTGTGAAGGATATGCTATGACTGATGTCCAAAATGTTCTAAAATTTCATGGCAAAACTTTTACTCATTTTAATCTACCACGACCAAAAAGAAAGCCACACATCGCCCCACAATACAACAAGGATGATGAGTTAAGAAGAGCTCAGCAAATGAAAGCTACTTTAAATGACCAACAACTTTTGGCCTATAATGCTATCAATCAAGCTTTACACGATAGAAGTGTACAACCTAAGTGCTTTTCATCGACGGTCCAGGTGGCAGTGGGAAAACATATCTGTATGATTTATTAATTCATGAACTAAGAGGAGAAGGCGAAATTGTCTCACCTGCAGCCAGTACAGGGATTGCAGCTAACTTACTGCAAGGAGGAAGAACCATCCATTCGCTTTACGGAATTCCAATTCCAATAAATGAAACATCCGTTTCCAGAATTAAAAATGATACAGATGCTGCACAACATTTGAAAAGTACCAAACTTTTCATTATTGACGAGTCCACTCTGTTATCTAAATATGCATTGCATGTGATAGATCAACTTTTACGGGATGTCATGACAACAGATATCTCCAAGAAAAATACAACACCTTTTGGAGGGAAAGTCATTGTTCTGGGAGGAGACTTTCGACAGTGTCTGCCTATCATCCCTCATGGTACAAGAACTGACATTATAGAGAGTTGTATTAAATACTCACGACAATGGCAGCTTTTCACTCAATTGCCACTCTTCAACAACATGCGTTCCATTGATCCTGATTATAGCAGTTGGTTACTTCAACTGGGAAATGGTGAATTGTGCCAATGATTTCAACCTTGGAGATGATATCATTGAAATCCCACAAGACATGATCTGCACTGGCTCACTCATACTTGCTATATTTGGTGAAAACATTCTCATTGATGTACATAACAATGAAAGCATTCAGATTGCTGCATCACATGCCATTCTTTGCCCTAAAAATGACCATGTGGATATGGTGAACTCTAAGGTTATGGATTGCATTGCTGGTGAATACACTGAATACATTAGTGATGATTCCATTGATCCTGATGAGACTAAAGATCCAGACCAATATCCAGTGGAATTTTTAAATTCACTCACACCAACGGGAATGCCTTCTCATCGCCTCAAATTAAAAATCGGCACCATTGTCATGCTTTTGCGCAACTTTAACAGCAGAAAAGGTCTTTGCAATGGGACTCGCTTGATTGTCATCGCTTTGTTTGACAATATGATTCAAGCAAAAGTCATTACTGGGTCTGCAGAAGGAAATGTGGTGTTTATTCCAAGGATTGATTTATCTCTATCAGAGACTGGCTTACCTTTCAAGTTAAGACGTCGACAATTTCCCGTGAAGCCTGCTTTTGCCATGACCATCAACAAATCCCAAGGCCAAACACTGGAGAAAGTAGGGATTTTTTTGCCAGAACCCGTTTTTGGACATGGACAGTTATATGTGGCTTTTTCACGAGTGAAAAGACGATGCAATGTTAAGGTGAAAGTGCTGGATACACCCATTCAAGGCAAATTGCTGCCCAATAGTGAAAAACTCTTTACTAAAAATATTGTCTATAAGAATATTTTATTTTAAATTCTTTAGATACATATTAGATTTAGATACATAGTTACTTTCTAATTAAACACAAATATTACAATAAATTAGTTTAGCCATAGATGTATAGGAATAGAAAAAAACAAAAATACAAAAAAATTAGTTTAGTTATAGATAAAGACATTATAATTAGTTATTAGATATAAAATAGTCATTTAAGAAATATAGTCGTTAGTGTTTGTTTTTACTAAAAATATAGTGTATAAAAATATTTTACTTTAAATTCTTTAGATACATATTAGATTTAGATACATAGTTACTTTCTAATTAAACACAAATATTACAATAAATTAGTTTAGCCATAGATGTATAGGAATAAAAAAAAAAATACAAAAAAATTAGTTTAGCCATAGATGTACAGGAATAGAAAAAAAAAATACCAAAAAAATTAGTTTAGTTATAGATAAAGTCATTATAATTAGTTATTAGATATAAAATAGTAATTTAAGAATATAGTCGTTAGTGTTTAGTTTTACTAAAAATATAGTGTATAAAAATATTTTACTTTAAATTCTTTAGATACATATTACATTTAGATACATAGTTACTTTCTAATTAAACACAAATATTACAATAAATTAGTTTAGCCATAGATGTATAGGACTAAAAAAAAAAAATACAAAAAAATTAGTTTAGCCATATATGTATAGGAATAGAAAAAAACAAAAATACCAAAAAAATTAGTTTAGTTATAGATAAAGACATTATAATTAGTTATTAGATATAAAATAGTAATTTAAGATATATAGTCGTTAGTTTTAGTTTTCACTAAAAATATAGTGTATAAAAATATTTTACTTTAAATTCTTTAGATACATATTAGATTTAGATACATAGTTACTTTCTAATTAAACACAAATATTACAGTAAATTAGTTTAGCCATAGATGTATAGGAATAAAAAAAAAAAAATACAAAAAAATTAGTTTAGCCATATATGTATAGGAATAGAAAAAAAAAAAATACCAAAAAAATTAGTTTAGTTATAGATAAAGACATTATAATTAGTTATTAGATATAAAATAGTCATTTAAGATATATAGTCGTTAGTTTTTTAGCTTAGAAACATTCTTTTTATATTTCATAGTATATGTATATAAACACACATTTTGTAGTAGATTGTAGATGTGTATCATCTAAATGCTTGCATTTAGTGATAAGAACCTGAAGCTCCAGCACTATAGCTGCTGAGAGATTTCATTTTCTTTTTACACAGGGTGAGGTTTTTGTGAACAGCTAAGAGACGGGTGGGATGCCTGTTCACACACATCTCTATCTCGAACTGTGTTCTGTACATATAAGTACATACATGCATATAGGTACATATTTAGAGACATAGGTACATATTTAGACACATAGGGAAAGAATAGACATTTTGATTTTAAATCTGAATTCTGCTATTTGTAGAATTTATAGTGGGAAAAAAGCAATTTTGCCACTTGCTGCCTAATGGTGACCTACAGTACTCTTACTGTAAGTTGCATGAAATGTATATGGAATTTGTGGTTTACTTGCGGCAGTTGCGGCACATGTGGTTTCGACAGTTTCAACCGCCAAAATCGCAGTTAGCTCTGATTTTTAGTGGTTGCATTTAGTGAACCTGTCGAAGCTGTGCTTGCCGTATTTACTGCAAGCTAACTGCAAGTTCCATATACATTACATGTTACTTGCTGAAAGTGAGCTGTAGGTAGGCCCTTTGGTGCCAAGTGCAGAAATTGTATTTTGTTATTCCACACTTCTGCAAATAGCCGAAAAATATCTGATTTAAAAGGAGTCTAACTATTATTAGGGATAGAGTAGAGTAGGTCCCACCAGCTGTAAGGCTACCTTCCCGTGGTTGGTGGGGAAACATGTACTGGCTAAATCATAGATTATTAACATTCATATATAAATTGAACATACGTAATCTGTACAAAACATCGGTGCCAGTATCTGTACGAAAAGCCTTGCCTTAGAATCATGACATGTACTACACTGACATATACCATACAAACATTGGTAGTTGATAGATAGATATCATGTCTTATGTGCATTATTGTCAAATTTGAATGAATAATGTCTTATGTGCATTATTGTCAAATTTGAATTAATAATGTCTTATGTGCATTATTGTCAAATTTGAATGAATAATGTATATATGCATGCTAGACTCCCGATTATTTAGAATCGGGCCGCCATCTTAGACATATAATGGACGACTTTGAGTTTCACATTTACTGATGAAAGTGAGGCGCTATTCTCATTGGTCGCCGGCAGCACACAGCGACCAATGAGAATAGCGCCTCACTTACAGCGGTAAATGTGAAACTCAAAATATTCCATGTATTTGAAGTATGGCGCCATACAGCGCGGCGCTCTTCTGATCGTTTGCCGTCTTCAGCGAGCCGAACAATCAGAATAGCGGCGGCCGCTATGCCACCATATTTGATTTGAAATATACTGAGTAAACTATACACAGATTCTAGAATCCCGATGCAATTGCATCGGGCTCACAGCTAGTAATATATAAAGCTGAATGTGTGTATGTGTGTGTGTGTGTGTATGTGTGTATATCCGGGATTGGCATCTACACCGTCGCAACTATAGCCACAAAATTTTGCACAGTCACACTTCTCGACCCCGGGAGCGTCATAGGCTATGTTGTGAGGCGAAATTTTAACCCTGCGCGTTCCAGTTCACCAAACAATTTTGGCCCCATCTACATAATGGGGAAAAAGTGAATGGAAAAATATTGGAGGAAAATCGACAGATGTCAGCTATAGAGACAAAATTTTGCACAGTCCTACGTCTGGACCCTGGGAGCGTCACAGGCTATGTTGTGAGGCGACATTTTAACCCCGCGCATTCCAATTCACCAAACAATTTTGCCCCTATCTACATAATGGGGAAAAAGTGACAGTTACCAGTTGACAGTTGTGAATGAGAGGGGCTTAATGATAGCGCCAAAGACTAACAGCACATACCAGCATATAGTCACTAAGGTGGGGCCCCAACATGAGATATTCACCACGCACGGGGACATGTATACACAACACACGCACACAAAGAGTAACAGCAAGTGTATAGTCGCTAAGGTGCAGCCCCAACATTGGATACTCACCACGCACCCGAAAAAACACACACACACACCACAAAGAGACACACACAACATAGAGACACACACACACACCCCAAGGGGACACACACACACTCTATAGCAACACATGCACTCACCCCACAGGGACACACACACACACCACAATGAGACACACATGACACAGACACACACACCCCACAGACCCCCCCCACAGGGACACACACACATAGCCACCCTATAGGGACACATGCACTCACCCCACAGGGACACACACACCACAAAGAGACACACACACACCACACAGATCCCCCCCACAGGGACACACACACATACACACCCTATAGGGACACATGCACTCACCCCTCAGGGACACACACACACCACAAAGAGACACACACCACACAGAGACACACACAACACAGAGACACACACACCCCACACAGACCCCCCCCACAGGGACACATGCACACCCTATAGGGACACATGCACTCACCCCACAGGGACACACACCACAAAGAGACACACACAACACAGATACACACACACACCACACAGACCCCCCCACAGGGACACACACACATACACACCCTATAGGGACACATGCACTCACCCCACAGGGACACACACACACCACAAGGAGACACACACAACAGAGACACACACCACACATACCCCCCCACAGGGACACACACATACACACCCCAGGGACACACACACCACACAGACAGACACAGATGTGCACAAATCACCTCACACAACTCGCCTCATACGTGTGCTATCTTTATTTTCCAAACATAAACATCTGATTAAAAACAGCCAATGTACAACACATGTGCCACATAGGGAATTAAGGCAGATGTCAGTCACATGAGCTGTCTATTATGTGTATGTGTGAGGTAACATATACTGCCTGGCCAGGGGGTGGGTTTACTGTTGGCTGGAGATTTATTAGGCTGCCTATAGCAATCAATCACAGCTCAGCTTCTATTTTCCTACAGGTCATTAATATGACATATTCAAATTCTATTTTGTTATAGCTAACAGCAGTTATTTATTAACCTGGGCGTAGCCGGGTACTACAGCTAGTATATATATATATATATATATAAAACAGAAAAAAAAACTGCACAGCACTCACAGACATAATGTGAGCTGGTGCCAGCAGGGACACTGGGTCAAACAACTAGAAAAAAATTCTCTGCAGCACACAGCTACTACCAATGTGCAAACATGCTAACAAGCGGTATATATTTGAGGAAAAAATTTAAAAACTTACGTTTTTTTCAAAAAACTCAAATCATATTTTTTTATTTTCTTGGGGTTCTTGGTACGCACATTGGCCAATGTCCGTTTGCTCATCAGCCGCGACAAGGCGACCCCAGGTCTGATGAGTCCTAACGCTGACATCCCTGTCCTCCCCCTGTCCCTGCTGGCACCAGCTCACATTATGTCTGTGAGTGCTGTGCAGTTTTTTTTCTGTTTTGTGTATAACGAATGGAGAATCTGGCTCCATGACTGCAACTTGCACCCTCATCACCCACAGGTGGTCTTAGGTTGAGATGGTGTCCTCCCACTTGATAGTGGGATAGGGAGGAAAAGGAGGACAGGGATGTCAGCGTTAGGACTCATCAGACCTGGGGTCGCCTTGTCGCGGCTGATGAGCAAACGGACATTGGCCAATGTGCGTACCAAGAACCCCAAGAAAATAAAAAAATATGATTTGAGTTTTTTGAAAAAAATGTAAGTTTTTAAATTTTTTCCTCAAATATATACCGCTTGTTAGCATGTTTGCACATTGGTAGTAGCTGTGTGCTGCAGAGAAATTTTTTCTAGTTGTTTGACCCAGTGTCCCTGCTGGCACCAGCTCACATTATGTCTGTGAGTGCTGTGCAGTTTTTTTTCTGTTTTGTGTATAACGAATGGAGAATCTGGCTCCATGACTGCAACTTGCACCCTCATCACCCACAGGTGGTCTTAGGTTGAGATGGTGTCCTCCCACTTGAGAGTGGGATAGGGAGGAAAAGGAGGACAGGGATGTCAGCGTTAGGACTCATCAGACCTGGGGTCGCCTTGTCGCGGCTGATGAGCAAACGGACATTGGCCAATGTGCGTACCAAGAACCCCAAGAAAATAAAAAAATATGATTTGAGTTTTTTGAAAAAAACGTAAGTTTTTAAATTTTTTCCTCAAATATATACCGCTTGTTAGCATGTTTGCACATTGGTAGTAGCTGTGTGCTGCAGAGAATTTATTTCTAGTTATATATATATATATATATATATATACATATATATATATAGCAGCGTTATGGTATATGGCGGTGCATAACAGTACATGTACAGCAGCGCTATGGTATATGGCGGTACATTACAGTACATGTATAGCAGCACTATAGTATATGGCGGTACATTACAGTACATGTATAGCAGCGCTATAGTATATGGCGGTACACTACAGTACATGTATAACAGCGCTATGGTATATGGCGGTACATTACATTACATATATAGCAGCGCTATGGTATATGGTGGTACATTACAGTACATGTATAGCAGCACTATAGTATATGGCGATACTCCGCTCCCGTGGCCCCCCGTTCCTCCACAGTAAAAGTAAAAAAAAAATCCTCATTGAGGATACTCACCTGTCTGCCGCCTCGCTCCCCCTCCGTCTTCTAGGTCCTACAGGCCTTTAGGACCTGTCCTTGCCTGGGTAACCGATCAGCTGATCGGTCACATGACCACTAACTGCCGGGGGCAGGATGGAGCAGGGGGGCAGGATGGTGACGGGGGGGGGCAGGATTGTGTCGGGGGGCAGGATGGAGCGAGCGGGGCAGGATGGAGCCAAGGGGGGCAGGATGGAGGCACAGGGGGGGCAGGATGGAGGCGGGGGGGCAGGATGGAGGCGGGGGAGCAAGAACAGCGGGGGGCAGGATGGAGCAAGCGGGGCAGGATGGAGTAAGCGAGGCAGGATAGAGGGAGCAGGGCAGGATGGAGCCGGAGGAGCAGGAAGGAGGCGGAGGAGCAAGATGGAGCTGGAGTAGCAGGATGGTGCCAGAGTAGCAGGATGGTGGCGGGGTGGGAGGCAGGATGGTGGCTGGGAGGGGCAGGATGATGGCAAGCGGGGTAGGATGGAACGAGTGGGGCAGGATGGAGCGAGCAGGGCAGGAGGGTGGTGGCGGGGCAGGATGGAGCTGGCGGGGCAGGATGGAGCCGGCGGGGCTGGATGGAGCTGGAGGAGCAGGATGGTGGTGGAGGGGCAGGATGGTGGGAGCGGGGCAGGATGGCGGCGGGGGGCAGGATGGTGGCAGGGGGCAGGATGGAGACGGCGGGGAAGGATGGAGCCAGTGGGGCAGGATGGAGCGAGCGGGGCAGGATGGAGCCGAAGGAGCAGGGTGGAGCCGGAGGAGCAGGATGGTGGCTGGGGGGCAGGATGGTGGCTGGGGGGGGAGGATGGTGGGAGCGGGGCAGGATGGAACCGGAGGAGCAGGATAGAGCCGGAGGAGCAGGATGGAGCCAGAAGAGCAAGATGGTGGCGGGGGGGGATGGTGGCGAGCGGGGCAGGATGGAGTGAGCAGGGCAGGATGGAGCCGGAGGAGCAAGATGGAGCCGAAAGTGCAGGATGGTGGCAATCGGGCAGGATGGACTGAGCGGGGCAGGATGGTGGTTAGTGGTTAGCAGTGAGTGCGATGGCTCAGTGGTTAGCAGTGAGTGCGGTGGCTCAGTGGTTAGCAGTGAGTGCGGTGGCTCAGTGGTTAGCAGTGAGTGCGGTGGCTCAGTGGTTAGCAGTGAGTGCGATGGCTCAGTGGTTAGCAGTGAGTGCGGTGGCTCAGTGGTTAGCAGTGAGTGCGGTGGCTCAGTGGTTAGCAGTGAGTGCGGTGGCTCAGTGGTTAGCCGAGAGTGCGGGGGCTCTGTGGTCAGCGCGGGACGGGGGCTCTGTGGTCAGTGCGGGACGGGGGCTCTGTGGTCAGCGCAGGACGGGGGCTCTGTGGTCAGCGCAGGACGGGGGCTCTGTGGTCAGCGCAGGACGGAGGCTCTGTGGTCAGCGCAGGACGGGGGCTCTGTGGTCAGCGCGGGACGGGGGCTCTGTGGTCAGCGCGGGACGGGGGCTCTGTGGTCAGCGCGGGACGGGGGCTCTGTGGTCAGCACGGGACGGGGGCTCTGTGGTGAGCGCAGGACGGGGGCTCTGTGGTGAGCGCAGGACGGGGGCAGAGTGGTCAGCGCAGCGGCGTGGGCAGAGTGGGCAGCGCAGCGGCGTGGGCAGAGTGGTCAGCGCAGCGGCGTGGGCAGAGTGGTCAGCGCAGCGGCGTGGGCAGAGTGGTCAGCACAGCGGCGTGGGCAGAGTGGGGGTGAGGGGGCAGAGAGGGGGTCAGGGGAAGAGTTGGGGGGTCAGTGGTCAGAGTAGGGGGGTGAGTGGTCAGAGTAGGGGTGAGTGGTCAGAGCAGGGTGAGGGGCAGAGTGGGGGTCAGTGGGCAGAGTGGGGGGTCAGTGGGCAGAGTGGGGGGTCAGTGGGCAGAGTGGGGGTGAGGGGGCAGAGAGGAGGTCAGGGGGAAGAGCTGGGGGGTCAGTGGGCAGAGTAGGGGGTGAGTGGTCAGAGTGGGGGTGAGTGGTCAGAGCAGGGTGAGGGGCTAAGTGGGGGTCAGTGGGCAGAGTGGGGGGTCAGTGGGCAGAGTGGGGGGTCAGTGGGCAGAGTGGGGGATCAGTGGGCAGAGTGGGGGGTCAGTGGGCAGAGTGGGGGTGAGGGGGAAGAGTTAGGGGGGTGAGTGGTCAGAGTGGGGGTGAGTGGTCAGAGCAGGGTCAGGGGCAGAGTGGGGGTCAGTGGGCAGAGTGGGGGGTTAGTGGGCAGAGTGGGGGTGAGGGGGCAGAGAGGGGGTCAGGGGGAAGAGTTGGGGGGTCAGTGGGCAGAGTAGGGGGATGAGTGGTCAGAGTGGGGGTGAGTAGTCAGAGCAGGGTGAGGGGCAGAGTGGGGGTCAGTGGGCAGAGTGGGGGGTCAGTGGGCAGAGTGGGGGTGAGGGGGCAGAGAGGGGGTCAGGGGGAAGAGTTGGGGGGGTCAGTGGGCAGAGTAGGGGGGTGAGTGGTCAGAGTGGGGGTGAGTGGTCAGAGCAGGGTGAGGGGCTAAATGGGGGTCAGTGGGCAGAGTGGGGGTCAGCGGCGCCCTCCTACCTTCACCTGCTTGTGTGGCGCTGTCACCACTGTGGAACGGGCCGGTGTTGATGACCAGCGGCGGCTCAGAGTACACGGTACAAAGCTGAGCCCCCAGCAGACACAGTGCCGGGGAGAAGGCTGGCATCACTGCCGGAAATAGAGCCGAGGAGGATGGGGCGGACACTGGCACAGCAGTGAGCAATGAGGAGTGGGGCGGTCTCCTCCGACGTGTCCCACTCACTCTGCTTAGCCGCCTCTGGATTGGATGTGGGTGTTGCTGGGGGAGTGGTGCAGACACGCCCCCTGGATACCCGACCGCGGCCTTAGTGACAGGGACAGGGGCTGCCTGCTGGCCTGCCTCAGAAGGTAGAAAAAAGCAGAGAATGCAGGGAAGAGTAATCATTGCAGTGCGATTCCGCATTGACAATGTGTGTGGGCAGCGGTGGGCCCCTGTAGTGGCGCCGGCCCTGGCTTGACTATATATTCTATTCTAATATATATAGTTGCCGTAGCGCACTTCCGTTTGGCAGCCACGTCTTCGACGACGGAAGTAGCGCCGAATATGACGGAAGTGCGCTACGGCAATTATATATAAGATAACAATTTTTTCTTTGTTATATTTATATACAGTGATCAGTGTCATCACACAGTGTTAAATTTATACCCCATTATATTTTCCATTTATGCTTTCTGTTGCTCTTTATGGTACATTTTATATTTTATATTACAAGGGTACCTTTACACGCCGCAACTTTTGGCGGCGATAGGAGGCAATCTAACGGGCTTGTGCACATTCTTCATGGTTGCCTCAGAACGCCGAAGGCACTTTTACATGCCGCAATTTCGGCCTCAACCTAAGGCGATGTGTTGCCCCGGAAGTTGCCACACCAACAGCAGAACAAATCCGGTGGAGTTCCCTCGCCGCTTCACACGCTGCAATCCCCAAAGGAATGTGGGCATACATGGTTAGCGCCGCAAGAACATAGGCATGACAGACCAGTGTATTCCGTGCCCTAAACACGCTGATTAGACAACGCAATAGCGTAATGATTGGCCAGCCTGCGCATGAAGGCTGGCTAATACATGACGCCATTGCCGTTGTGTAGTTTGAATAGACAGCTGTTGAAATAGGGCGCCCTGTGAAGGGACAGCCAATGGAAGCACAGTGGCCACCACCAATCATCGCTTACGGGGCGCGGTCTCCAGCACGCTGTGGCACGCCTCCGGGAAATCAGTAGGCGATGCAGATTCCATCACTATCGCCCCTTCACACGCCAAAAGTAGGGAATTTCGCCTTCATGATTGCCTCTGATTTTCGAGCAGTGCTGTGAAATCGGAACCAGGCGCAACCTTTTTTATAACCACCAAATTCAACAATTATACGCCGCAATTGTGAAGCAATTTCATGGGAATGGTGACGGTGCAACAGATTGCCAGTCACATTTCTCACCGCGGTTGCGACTTATAAAGGTACCCTTACAAGTTCTTCCAGTCTTGCTGGGACTTCTTTGGCTGTCGAAAAGTGAACAATGGCACTATTATAACCTTCAGTTAGAGGTAGGTGGAAAGTCCTTAAAAATGATTTCAGGGAATTAGGCTGCAAGCTTAAGGCAAGGACCTCCAAGGTAGTATTCTCTGAAATACTTCCTGTACCACGTGCCACACCAGAGAGGCAACGGGAGATTAGGGAGATAAATAAGTGGCTCAGGAATTGGTGTAGGAAGGAGGGGTTTGGGTTCATGGAGAACTAGGCTGACTTCTCTGTTGGCTACAGGTTCTGTGCTAGGGACGGGCTGCACCTCAATGGGGAGGGTGCAGCTGTGCTGGGGAGAAAATGGCTAGAAGGTTGGAGGAGTGTTTAAACTAGCGATTGGGGGGAGGGTATTCATTGTACAGGAGGGGAAGATAGTGTAAATAGTAACCTGGGCACAAGTAATAAAATTGGGGGTGGAATGGGGGGTGGAGTTAGAACAGTCAATATAGTAGGAAGGGATAGAGGTAAAGAGAGATGCATAAAGTGCATGTATACTAATGCCAGAAGCCTCAGCAACAAAATGGAGGAATTAGTATTGATTTTGTTGGAAAATAATTATGACATGGTGGGGATATCTGAGACATGACTAGACGAGAGCCATGACTGGGCTGTTAATTTACAGGGCTATAGTCTGTTCTGAAATGACCGTACAAATAAGCGAGGGGGGGGTGTCTGTTTTATACGTAAAATCATCCTTAAAACCCATCCTGCGTGATAATATAGGTGAATCTAATGGAAATGTAGAGTCCCTGTGGGTGGAGATAAGGGGGGGGGGAAAAAATAATAAATTACTGATAAGGGTTTGTTATAAGTCTCCAACAATAATGGAAGTGGAGGAGAATATCCTCATAAAGCAAATAGATGAAGCAGCGACTCAGGGAGAAGTCATTATTATGGGGGACTTCAACTACCCTGAAATACATTGGGGAACAGCAACCTGCAGTTACTGCAAAGGTAATAGATTTTTGACAACTATGAGAGACAATTATCTATCACAACTGGTTCAGGACCCAACAAGAAGGGTGGCACTGCTGGACCTAATATTAACCAACAGGCAGGACCGCATATCACATTTACGGGTTGGAGATCACTTGGGTAATAGTGATCATAAAATAATAAGTTTTCAAGTATCCTTTAATAAGATGTGTAGTAGAGGGGCCATAAGGACACTAAACTTCAGGACGGCAAATTTCCAACGGTTGAGAGATGATCTGAGTGCAATAAACTGGGACAATGTCCTGAGATATAAAAGTTCACAAAGCAAATGGGAGACGTTTATTAGCATCCTGAATAGGACCTGTGCACAATATATACCCTATGGGAATAAGCATGCTAGAAATAGGAGGAAACCACTATGGCTAAATATAGAGGCGCAATACGTGACAAAAAGAAAGCATTTAGGGAATTAAAGCAAGTAGGTAGTGATGAAATGTTAAATATATACAGAAAATTAAATAACATCTGTAAAAAGCAAAACAAGGCAGCAAAGATTGAGACAGAGAGACTCATTGCCAGAGAAAGTAAAAATAATCCCAAAATATTTTTTAACTACATAAATAGTAAGAAACTAAAAATGATTGTGATGGCCCCTTTTAAAATAATCTGGGTGAAATGGTGGATGAGGATGAGGAAAAAAGCAATATGCTAAATGACTTTTTTTCAATAGTATTTACACAAGAAAATCCCATGGCAGACAATATGATCAGTCATAACACAAACTCTCAATTAAATGTCACCTGCTTAACCCAGCAGGAAGTTCGGCATCATCTAAAAATCACTAAAATTAACAAATCCCCTGGCCCGGATGGGATACACCCCAGAGTGCTGCAGGAATTAAGTACTGTCATAGATAGACCATTATTTTTAATATTTAAAGATTCCATAATAACAGGGTCTGTACCACAGGACTGGCGTGTAGCAAATGTGGTGCCAATATTCAAAAAGGGGACAAAAACTGAACTTGGAAATTATAGGCCAGTAAGCTTAACCTCTACTGTGGGTAAAATCCTAGAGGGTTTTCTAAGAGATGCTGTACTGGAGTATCTGAAGAAAAATAACCTCATGACCCAATATCAACAAGGGTTTACGAGGGACCGTTCCTGTCAAACTACTCTGATAAGCTTATATGAAGAAGTTCTGGACTGGACCAAAGAAATGCAGTGGACATGGTGTATATGGCCTTTCAAAAGCTTTTGATACGGTGCCACACAAAAGGTTGGTACATAAAATGAGAGCAATGAGGATAGGGGAAAATATGTGTACAGTCATGGCCAAAAGATTTGAGAATAATACAAATATTAATTTTAACAAAGTCTACTGCTTCAGTTTTTCTAATGGCAATTTGCATATACTCCAGAATGTCATAAAGAGTGATCAGCTTAACAGCAATTACTTGCAAAGTCAATATTTGCTTAGAAAATGAAGTTTAACCCACAAAACACATTTCAGCATCATGGCAGTCCTGCCTTAAAAGGAGCAGCTAACATCGTTTTAGTGATTGTTCCATTAACACAGGTGTGGGTGTTGATGAGGACAGGGCTGGCGATCAATCAGTCATGATTAAGTAAGAATGACACCACTTTAAAAGTGTCCACTTTAAAAGGAGGCTGGTGCTTGGTATCATTGTTTCTCTTCAGTTAACCATGGTTATCTCTAAAGAAACACGTGCAGCCATCATTGCACTGCACAAAAATGGCCTAACAGGGAAGAGTATCGCAGCTGGAAAGATTGCACCTCAGTCAACAATCTATCGCATCATCAAGAACTTCAAGGAGAGAGCTTCCATTGTTGTCAAAAAGGCTCCAGGGCGCCAAGAAAGACCAGCAAGCGCCAGGACCGTATCTTAAAACTGTTTCAGCTGCGGGATCGGACTACCAGCAGTGCCGAGCTTGCTCAGGAATGGCAGCAGGCTGGTGTGAGTGCTTCTGCACGCACTGTGAGGCGGAGACTCTTTGAGCAAGATGTGGTATCAAGGAGGGCAGCAAAGAAGACACTTCTCTCCAGAAAAAGCATCAGGGACCGACTGATATTCTGCAAAAGGTACAGGGAGTGGACTGCTGAGGACTGGGGTAAAGTCATTTTCTTTGATGAATCCCCTTTTCGATTGTTTGGGACATCTGGAAAACAGCTTATTCGGAGAAGAAGAGGTGAGCGCTACCACCAGTCTTGTCTCATGCCAACGGTAAAGCATCCTGAAACCATTCATGTGTGGGGTTGCTTCTCAGCCAAGGGAATTGGCTCACTCACAGTCTTGCCTAAAAACACAGCCATCAATAAAGAATGGTACCAGAATGTCCTCCAAGAGCAACTTCTCCCAACCGTCCAAGAGCAGTTGGGCGCCCAACAATGCCTTTTCCAGCATGATGGAGCACCTTGCCATAAAGCAAAGGTGATATCTAAATGGCTCAGGGAACAAAACATAGAGATTTTGGGTCCATGGCCTGGAAACTCCCCAGATCTTAATCCCATTGAGAACTTGTGGTCAATAATCAAGAGACGGGTGGACAAACAAAAACCAACAAATTCTGCCAAAATGCAAGCATTGATTATGCAGGATTTGGTCCAGAAGTTGATTGAGAGCATGCCAGGGAGAATTGCAGAGGTCCTGAAGAAGAAGGGTCAACACTGCAAATATTGACTTCCTGCATTAAGTCATTCTGTCAATATAACCTTTTGGTACTCATAATATGATTGCAATGATATTTCTGTATGTGATATAAACATCAGACAAAAACAAATAAAAAGCAGAGGGCAGCAGATCATGTGAAAATATAATTTTGGTGTTATTCTCAAAACGTTTGGCCATGACTGTAAGTGGGTTAAGAACTTGGTTAGTGATAGGAAATAAAGGGTGGTCATTAATGGAACACTCTCAGAATGGGTCACAGTTAACAGTAGGGTACCACAGGGGTCAATGTTGGGCCCGCTTCTTTTTAATATATTTATTAATGACCTTGTAGGGGGCATACAGAGTAGAATCTCAATATTTGCAGATAACACTAAACTCTGCAGGGTAATCAATACAGAGGAGGACAATTTTATATTACAGGAGGATTTATGTAAACTAGAAGCTTGGGCTGAAAAATGGCAATTGAGCTTTAATGGGGATAAATGTAAGGTCATGCACTTGAGCAGAGGAAACAAAAGGAATAATTATGTGCTTAATTGTAAAACACTGGGCAAAACTATTACTGAAAAAGACCTGGGTGTATGGGTAGATGACAAACTCACATTTAGTGGCCAGTGTCAGGCAACTGCTGCAAAGGCAAATAAAATAATGGGATGCATTAAAAGAGGCATAGATGCTATAGATGCTCATGAGGAGAACATAATTTTACCTCTATACAAGTCATTAGTGTGACCACACTTAGAATACTGTGTACAATTCTGGTATCCGGTGTATAAGAAAGACAGCTGAACTAGAGCGGGTCTAGAGAAGAGCGACCAAAGTCATTAGCAGACTGAGGGGTCTGCAATACCAAGACAGGTTATTAAACTTGGGGTTATTTAGCTTGGAAAAACAAAGGCTTAGGGGTGATCTTATGATAATGTATAAATATATGAGGGGACAGTACAGAGACCTTTCTAATGATCTCTTTACTCTTAGGTCTGAGACGGGGACAAGGGGGTATCCTCTACGTCTGGAGAAAAGAAGGTTTAATCATAATCACAGACGTAGATTCTTTACTGTAAAAGCAGTGAGACCATGGAACTCTCTGCCACATGATGTTGTAATGAGTGAATCCCTACTAACATTTAAGAAGGGCCTGGATGCCTTTCTTGAAAACTATAATATTACCGTATCTGGAGTCAGGAAGGAATCTTTTCCCCCAATGTGGAGCTTAGTGTTGCCACATGGGTATTTTTTGCCTTCCTCTGGATCAACATGTTAGGCTATGGGTTGAACTAAATAGACTTGAAGTCTTCCTTCAACCTTAAAAACTATGTTACTATGTTATTATGGCTCCATTGTACTGAGGTTAATCTTCAGGAAAGTCTCCTAGTACAATATGTATCACTTTCACCTTCTTTTCTTCTGGTTGAGGTGTACAGGGAATTACATATATTGGTTTCAGTTGTTCTGGGCATTTCTTTAGATGGTCTCTGGAAACCGCTGTTGATGTTATTCTTTTATCTTTGCTGATTAAACAAGTCTTTCTGTTATCAAAGTTAGAGGATAGCACTATGTAAGGTTCTTCTTCCCACTGGTCATCAAGTTTGTGGACTTATCTTTTTCTCTTGAGAACCATTTCTCCAGGTGTTAAGGGAGCAGCTTGAAAACTTTTGTTGTAATCTTTTTCTTGCTTTTCTCTAGTTTGAATTAGGCTTCTTTCCAGGCACTCTTGTAATTTCTTGTACTGTTCTTTACGGTTAAAATCCCAATCAGCATCAGGTGAATTGGTTTCAGGAATGACATTTCCCATCTTGAGATCAACTAGTAATTTTCCGGCTCTTGCTCTCATTAAGTACGCTGGTGTGCAGTTGGTGGAACTTACTGGTATGTTGTTGTACATGTCCACTAAGTCAGGTAATTTTTCTGGCCACATGTTTCTTTCTCCCAAGGGCAAGGTTTTTAACAGGTCTATGACCAACTGATTCATTTTCTCGCACATGCCATTGGTTTGTGGATGGTAGGGCGTTGTACGGATTTTTCTTGCACCCATACAAGTTGCAAAACTCCTGGAACACTTCAGCTTCAAATCCAGGACCTTGGTCTGTCAACACCGGCTCTGGATACCAGTGTGGGCTACAGAAATAGGCTTGAAAGGTTCTCGCTGCAGTTTAAACTGTTAAATATTTTGCTTGGGATACTACTAGAAATCTGGAATAGTGGTCCACCATCGTTAGGGCATATGTATAGCTGATCTGCTAGGTATCAATTTCACATGATCCAGGGCTACAAGTTCTAATGGCTGTTTGGTGACAATTGGCTGTAGTGGTGCTCTTTGGCTGTCACGGTCTCTTCTTCTTAAGTTACATGGACCACAGTTTCTGCACCAATTATCTATGGTGGTTCTCATGTCAACCCAATAGAATCTCTCACATAACAGTACCTCAAGCTTCTTCCATCCAAAGGTCCTGCTCCATTGTGGTATGCTTCTAACACCATCTGAACATCTCTCTTCAGTACCATTATCTACCACACCATCTCGTGGGCTCTAGGATTGATGAAACGTCGACACAGCTTAGCATGATAGATAAACAACCTGCTTCTTTCTTTCCACAGGTGTTGCGTCTCATGTGGAGCATCTGGGCTAAGACAGGATCCCGGTTGAGTTATCAACTCCTTGTCTAGGTTTCCAGCCAGATCACTGTCTTGCGTCTCCTTCCACCCATAGTGAGGTAACAGGTTCAATGGGGTTTTTTGACGTTTGTTACAAGTTTGCTGACACTGGGATGCACTGTGGCGGTGAAAGGCTGGTAGCTCTATCTCTTCTTGATCATCCACATTTTCTCCCACATCTGGTAAATGGGGCATCCTTGACAGGGCATCTGCATTGGCGTTCTTACAGTCTGCCTGGTATTTAATGGTGAAGTCATAGTTTGACAACCGGGCCATCCAGAGATACTCTAATGCACCTAACTTCGCAGAATCCAGGTGAGTGAGAGGACTGTTATCCGTGAAGACAGTAGACTTTGCAGCCGCCAGGTGGTGCTTGAACTGTTCTGTGATAGCCCAGACCAAGGCTAGGAACTTCAGCTTGAACAAACTGTAATTTTCAGGATTCCTCTCAGTAGGACGGAGCTTCCTGCTGGCGTAGGCAATTACACACTCTTTGCCCTTTTGCACTTGCGATAACACAGCTCCCAATCCTTCGTTGCTGGCATCAGTCTACAGCATGAACAGTAAGTTTTAGTCAGGATAGGACAGGATTTCTTCACCAGTCAGGGCCCACTTCATCTGCCTGAAGGAGTTCTCTTCTTTTTCACTCCAGTCAAATGAAGGACCTGAGGTCTTGCTCTTCTTGGTCTGGCCTACCAGGGATCTTGCAAAGGCACTACCATCTTCATATAGCCCCTTATGAACCTCCTGCAGTATCCTACCAGCCCCAAGAACTGACGTACCTCTCTGATTGTTTTTGGTCTTGGCCAGTCCTTAATGACGGTGATTTTATCAGGATGTGGTGCCACATGCGCTAACCACATGCCCGACATACTGAACCTTCGGTTTCAGCAAATGGCACTTTGGTGGCTTTAGCTTCATCCCGAACTTTGACAGTGCTTCAAATACCTCAGCTAGGTGTTTCAGATGTTCTTCTTAGGATTTTGAATACATTATGACTTTATCCAGGTAGAGTAGCACAGTCTCAAAGTTTCAGTGCCCCAGGCAACACTCCGGAAGTAGAGATGAGCGAGTACTAAAATGCTCGGGTTCTCGATGCTCTGGCCAAGCATCCCAAGATACTCGTGTACTCGGCCAGAGCACTGAGCCCAATGTAAGTCAATTAGTGACAGGCTCCGCCCACAGACTTCCGGCTATAAAACCAGTGTTTCTGGGAAAGGGAGGGAGGGTGGGCTTTTTCAAATCGCAGCAGCATACAACACCTTGCTGTTCCCCCAGAGGAATGCTAACAATCAATCTGCTCTCTGTGAGGCGCCAGCCCACTGTGTGCACTGAAGGGAGGAGTGTATTTGTGTCAGATCGATAATTATTAGCGAGGAGTCCGAGCATCTCGGCGGTACTCGGTGCTCGCTGAGCACCCCGAGTACCGGGATACTCGTGCGAGTAACGAGTAGCGCCGAGCATACTCGCACATCCCTATCCATAAGCCTTTGGAACACTCCGGGTGCATTGCAGAGTCCGAATGGCATGCTGTTGAACTCACACAGGCTCATTGGTGTTGTGAACACGGTCTTCTCCTGGTCTTCTTCTGCAACAGAGACCTGCCAATACCCACTAGTAAGATCTAAAGTGGAAAAGTATTTAGCAGCTTTCAGTGCAGCAAGTGACTCCTCTATGCGAGGTAACGGGTAAGCATCTTTATGTGTTATGCGATTTATTATCTGTAATCAACATTGTAATTCTCATTGTGCCATCTTTCTTTCTAACCAGGACCAGTTGAGCTGCCCAGGGGCTACAATTATCTCTAATAACCCCAGCCTCCTTCATGTCCTGTAGCATCTCTTTGGCACGCTGATAGTGAGCTGGTGGTACAGGCCTATATTGCTCTTTTCTGGGTGGATGATTTCCTGTGTGTATGTGATGGTGTACCCCTTTTATCAGCCCAAAATCTAGTGGATGCTTACTAAAGACCCGTTCATACTCCTGTACTACCCGATAGACTCCGTGCCTTTGGTGAGAAGGAGTGGAATCAGTGCCTACATGCAGCTCCTGACATCAGTCCTCCAGCTGCCCCTTGGAGCTGTTGTCCTCCACCAGGTTTGGCAGGGTCAAGGGTTCCACTGCCTGGATTGAGTTGTTGCTGAAAGTGAACAGCTTGGCAACGGTAGCATATCTGGGCACTTTAACTGCCTCCTCTCCACAGTTTAACACTCATACAGGTACCCTCCCCTTGCATACATCAACGACTCCCCTGGCTGTCAGGATCGTGGGCCTACTTTCTGAGCTTGCAGACCTCCGGGGTGATGGTGATGCAGCAAGATGACTTCACTCCCCATAAGTGGAACGGGATCCCTGGGGCAGTGATGGATGATAGGGATTTACACATGGTGGCTGCTCTTCAGATAGAAGTGCTGGCACACAGTCTGTTATGAGAGCAGGATCAAGGGCCGCAATAATAGACACACACACACACACACCGGAGCTTTGTTTCCGTACCTTTTACTGATGTTGTTGTAAGGTATCATCCAGGGTACAGTCTAGGTCAGTGATGGCGAACCTATGGCATGCGTGCCAGCGGTGGCACGCAGAGCCGCCTCCGCTGGCACGCAGCCTCGCCACCACACTGCCGGTTTGATCTGCCAGCGTGCGCCGCGCCGCCGGCAGATCAAAGCTGTGTCTGAGCAGAGGAGACATTTCTCCTCTCTCAGACACTTCTAGGCCCGCCCTCCCGGCCAGCGTCATGTGACAGCGGTCACGTGACGCGCCCGGCATCACGTGACCGCCCTCAGTGCTGGAGACGCACGAGATGCAAGCTGCAGCAGCGGTGAAGGAAGAGAGGTGAGTATGAAAGATTTTTTTTTTCTCACCAGCAGCCAGGATGGGGCCAAACAAGGAGGAGGATGATGGGGCAATACTATGAGGAGGAGGATGATGGGGCAATACTATGAGGAGGAGGAGGATGGGGCAATACTATGAGGAGGAGGATGATGGGGCAATACTATGAGGAGGAGGATGATGGGGCAATACTATGAGGAGGAGGATGATGGGGCAATACTATGAGGAGGAGGATGATGGGGCAATACTATGAGGAGGAGGAGGATGGGGCAATACTATGAGGAGGAGGATGATGGGGCAATACTATGAGGAGGAGGATGATGGGGCAATACTATGAGGAGGAGGATGATGGGGCAATACTATGAGGAGGAGGAGGATGGGGCAATACTATGAGGAGGAGGATGATGGGGCAATACTATGAGGAGGATGGGGCAATACTATGAGGAGGAGGATGATGGGGCAATACTATGAGGAGGAGGATGATGGGGCAATACTATGAGGAGGAGGATGATGGGTCAATAATATGAGGCGGAGGATGATGGGGCAATACTATGAGGAGGAGGAGGATGATGGGGCAATACTATGAGGAGGAGGAGGATGGGGCAATACTATGAGGATGAGGATGATGGGGCAATACTATGAGGAGGAGGAGGATGGGGCAATACTATGAGGAGGAGGATGATGGGGCAATACTATGAGAAGGAGGATGATGGGGCAATACTATGAGGAGGAGGATGATGGGGCAATACTATGAGGAGGAGGATGATGGGGCAATACTATGAGGAGGAGGAGGATGATTGGGCAATACTATGAGGAGGAGGAGGATGATGGGGCAATACTATGAGGAGGAGGAGGATGATGGGGCAATACTATGAGGAGGAGGAAGATGATGGGGCAATACTATGAGGAGGAGGATGATGGGGCAATACTATGAGGAGGAGGAGGATGGGGCAATACTATGAGGAGGAGGATGATGATGGGGCCATACTATGAGGAGGAGGATGATGGGGCAATACTATGAGGAGGAGGATGGGGCAATACTATGAGGAGGAGGAGGAGGATGGTGCAATACTGGGAGAAGGAGGAGGATGGGCAATACTATGAGGAGGAGGATGATGGGGCAATACTATGAGGAGGAGGATGATGGGGCAATACTATGAGGAGGAGGAGGATGGGGCAATACTATGAGGAGGAGGATGATGGGGCAATACTATGAGGAGGAGGAGGATGGGGCAATACTATGAGGAGGAGGATGATGGGGCAATACTATGAGGAGGAGGAGGATGGGGCAATACTATGAGGAGGAGGATGATGGGGCAATACTATGAGGAGGAGGATGATGGGGCAATACTATGAGGAGGATGGGGCAATACTATGAGGAGGAGGAGGAGGATGGGGCAATACTAGGAGGAGGATGGGGCAATACTAGGAGGAGGATGGGGCAATACTATGAGGAGGAGGAGGATGGGGCAATACTATGAGGAGGATGGGGCAATACTATGAGGAGGAGGATGATGGGGCAATACTATGAGGAGGAGGAGGATGAGGCAATACTATGAGGAGGAGGAGGATGGGGCAATACTAGGAGGAGGAGGAGCATGGGCCATACAAGGAGGAGGATGATGGGGCAATACCTGGAGGAGGAGGATGATGGGGCAATACTAGGAGGAGGAGGAGGATGGGGCCATACAAGGAGGAGGATGATGGGGCAATACTAGGAGGAGGAGGATGATGGGGCAATACAAGGAGGATGATGGGGCAATACTAGGAGGAGGAGGATGGGGCAATACAAGGAGGAGGAGGATGGGGCAATACCTGGAGGAGGAGGATGGATAATGGGGCAATACTAAGAGGAGGATGGATGGATGGGGCAATACTAAGAGGAGGATGGATGGATGGGGCAATACTAAGAGGAGGATAGATGGATGGATGGGCCAATACTAGGAGGAGGATGGATGGATGGGGCAATACGAAGAGGAGGCAGGATGGATGGGGCAATACTAAGAGGATGATGGATGGATGGATGGGGCAATACTAATAGGGGGCAGGATGGGGCATATTGTTATGTGATGGGGCAGGATGGGGCAATACTAACAGGGGGCAGGATGGGGCATATTGTTATGTGATGGCAGGATGGGGCATATTATTATGTGATGGGGACAAGGATGGGGCAGATTACTATGTAATGGAGGCAAGAATAGGGCAATACTACCAGGGGGCAAGTTGGGGCATATTACTATGTGATGGGGACAATGGTGGTGCAATAATACCAAGGGACAAGGATGAGACACATTACTGCAGGATGAGGCATATTACTTCAAGGGGACACGGATGGGGCATATTACTACAAGGGGAGAAGGATAAGGCATTACTACAGGATGGGGAATATTGCTGCAAAAGGACAAGGATAGGGCATTACAACAGGATGGGGCATTACTACATGATGGGGCAGGATAGGGACATTACCACAAGGGGACAAGGATGGGACATTACCGAAGGGGACAAGGATGGGGCATACTACAAGGGGATAAGGATGAAGACATTACTACAAGAAGGGGGGGGTCAGGATAGGAACATTACTGCCAGGAGAGGGTCAGGATGGAGCACAACTGCAAGGAGAGGGTCAGGATGGAACATATAGCTAGGAGAGGATCAGAATGGAGCAAAAAGCTAGAAGGAGAGGATCAGGATGGAGAACATAGCTAGAAGGAGGTGGTCAGGATGGAGCACATAACTACAAGGAGAGGGTCAGGATGGAGATATTACTACAAGATGAGGACCATGATTTCAGTATGAAATCTGCTTGTATTCCATGATAAAATCTATCTCCTATCTGTCTAATATTCTGCATTTTTTCCATACAGATCAATCCACCTGCTGTTTCTAGAAAGGGCAGTGGCAGCGGCTCAGCTTCAATGTGCAGTACACATGAGCTGTCTGACCACTGCTGAAGAGAAGACTGCAAAGGTAAGTTTAAAATCAATTAATTGTTAAAATAATTGAATTGATCATCAGTGTTTCAGGACTACAAACCCTGTACAGGGAAGAGAGTTAGCATCTGCTGGCTCTCCCCCCTGTGCAGTGCTTGTGATTACCACTCCTGCTGTAATTTAGGTTATATTATCGTGTTGGCACTTCGCCATAAATAATTTTGTTTTAGGTTGCAGTTTGGGCACTCGGCCTCAGAAAGGTTCGCCATCACTGGTCTAGGTGGTCTTGTGGTAGTTCAGGATTTCCACACCCGATGAGTTATGAGGCCTCCTTGTTACTGTGTTTGTGTAATTAAGTTCTGGGCTATCTGAAACCTGGCCCTGACCTCTGCTGTGTTCCTCACTTGTATAGCAGGCAAAGAGAGCCCTGCTGCTTGGCACCGCTATCTCCTCCTCAGCCCCTGGCTCTGCTGGTGGCTATGTTACAAGTGCTGCACCAGGAGACTAAAGTTTCCCTGGCCCTCTGGTCTTCTGCTGGGCTATCTCGACCTGTGCAGACTCGGACTCTGGCGTTCGGGTTGCTTCTATTTCTTCTTTGGGATGAACCCAACTGGTTCCTTGTCCCCTCTCTGGTGCGCCTTGCCTCCGAAAATCACTCTTAGGTCCCTCACACTGGCTAGCCTTCCCTCTGGCACGAGCCTAGCACGGCTCAGTTCACCAGGATGTCTTCACAGTCCTCCTTGGAACTGCACTGCCTAATTCCGCCTCCAAACCTGAATTTATAGGGGAACCTTGCCTGAAGTCAGCAAGTAGAGCTCCCCCTTCAGGTCTGGGATGGAAGGTGTTTCATATGTAAGTTTACCTGAGGTGGAAATACCTCCCTGCAATGGTTTTCCTGTGGCAACTGAATTGTAGGGGTGCCACAAATACATAATAAGAAATCTTCACACATAATATTAAATAAACCATATCAAATCACATACTAAAATATAATATATCATTAAATAAACTTTTATTAAAATAATCCAAAATCAATAAATAAAAAATAAAGAACCTCCGCATAGCTCATACTAAAATCCCACAAAAAATATCCAAATCCATTATATCAAGATTTTTTTTGAGTTGAAAAATGATATACAGGGGTTGGACAAAATAATGAAAACACCTGGAAAAATCAATAAAACAAAAGTTAGTTTAATATGGTGTAGGTCCACCTTTTGCAGTCTGGATGGAATGCTTCTTTCAGCTGTCTCCAAACGTACACTCGGCCGGAGGTTGGAAAATGGGGTAAACGATGATTCATCTGAGAATATCACGTTTCCACTGCTCGAGGGACCAATTCTGGAGGTTTCCACACCACTCTAAACGCTTGGAAACATTTGTCATTCAGAGCAGCGCTTTTCTAGTTGCAGCTCTTCCGTGGAATCCAGATTTGTGCAGCTGCCGACGAATAGTTTTTGTGGAAACTGGGTTCTGTAGGTGTTTATTGAGCTCAGCAGTGATTTTCGAAACTGTGGTTTTGCTATCCTCTCTCACAATTCGCTTTAGAGTCCGTTGGTCTCTCTCAGTCAACTTCGACTTTCGGCCGGACCTGTGCTTTGCTGCGGACATTTTTCCTTCTCTTTCAAACGCAGTCATTACTTTGGAGACGGAACCTCTTGACACTCCAAACATTCGAGCACTTTCTGTTACACTAGCGCCTGCCATACGAGAACCAACAATTTGGCCTTTTTGAAAATCCGAAAGGTCTTCCGTTGGTATTAGGCTGTCATCAATATTCTTACAATTTGGTAAAACAAACAGTTAATTTACATACACATATCCAGTGGCGTAATTTCAGGCCCAGGGGCCCCGATGCGAAAGCTCCAACGGGGCCCCCAATTATTGCAAATTTTTAATAGCATTAGTCTTTTTCTATGGGCCAAAGGGACTTTTGGGGCCCCCCTAGGCTGCAGGGCCCGGGTGCGATCGCAACCCCTGCACTAGGGATGGGCGAGTCTACTCGCTAGGACTCGGGACTCGGCGATTCTGAAGGTACTCGCAGGACTCGTTACTCGGCGAATCTCCCAGCTTGGACTCGCACAGTGACGAGTCCAATGGAATTCAATGTCAATAAGCTTGACTCGTCACAGATACCCGCTGTCAGCAGCGAGTCTGAGCGAGTCTACGATTCCGAGTCCTACGAGTCTACGATTCCGAGTCCTGTATACTGTATTCGGGAGTCGGACTCTCGAATACAGAATCTGTTATGTTGCGAGTCATCACAGCGTGCGTGTGTTAGGTCAGAAAACTTGTGAAGATAGCCAATCATAGTCAGTAATGGCATAGCAAAGTTGGTTGTGTCAGGACTATGATTGGCTGCTGTCCATCGTGATGCCTATGTCATCTATGACAGGCAAGGCAGTATATAAGGCTTGTCCCCGCCATTTTGGGCACATTCCTGAGACGATCTGACCTAGTATAGGGAGAGAGAGATATATGCTGGAGCAGATCAGGGATTGTCAGTGTAGGGAAGATTCCTTACATTAACCCAAAAAGCTCTTCTGAGAGCTAGGAGGAGGACGGAGTAGTGCTGTGTAGGCAGGCAGGCAGGGAGGGAAGGAAGGAGAAGCCTTAGAGTGCACACAGGACGGACCTCATAGCTTAGCTTACTCACTCAGCTTTGCTAACAGCTGCAGTCAGAGGCTTAGCTGAGGTGCTGTTTCCTTTTTGTTTTTGCACCAGATCGATTTTTGTTCCTAATAAGCCATAGAGCGTTATTTTTTCTGTGGCAGACCAGTGTGTTGCTGCTAGCACGTACTCCACCTTAGGGAGTGTAGTGTGCGGCTTCACTGCCAAGTGTGAGAGCGCACACTTACCCCGCCAGCAAGTGACGCATTCAGCTAACCTAACCACATCTCGGTGGCTGTGCGCACTTGAAACTAATTTTTTTAAGGAGTGTAGTGTGCGGCTTCACTGCCAAGTGTGAGAGCGCACACTTACCCCGCCAGCAAGTGACGCATTCAGCTAACCTAACCACATCTCGGTGGCTGTGCGCACTTGAAACTAATTTTTTTAGGGAGTGTAGTGTGCGGCTTCACTGCCAAGTGTGAGAGCGCACACTTACCCCGCCAGCAAGTGACGCATTCAGCTAACCTAACCACATCTCGGTGGCTGTGCGCACTTGAAACTAATTTTTTTAGGGAGTGTAGTGTGCGGCTTCACTGCCAAGTGTGAGCGCGCACACTTACCCCGCCAGCAAGTGACGCATTCAGCAAACCTAACCACATCTCGGTGGCTGTGCGCACTTGAAACTAATTTTTTTAGGGAGTGTAGTGTGCGGCTTCACTGCCAAGTGTGAGAGCGCACACTTACCCCGCCAGCAAGTGACGCATTCAGCTAACCTAACCACATCTCGGTGGCTGTGCGCACTTCCAACCAATTTTTTAAGGGAGTGTAGTGTGCGGCTTCACTGCCAAGTGTCAGCGCGCACACTTACCCCGCCAGCAAGTGACGCATTCAGCTAACCTAACCACATCTCGGTGGCTGTGCGCACTTCTAACCAATTTTTTTAGGGAGTGTAGTGTGCGGCTTCACTGCCAAGTGTGAGCGCGCACACTTACCCCGCCAGCAAGTGACGCATTCAGCAAACCTAACCACATCTCGGTGGCTGTGCGCACTTGAAACTAATTTTTTTAGGGAGTGTAGTGTGCGGCTTCACTGCCAAGTGTGAGAGCGCACACTTACCCCGCCAGCAAGTGACGCATTCAGCTAACCTAACCACATCTCGGTGGCTGTGCGCACTTCTAACCAATTTTTTAAGGGAGTGTAGTGTGCGGCTTCACTGCCAAGTGTCAGCGCGCACACTTACCCCGCCAGCAAGTGACGCATTCAGCTAACCTAACCACATCTCGGTGGCTGTGCGCACTTCTAACCAATTTTTTAAGGGAGTGTAGTGTGCGGCTTCACTGCCAAGTGTCAGCGCGCACACTTACCCCGCCAGCAAGTGACGCATTCAGCTAACCTAACCACATCTCGGTGGCTGTGCGCACTTGAAACTAATTTTTTTAGGGAGTGTAGTGTGCGGCTTCACTGCCAAGTGTGAGAGCGCACACTTACCCCGCCAGCAAGTGACGCATTCAGCTAACCTAACCACATCTCGGTGGCTGTGCGCACTTGAAACTAATTTTTTTAGGGAGTGTAGTGTGCGGCTTCACTGCCAAGTGTGAGAGCGCACACTTACCCCGCCAGCAAGTGACGCATTCAGCTAACCTAACCACATCTCGGTGGCTGTGCGCACTTGAAACTAATTTTTTTAGGGAGTGTAGTGTGCGGCTTCACTGCCAAGTGTGAGCGCGCACACTTACCCCGCCAGCAAGTGACGCATACAGCAACACCTAACTCCAACTCGGTGACTGTGCATTCGTCTACAATGTCTCAAAAAAAAACAATTACCAAAAAGGATGTTGCAAAGGGACAGGGACGAGCTCGTGGCCGCAGCAGTCTTGCCCAAGAAGGCACTGGTACAAGTACACAGCCTAGGATTGATAGAACGTCCTTTTTTCTACCTAGAAATCCCAGTACTCAAAGAAAACGTGTGTTAAGGCCGGATGAGCATGACAAGATAACATCTTGGATGGCTCAGACGCCCTCGACCACTGGTTCTTGCAGTACGCAATCATCCGTGGCAAGACATTCTAGTGTCGCTACAGACAATGCAGCGCCATCCAATCCTCAAAGTCGTCATATTGCCTCAACCCATCGGCAGCCAGAGGAAAATTTGGATATGGACCTTGGTCACTCGGATGACTTATTCGGTTCTTATCAAGGGGTTTCTTTGTCACTGCCTGACGAGATACTTGAAGTAGACGAAATGTCTACTCATGGCCAAAGTTTGGAAGTAGCGCGTCCTGAGGAAAGACACTTTCACGAAATGCAAACAGTATCTCAGGAGGTGGATGATGATGAGGATGATGAGACACACATCTCATCTGGCCAGCCTGCTCAGTCAGTTTATCCAGAATCCTTTGAACTGGAAGGGGTGGATGATGACACCACAGATCCTACCTGGATTGCTGAATTGCATAGCCAAGAGAGCAGCCAGGAGGACGAAAGTGGCTATGTACCACTGGCAAAATCACAAAGGCGTACTGTCTCCAGAACACAAACTGTGAGAACAGTTGCCCAAATAGCGTCAACTGTGGCACAAACTGTGCCAACTGTTGCACAAACTGCAAACACAGTTGCCCAAAATGTGTCCACAGTTGGTGTTGAACAGAGTCATCCTCCTCTTCCTCCAATTAAAAATAAAGGACGAACAGCCAGTGTGTGGCAATTTTTTAAGGATAGCCCAACATTACCAAATATGGTTATCTGTAAGATGTGCCAGGCAAGGCTTAGCAGAGGCACGGTAAAAGGAAACCAGAGCACCAGCAGTATGCGCAAGCATATGTCTCTTAAGCACCCAATTCAGTGGGCACCCTATCAGGGTTCAAAAGCAGTGCCTTCTGATCCAAACACTTCCAGGCCACCTCAGATACATCCTTCACCAGCAAGTGTTCAGGCTTCAGGTCCTGCTCAAGCGTACTCCTCCCAAGGTGCTTTACAAGACAGACATGACAGTAGTCAATCCTCTTGTCAGTCTGGTCCAAACGTGCAGTTGTCTGTGCCACAGCTGTATGAAAGACAGCGGAAGTTCCAACCGACACACCCATATTCCCAAAAAGTGACAGCGAAAATAGCCAAGTTGTTAGCTGTGGAAATGCTGCCGTTTAGGCTTGTGGGTACAGAGTCTTTTCGGGAGTTGATGGCTGAGGCAGCACCACGATACTCTGTACCCAGCCGGTACTTTTTCTCACGTAGTGCCGTTCCCGCCTTACACCAGCACGTGGTTAACAACTTAAAACGTGCTTTAACAAATGCTGTCACCGCCAAAGTCCACCTAACAACGGACACGTGGACAAGTAGTTGTGGACAGGGCAGATACATTTCACTAACGGCTCACTGGATCAACCTGGTGGAGAGTGTCCCAACTTCTAAAACTGTACCATCTGACATACTTCCAACTCCACGAATAGCGGGCCCAACATCATTCCGGGTGTCTGCCTCCTCATATATGTCCAGTGCCCAATCTGCTTCTGCCACTTCCTTGTCCACTGCTGAGCCTCAAGCACCATCACGTCCGAGTTGGGAGCTTTGCAGTACTGCTTCTGCAAGGCGACAACAGGCTCTTCTGAAGCTTATCTGCCTAGGTGACACACGTCACACTGCAACAGAGTTGTGGAAAGGTCTCAAGCAACAGACCGATGAGTGGCTGGCCCCACTGGAACTACAACCAGGTCTAGTTGTGAGCGATAATGGTGCAAACCTTGTGGCGGCAATAAAGCACGGTAAACTTGTACATGTGCCTTGCATGGCTCATGTCCTGAACCTGGTAGTTCAGAAATTCCTCAAAATATACCCAGAGTTATCTGAGCTACTGGATAAGGTGAGGCGAATTTGCGCCCACTTTAGACATTCGTCCACAGCAGCTGCAAGTCTTTCTGCCCTTCAAATCCAATTTAACTTGCCGAAACACAGGCTAATTTGCGACATGCCTACGCGATGGAACTCCACCTTCCATATGCTGGCAAGGTTTAATGAGCAGCAGAAGGCAATAGAGGAATTTCAGCTGCAACATGCCCGTCAACCTGGAAGTCATACCACACACATCAGTACTTTCGAGTGGGTCTGGATCGCTGACCTTTGCGAGTTGCTGGATAACTTCGAATACTGTACCAAACTTGTCAGTGGGGATCAGTCGATTATAAGTCTCATCATCCCCATGCTCTGCCTGCTCCAAGAATCCCTATTGAATCTCAAAACAGATGCTTTGAGAGCACAGCGGATGGCTATGGAGCCAGAATTGAACATCGCTGATCCTAGCCACCCTAGCCAATATCAGCAGGCTACATTGGTTCAGGAAGATGGTGATGAGGGTGATGATGAAGAAGATTTATTTTTCTCTGGTACTGATGTGAACCCTGATGGGACTCCCAACCCTACGTTTATGTCGGTACAGCATGGGTGGGCTGAAGAGGAGGAGGCGGACACCGATTTAGAGGCCACGACGCGCAGTGATCTTCATTCTGTTGTAACCGAGGAGATGAGTCTTTGCAGCTTAGCACACATGGCTGAAGTAATGTGTCAATGTGTCTCCAAAGATCCACGCGTCATACACATCTATGACAGCGACCTCTACTGGTTGTCAACGTTTTTGGACCCACGGTACAAAGACAAATTTCAGTCGCTGCTGTCGCACTCATCCAGGGGCTTAACGATGGATCATGTAAAGAGGGTTCTTCTTGATATTTTGCTGGCAATATCACCGTCTGAATCCGCTATACATCGAAGAACCAGCTCTTTCCAACAGCAGCCTTTGGTTGGGACACAAACGCCATCAATGACAAGAAGAGGTGGGGGTAAGATGTCCGCCAACTGGGCGATGTTCAACAGACCTTCCAATCAAGAACGTAATTTGCCTACGGTGACCTTGAGTAGGAGACAACAATTGTCCAACATGGTGCAGCAGTATCTCAGTGACAGTACCAGCTTCCTAACCGACCCTTCTGTACCCTTTAATTACTGGGTTTCCAAGCTGCACACTTGGACTGAGCTGTCATTGTATGCCTTGGAGGTGCTGACATGCCCAGCTGCTAGTGTGACATCAGAGCGTGCTTTCAGTGCCGCTGGGGGTATAGTCACTGATAGAAGGTCCCGCCTCACCACAGAAAATGCCGACAGGCTCACTCTAATTAAATTCAACAAGGATTGGATATCATCACAGTTCCTAAGCCCTCCTGACGACAGTACACAATCCTAGATTAACCTAATCATAATTTATATGATTGGGATATTGCGCTGTTAACAATATGCCCATTTTGGACAGGAATTAATGACAAGTCCCGTAGCTCTGTTGATTTCATTCGGCACCCAGTCCAAGCAATAATATGCTATGGGCCAAGCGCCCTGCTTTATGTAAAAAAATACTTTATTAAACCCTTTGGGCTAATTTTTTGAGGCACCAAGCCTAGGACTGCATAGTTGGCCTTGCTTCTTCTATGCTCCTAGTCCAAGCAATAATATGTAATGGGCCAAGCGCCCTGCTTTATTTAAAAATAGACTTTATTAAGCCCTTTGGGCTAATTTTTTAAGCCACAAAGGCTAACAAGCTTATCTTGTTTTGGGAGACAACCTGGCTAACAAGCTTTTTATGGCCCTTAGGCCTACATTTATACCAAAAATGGGAAACAGCCCCTTGGGCTAATTTTTTGAGCCACCCAGGCTAACAAGCTTATCATGGTTTGGGAGACACCCTGTCTAACAAGCTTTTTATGGCCCTTAGGCCTACATTTATACCAAAAATGGGATACAGCCCCTTGGGCTAATTTTTTGAGCCACCCAGGCTAACAAGCTTATCATGGTTTGGGAGACACCCTGGCTAACAAGCTTTTTATGGCCCTTAGGCCTACATTTATACCAAAAATGGGAAACACCCCCTTGGGCTAATTTTTTGAGCCACCCAGGCTAACAAGCTTATCATGGTTTGGGAGACACCCTGGCTAACAAGCTTTTTATGGCCCTTAGACCTACATTTATACCAAAAATGGGAAACAGCCCCTTGGGCTAATTTTTCGAGCCACACAGGCTAACAAGCTTATCATGGTTTGGGAGACACCCTGGCTAACAAGCTTTGTATGGCCCTTAGACCTACATTTATACCAAAAATGGGAAACAGCCCCTTGGGCTAATTTTTCCAGGCACCAATCCTATGCCTGCATCGTGGGCGTTGCTTGGACTATCATCCTGCTGGAGCCTGTTGAAGGGTCCCACTGTACGCTCCATACAAAATGCGTAGACGCGATGTGTAGCATGTAGACTTCCCAGCCTCTCACATGTGTGTTCATAGTCTTGTTGCCATAGCGAGGCATAAAGTAACCCCCCAAACACAGGCACTGTTTGTCAGCAACAGTTGTATGTGGAGTCATGATTTGACACTTAGTAACCAAGGTGACTTCATGCGCCATGCGGGCCGTAAAGTACTTGCTAATGATGCTCTCTCCCCTGTCCCCACGCCAAATGTCTCGGGGTAATCCTTGACTCCTCCCTCTCCTTCAAGCCCCACCTGTAGTCCCTAACCAAGTCCCTGTGACTCCAACTCAAAAATATTTAACCAATTCGGTCGTTCATCAATCCTGACACTGCTTAAACACTCATAAATGCCCTCATCATCTCCCGCCTTGACTACTGCAACCTCCTTCGCATAGGTCTCCCTGCCAACTCTCTTGCACCTCTCCAATCTATACTAAACTCTGCTGCCCGACTAATCCATCTGTCCTCACGCTACTCCCCTGCCTACCCCCTCTGCCAAGCCGTTCACTGGCCCCTCCGGCCCACAGAGAGCTCACTTTAAAACACTGACCATGACATTCAAAGCCTTACACAACCTATCCCCACCATACATCTCCGACATGATCTCCCGATACCATCCCTCACGCAACCTGCGTTCATCCCAAGAACTTGTCCTACAGTCCACCCTCATCTCCTCTTCCCACAACCGCATACAGGATTTCTCCCGGTCATCCGCCATGCTATGGAACTCCCTGCCCCACCTCATCAGTCAGTCGCCTACCCTCTGAACCTTAAAGATACTTCTAAAGACTCACCTCTTCCGACAGGCCTACAACCTGCCATGAGACCCCGCTACACGGCCCACGACCGACACCTTCCCCACTCTATTGTATCCCCACCCACCCCTCGTAGAATGTGAGCCCACGCGTACAGGGTCCTCAACTATTGTACCTGTATGACCTTATTGTCTATGTTTATTGTACTTGTCCTTCTCTACCTTTTCCTCATGTAAAGCGCCATGGAACCTATGGGCGCTATATAAATAAATAATTATAATAATTATGATGACTTGAAGCCCAACCACAAAAAAAACTCCACATTCATTCCTTGAAAAAAGACAGACACAAAGCTGGTTTTTAAAACTGTGTTTAAAAAAAAAAAAATGGCAGCACTGTTTGGACATTCCCAAAAATACTACCTTTTACAATTAAGGTAACAACAACAACAACAACAAATGGAGCCCTACAGGTCCTGGTAGGTGGGCTGTCCGTCCTGCAAAATGTCAAGGGCCCCACGTATGGCCTGGCCGAACCCTTCAGGGTGGATCCTCTGAACAGGTGTAGGGAACGGTGGTAGGTCCCTGTTAGCTGGCCACTGGCAGTGAGGCAAAGCCCTGTGGGGTGGGACATGGCTGTCCCGTGTTGTGGGCCTGCCTAGGCTGTTAAAGTTTATTTTCCACCCATCCAAATATTGGAACACATCAGCTGGGTCGTTATTTGGCTGACAGGCTTCCAGCACTATCTGTAATGCTGACCTTGCCCGCAGTAGCCTGGCAAATGGAATATTATCCATGAATGGTATAATACTGCGGGCAAAGTCAGCATTACTCTGTTGCACACTTAAATGTGCTGACCCCTGGATCGGACCATAAGCTGGGCCTGCCGCTGGTGGCGTCGGTGGTGGTGCTGGCCCTGCCGCTGGTGGTGGCGGTGGTGGTGCTGGCCCTGCCGCTGGTGGTGGCGGTGGTGGTGCTGGCCCTGCCGCTGGTGGTGGCGGTGGTGGTGCTGGCCCTGCCGCTGGTGGGGGCGGTGGTGGTGCGGACCCTGCCGCTGGTGGCGGTGGTGGTGGTGGTGGCGGGGACGGCGGTGGTGGTGTTGATGGCCCTGCCGCTGGTGGCGGCGGTGGTGGTGCTGGCCCGGCCGCTGGTGGCGGCGGTGGTGGTGCTGGCCCTGGCGCTGCTGGCGGCGATGCTGGTGGTGGTGGTGGCGGCGGCGGCGACGCCGGTGGTGGTGGTGGCGCCGGCCGTGGTGGTGGTGGTCGGTTTTCTCCACGCCGCCTTCTGTTTGGCGGTGGAGGGTTAACAGCACGCCGCCCTCTGTAGTAAGCTTCTCTGTGGGTAAAGTAAAAAAAAATTTGGTGAATGCATTGCATTTGGAAACAAAAACATAGGTCAAACATTAAGTTGCACGCTTTTTAGACTCTGTGTATCTGTGTATTCTTAATCAGATATTTGTTATTATTATGAAAGAATAACCAACTGTACATAACATAAAGGAATACGTGACTTTCTTTGCTAATTCCATACTAATACATAATTTTTCACCCCCTGATTACCACCCCCCCCCCCCCATCCCATCTAATCTAGACGATCAATAACACCAATGGTTCACATGAAAAAAAAAAGTCCCCCTGACTTCACTTTTAACTTGACATACTTAATTCACAAAACTTTTAGCTTATATCATCTATATAAAGCAGGGAAGGGGTTGAAAGGTATACAATATATATATATATAATCTATTTATATAATCGGGAGTTTGAAATTCCGGCACTGTAGCCGAATCCCAAACTCCTTAGCGTCACTGCGAGCGGAGACGCGTATGCGCCTTCGCGAGCCGCAGACGCTTAACTCACACAGCCGCTATAGCGTTTTCTCGAGCGGCCTCGCGCACTCCGCTCACAGCAAGACCTGCGCCCCTCACAGCGCCCAATCCGCCCCGGCATGCTGGCATTTGTACTTCCTCCGTCTGTGCACCCACAGGTCTTAGCAGATCACTGATGCTGACAGCGGGGGGGGACAACACAGACAATCAAATCAGGAGGAGGTCAGTGTCAGGAGGAGATGACAGCCGCCCGCCGGGGCCTGTGACACTGCAGAGGTCACAGCGGGGCTGTGTGTGCGGACAACGGGGAGGCCGGGGGCTACGGACGTACCGGACACGTCCTCTGCTCCTGGAGATGTGCCGCGGTTCCGCGCTCGCAGCGTATCTGACGCAGGAGCCGCGCTCACCACGCCCACACCACGCCCTCTGCCAAACAACCCACACCTCTCACTAACCTCCTGCAGCTAACCACACCCCATGTTTACCTTTGCCATGATGTCATTTAGCTGCGGCCGCTATCTTTAATAAGGTCAGTAATGATGGCAGTAATCGGATCTCTGCTCCCTCTAGCACGCCCCAACACTGTAGCACCATCTATTAACCCTATTCTCATCACCTATATACTCTGCTACCCACTGAGCCGCCTGTATACTCTGCTACCCACAGACCCGCCTGTATACTCTGCTACCCACAGACCCGCCTGTATACTCTGCTACCTCAGACCCGCCTGTATACTCTGCTACCTCAGACCCGCCTGTATACTCTGCTACCCACAGACCCGCCTGTATACTCTGGTACCCACAGACCCGCCTGTATACTCTGCTACCTCAGACCCGCCTGTATACTCTGCTACCCACAGACCCGCCTGTATACTCTGGTACCCACAGACCCGCCTGTATACTCTGCTACCTCAGACCCGCCTGTATACTCTGCTACCTCAGACCCGCCTGTATACTCTGCTACCCACAGACCCGCCTGTATACTCTGGTACCCACAGACCCGCCTGTATACTCTGCTACCTCAGACCCGCCTGTATACTCTGCTACCCACAGACCCGCCTGTATACTCTGGTACCCACAGACCCGCCTGTATACTCTGCTACCTCAGACCCGCCTGTATACTCTGCTACCCACAGACCCGCCTGTATACTCTGGTACCCACAGACCCGCCTGTATACTCTGCTACCTCAGACCCGCCTGTATACTCTGCTACCTCAGACCCGCCTGTATACTCTGCTACCCACAGACCCGCCTGTATACTCTGGTACCCACAGACCCGCCTGTATACTCTGCTACCTCAGACCCGCCTGTATACTCTGCTACCCACAGACCTGCCTGTATACTCTGCTACCTCAGACCCGCCTGTATACTCTGCTACCTCAGACCCGCCTGTATACTCTGCTACCCACAGACCCGCCTGTATACTCTGGTACCCACAGACCCGCCTGTATACTCTGCTACCTCAGACCCGCCTGTATACTCTGCTACCCACAGACCCGCCTGTATACTCTGGTACCCACAGACCCGCCTGTATACTCTGCTACCTCAGACCCGCCTGTATACTCTGCTACCTCAGACCCGCCTGTATACTCTGCTACCCACAGAGCCGTCTTTATACTCTGCTACCTCAGACCCGCCTGTATACTCTGCTACCCACAGACCCGCCTGTATACTCTGCTACCTCAGACCCGCCTGTATACTCTGCTACCCACAGACCCGCCTGTATACTCTGCTACCCACAGAGCCGTCTTTATACTCTGCTACCTCAGACCCGCCTGTATACTCTGCTACCCACAGACCCGCCTGTATACTCTGCTACCCACAGAGCCGTCTTTATACTCTGCTACCTCAGACCCGCCTGTATACTCTGCTACCCACAGACCCGCCTGTATACTCTGCTACCTCAGACCCGCCTGTATACTCTGCTACCCACAGACCCGCCTGTATACTCTGCTACCCACAGAGCCACGTGTATACTCTGCTACCCACAGAGCCGAAATGGAACCTAATGTATATATTAATAAATAATACTAAATGTACACAACAGTGCTGCAGACACATACCTTGGCATACGGGCCACCGGGTGAAGGAAGGACAGCCGGTCGTAAAAGTGGTAGTGGTTCAGCAATGGAGCGGCTCCCGGTTGTCTCTCAGAGTACTGCCGGTACTGCTTCTTATGCTGGTCCCGGCAGCTCCTCCACCGTTTTTTAAGATGGTCAACTGTGAAATGATTTGAAACCGGGTTTAGAGATGTGTAATATTTGAAACAACAAAAGTATGTGTACAAATCAACAATAACATTTTATTCATTTTGTGTGTGTAATGTGTATACAAGGCACAGTGACACGACAGTGTGGAACATCATCAACAGCATTACGGACATTGAGCTCACGTGGCCACAATCACAAATGAGGCAGGACACATGTCAACGCATAGAGAATGTAATAGTGCGGGCACCAGACTCTGGTCATTAGTGGTATTTATATACACCCAACCCCTTGGCCGAAAGAGCCAGGAGGATCAGACATTAAACTCATTGTACTGTTGTGACCCCATCCAAATATAGGCAACTATGCGGTGGAGCATGATAACACATTCAGGGTCCTGTATACCCTGCTATGGGGGCCCTGTATTCCCACTGCTGGGGGCCCTGTAAACCCACTGGGCCACTGTCTACCCACTGCTGGGGGCCCTGTATACCCACTGCTGGGGGGGCCTGTACACACACTGAGGGCCCTGTATACAGGGACTGACTGGCACCCTACAGTTTGGGTCGCAACCCTCCCTCACCGGCCCGACACAGGTGAGGACGGGGGGTGGGGGGGGGTGATGACTGGCGGCCGCCTCACAGTCACCGCAGCTCCCGCATTCTCCTATGGCTCGCTCCCAGCCGCAGCCTCGCGCTCCTCACAGCCGCTCGCTAACAGTCGCAGCCGCACGCCACTCACAGACGCTCACTCCCGGACGCAGCCGCGTGCTGATGACGTCATCGCGCGGCCAGGAGCTTCCGTTTCCGCCTGCTGCTTCAGGGACAGGCGGATTATTCATGCTCCTGCAGCCGCATGACCCGTGGCACCTGGGCCAGTCCGCCCCTGCCTGTATACCACAATATGGGGGCATGTATACCCATCTGGGGGCCTGTATACTCTGCAGGGGGAGGTGTATACTCTGCTGGGGGGCTGTCTACCAGTGATAGCCGCTGTATACCAGGATGGCGGTGAATATGTTTTCATAGTTTTTCGGGGCAAAAATAGGGGGGTCGGCTTATACACGGGTCGGCTTATACACGAGTATATATACAGTAAATGCAATATATAACGTGTGAACTCATTTAACTTACTTAGATTGCTCTGTTCCTCATGGTCACTCCGATGGAACGCAGGGAACATCTCTTGGGCGATCTCTCTCCAGGCTGTATTTATTTGGGTCGTATCCCCATAGTCAGGATCTGTAGGGAGCCATAGAAATGGACGAGCCTCCACAAGTGCAATAAGACGCAGTGTGTTCACCGTGCCACGTCCTGCTGCCATGATTGCACTGATGAATGGATTGCTCTGTGTGTGCGCCTGTCAGCGCGACTCGCTTCCTGTTTCCTTAAAGCATGGGGTGTGCTGGCGAATCGCTTCCCTCGCAACATCGGCTCCAAGCCTCAAAATAAGAGAAAAACCAGCGAGTTTGGACTCGCACACTTTCAGAGACACATCAGTGAGTTGTAAATGTCATTATTCGCTATTACTCGGGTCCCTATTCATTAACATTGGACTCGCTGGACTTTGCAACGAGTCCCGAGTCCTTGACTCGGACTCGTTGGGGTCTTGCGATTCCGAGTCTTTTAGGACTCGCCCATCTCTACCCTGCACCTATTGTAGTTACGCCCCTGCACATATCACTTAACACAAAAAATCAACTACAAAATGTTCAACATATGTCACGATTTGTATGTTTATAACATGTCCGAAGATTATGATGCAAAACGTTAGGTGTTTCCATTATTTTGTCCAACCCCTGTCTATAGGTTTATTTGCAATCACCTTATCATCTACCATTAGACCATTATTACAGCTCCCCCATGTTCAATTGGTGATTTCCTATATTAAATTTTATAACTAGTTTTATGTTTAGTGAACAACTAGGTGTGTTCTTATATATTTTATGTGCCTAATATACATCTCTAATTACAAAAGTGCACCACCCATAGTAAATCCGAAGGAAAAAAAAAAGATGGTTGCAAATAAACCTATATATATATATATATATATATATATATAGTTTTTCAACTCCCAAAAAATTTTGATATAATGGATTTGGATATTTTTGTGGGATTTTAGTATGAGCTTATGTGGAGGTTTTTTTTTTCTTTTTTTATTAATCTTTTTTTTTTTTTTTTGTATTATTTTAACCCCATAGCGACAGCCTAAGGCCTAGAGACGTCAGAAGAAAAGGTTACTTATGCCTGGCTGACGTCTCTAGACGTAAGCCAGGAATAAGCCTGTAGCGCCCCCTGGTGACCAAAAATTTCCGGGGTTTCAGCTACCAGGGGTAGCTGAGATCCTACAGATTAGAAATCATCCCTGGTAAAAAGTACTTTCTCTTTTATCCGACATGATCACACGTGTCGGATGAAAGAGAAATGTCCTAGGGTCCCCAAGACCCCCGTACCGAAAAATACTTTCCCACCCCCACCCCTTCCCTGGAGCTCCCAAAATGGCCATGGCGGGTGAGCAAACCAAGCACCTCCCCTGCATTTCTATGCGATCTGACAGGTCAGATCACATAAAGATGCCAACACTGGTGGTCCCCCACAGTGCCTCCCAATGTTACCAGCCGCCTCACCCCCCTACCCCTCCTCCCTGCTCCCCCTCCTCCTTGATCCCCACTCCCCCTACTCCCTGCTCCCCACTCCAGTGCCACCATCCACTTCCTCCACAACTCCATCAGATCTGATCAAACATCAGATCAGGTGACGTTTTCCCAAAATCCCCTGACAGGTCCTCACCCCTCCGATCCCCGCTTCTCATACTCACCTGCCTCCGCTCCCGGCGCTGCTTCCTCTCCTCTGCCTTCGTCCTGGCGCCTCTGCTCTGTGAGTGTGTGGGCATCCGCCTGTGCAGGGGGCGATGGGTCACACAGGGGTGATCTGCAGTTAACCCCTGTGTGGTCACAAAGGGGTTAACTGCAGATCATCATCCCTGTGTGGTCACACAGTGGTTAACTGCAGATCAGTTAACCCCTGTGTGGTCACAGAAATGATGATCTGCAGTTAACCCCTGTGTGACTACACAGGGATGATGATCTACAGTTAACCCTTTTGTGACAACACAGGGATGATGATCTGAAGTTAACCCCCGTGTGACCAAACATTGGGTAAACGATAGTTAACCCCTGTGTGGCCACACGGATGATTATCTGAAGTTAACCCCTTTGTGACCACACAGGGGTTAACTGTAGATCACCCTTGTGTGGTCACACAGGGGTTAACTGTAGATCAGTTAATCCCTGTGTGACCATACAGGGATGATGATCTGCAGTTAACCCTCGTGTGACCACATCAGGATGATCTTCTGCAGTTAACCCCTGTGTGACCACACAGGGATGATGATCTGCAGTTAGCCCCTTTGTGACCACACAGCGGTTATATGCCAATCATCATCTATGTGACCACCCAATGCTGAAAGACTGAGAATCGTCGAGGGACCTCCGACTGGACTACATCAGACCTTCCCACTGGACTACGTCCGACCTTCCCACTGGGCTACGTCGGACTTCTCAGTAATAAAGATGGAGTCTTAGTACATGTTTGTGGGTTTTTTTCCAATAAAAATATTTTTCTTTGTGTTGTGTCTTCTTTACAATTTACTAGAGATTCCTAATGGCCCGGTCTAATATTGGCCAGAATATCGGGCTTAGTGCCAGCTTCCAAAAAGCTGGTATTAACCCCTTATTACCCATCTGCCATCGCTAAACGGCAGCTGGAAGAGCTGGATACAGCACCAGAAAATGGGACTTCTATGAATGCGCCATTTTCTGGGGTGGCGACAGGCTGCAATTCGCAGCGGGGGGCCCAGAAAGCTTGACTCTCCCTACGCTGACGACTCCAGCCCCCAGCTGCCTAGTTGTACCTGGCTGCCCAAAAATATGGCGAAGCCTACAGCATTTTTAAAAAAAATTATTTCAAGAAATAATTTAAATAAAGGGCTCCGTTGTACTTTGGTTACCAGCCAGGTACAACTAAACAGCTGGGGGTGTGTGGTAGCCTGTAGCTGCTGAGTTGTACCTGGCTGGAAACTAAAAATACGGCGAAGCGCACGTCATTTATTTTTTAAAATTATTTCAAGAATTTAAAAAAATGGGCTCCGCTGTATTTTGATTACCAGCCAGGTAAAACTAGGCAGCTAGGGGTGGGTGACAACCTCTCCTCGTCTGTTGTACCTGGGCTCGTGATGAAAAATACAGTGGAGCCCTTTATCATGAGTGCAAAGTCTCACTTGTGGGCGAGCTCCATTGTTTAGGCACATCAGGGAATCTCTAAATGCGACATGATTTTCACTAACAATTTCAGCTAATTTTCCGCTTGGAGCGACAAATGGCGCTCCTTCCCTTCCGAGCCCTACCATGCGCCCAAACAGTGGTTTA
This sequence comes from Allobates femoralis, assembly GCA_033576535.1. Taxonomy (NCBI): domain Eukaryota; kingdom Metazoa; phylum Chordata; class Amphibia; order Anura; family Aromobatidae; genus Allobates; species Allobates femoralis. The sequence goes on from JARQOC010000004.1 coordinate 496,677,689, forward strand.
CTACAACATATGAGGTATCGGTTTACTCAGGAGAAATTGCCCAATACATTTTAGGATCCATTTTATTCTGTTGCCCATGTGAAATTGAAAAAATTGAGGCTAAAAGAACATTTTTGAGAAAAAAAAGTACTTTTCCATTATTACGGATCAATTTGTGAAGCCCCTGGAGATTCAAAGTGCTCACTATGCATTTAGATTAATGCTTTGAGGGGTCTGATTTACAAAATGCGGTCACTTGTAGGGGAGCTCCAATGATTAGGCACACAGGGGCTCTCCATACGCGACATGGTATCCGCTAACAATTGGAATTGTTAGCGGACACCATGTCGGGTTGTGTACCTCCCCACAAGTGACCCCATTTTGGAAACTAGACCCCCAAAGAACTTATCTAGATGCATAGTGAGCATGTTGAACCCTCAGGTGCTTCACAAATAAATCTGTAAAAATGAAAAAAGAAAATATTTGTGAAAAAAAAGTACTTTTTCATTTTTACAGATCAATTTGTGAAGCACCTGGGGGTTCAAAGTGCTCACTATGCACCTAGATAAGTTCCTTGGTGGGTCTAGGTTGCAAAATGGGGTCACTTGTGGGGGAGCTCCAATGTTTAGGCACACAGGGGCTCTCCATACGTGACATGGTGTGCGCTAACAATTGGAGCCAATTTTCCATTTAAATTGTTAGTGGACACCATGTCGCGTATGGAGAGCCCCTGTGTGCCTAAACATTGGAACTTCCCCACAAGTGACCCCATTTTGGAAACTAGACTCCCCAAGGAACTTATTTAGATGCATAGTGAGCACTTTAAACCCCAAGGTGCTTCACAAATTAAACCGTTAAAATGAAAAGGAAAATGTTTGTGAAAAAAAAAAGTACTTTTTCATTTTTACGGATCAATTTGTGAAGCACCTGGGGGTTCAAAGTGCTCACTATGCATCTAGATAAGTTCCTTGGGGGGACTAGTTTCCAAAATGGGGTCCCTTGTGGGGGAGCTCCAATGTTTAGGCACACAGAGGCTCTCCAAATGCGACATGGTGTCCGCTAACAATTGGAGCTAATTTCCCATTCAAATTGTTAGCAGACACCATGTCACATTTGGAGAGCCCCTGTGTGCCTAAACATTGGAGCTCCCTCACAAGTGACCCCATTTTGGAAACTAGATTCCCCAGGCAACTTATCTAGATGCATAATGAGCTCTTTGAACTCCCAAGTGCTTCACAAATTGATCCATAAACATGAAAAAGTACTTTTTTTCACATAAATTTTCTTTAGGCCTCAATTTTTTCATTTTCACATGAGCAACAAGATAAAATGCATCCTAAAATTTGTTGGGCAATTTCTTCTGAGTACATAGATACCTCATATGTGGTCATAAACCACTTATTGGGTGCATGTCAGGGCTCGGAAGGTAAGGAGTGCTATTTGATTTGTATGCAAAAGTTGCATTAATTCCTGTGAGGCACCTTAAAGGTTAATAATCTTCTTGAATGTAGTTTTGAGTAGCTTGAGGGGTGCAGATTTTGGAATGGTGTCACTTTTGAGTGTTTTTTCTCATGTACGCCCCTCAATGGGACTTCAAATGTGATGTGGTCACTAAAAAAAAGTTTTGTAAATTTTGCTGGAAAAATGAGAAATTGCTGATAAACTTTGAACCCTTATAACTTCCTAGCCCCAAATTTTATTTTTTTTTAAATTGTGCTGATGTGAAGTAGACACGTGGGAAATATTATTTATTAACTATTTTGTGTCACATAACTCTGGTTTAACAGCATAAAAATTAAATTAGAAAATTGCGAAATTTTCAAAATTTTTGCCAAATTTTCGATTTTTTTCACAAATAAACGCAAAAATTATCAACCTAAATTTACTACTATCATGAAGCCCAATATGTCACGAAAAAACAATCTCATAATCGCTAGGATCCATTGAAGCGTTCCAGAGTTATTACCTCATAAAGGGTCACTGGTCAGAATTGCAAAAAATGGTCTGGTCATTAAGCTGCAAAGTGATTCGGTCCTTAAGGGGTTAAATAATGTGCCCATTATAAGGAAGTTTGTCTTTTGTAGTATTGCCCTGGGCAGGGCAGCCAAAAATTGTGTGGCACTCCCATGCTCCTGGGAAGAGACGTAATTGAAGGCCTCTTTAAATAATATGCCCATTATAAGAAAGTGGGTTTTTTGTAGTATTGCCCTAGGCAGGGAAGCCAAAATTTGAGTGGCTCTGTGATGCCCCTAGGAAAAGACACACATGAAGGCCACTTTAAAGAATGTGCCCATTTTAAGCAAGTGGGTCATTTGTAGTACCGTATATACTCGTGTATAAGCCGACCCGTGTATAAGCCGACCCCCCTACTTTTGCCCCAAAATCTGGGAAAACCTATTGACTCGTGTATAAGCCGAGGGTGGACCCCAGCACAGGTATACAGCCCCCAGCAGTGTGGTATACAGGCCCCCGCAGTGGTATACAGGCCTCCCCAGTGGTAGTATACAGCCCCCAGAAGTGTGGTATACAGCAGCCTCCCCAGTGGTATATACAGCAGCAGCCCCAGTGGTAGTATACAGCAGCCCCAGAGATATATACAGCAGCCCCAGTGGTAGTATACAGCAGCCCCAGAGGTATATACAGCAGCCCCAGTGGTAGTATACAGAAGCCCCAGAGGTAGTATACAGAAGCCCCAGTAGTAGTATACAGCAGCCTCAGTGGTATATACAGCAGCAGCCCCAGTAGTAGTATACAGAAGCCCCAGTAGTAGTATACAGCAGCCCCAGTAGTAGTATACAGCAGCAGCCCCAGTGGTAGTATACAGCAGCAGCCCCAGGGGGTATTTTACAGCAGCAGCCCCACGGGGTATATACAGCAGCAGCCCCAGTGGTAGTATACAGAAGCCCCAGTAGTAGTATACAGCAGCCCCAGTAGTAGTATACAGCAGCAGCCCCAGTGGTAGTATACAGCAGCAGCCCCAGTGGTAGTATACAGCAGCAGCCCCAGGGGGTATATACAGCAGCAGCCCCAGTGGTAGTATACAGCAGCAGCCCCAGGGGGTATATACAGCAGCAGCCCCAGGGGGTATATACAGCAGCAGCCCCAGTGGTAGTATACAGCAGCAGCCCCAGGGGGTATATACAGCAGCAGCCCCAGGGGGTATATACAGCAGCAGCCCCAGTGGTAGTATACAGAAGCCCCAGTAGTAGTATACAGCAGCCCCAGTAGTAGTATACAGCAGCAGCCCCAGTGGTAGTATACAGCAGCAGCCCCAGTGGTAGTATACAGCAGCAGCCCCAGGGGGTATATACAGCAGCAGCCCCAGTGGTAGTATACAGCAGCAGCCCCAGGGGGTATATACAGCAGCAGCCCCAGGGGGTATATACAGCAGCAGCCCCAGTGGTAGTATACAGCAGCAGCCCCAGGGGGTATATACAGCAGCAGCCCCAGGGGGTATATACAGCAGCAGCCCCAGTGGTAGTATACAGCAGCAGCCCCAGGGGGTATATACAGCAGCAGCCCCAGGGGGTATATACAGCAGCAGCCCCAGGGGGTATATACAGCAGCAGCCCCAGGGGGTATATACAGCAGCAGCCCCAGGGGTATACAGACCCCCCCCCATTAGTATACAGGGGCCCCAGCTGTATACAGCAGCCCCAGCTGTATACAGCCCCCCCGTGGTATCCAGGGCCCCCCTTGCTGCACCTGTAAGGGAAGATGTCAGTATACTTATCGCTGCCGCCGCGCCGCCGCTCCGCTTCTCGGTCACCGCGATGCTCCGGGTCTTCATGTTTCCTGTTCCTTCTCCGACGCTCGAACAATGACGTCATTTCCTGAGCGCTGGAGAAGGAACAGGAAGCATGAAGACCCGGAGCATCGCGGTGACCGAGAAGCGGAGCGGCGGCGGCGGCAGCGATAAGTATACTGACATCTTCCCTTACAGGTGCAGCAAGGGGGGCCCTGGATACCACGGGGGGAACTGTATATACGGGGGGGGCGGGATACCACGGGGGGGCTGTATATACGGGGGGGGCGGGATACCACGGGGGGGCTGTATATACGGGGGGGGGGCGGGATACCACGGGGGGGCTGTATATACGGGGGGGGGGGGCGGGATACCACGGGGGGGCTGTATATACGGGGGGGGGGGGCGGGATACCACGGGGGGGGGGCGCTGTAAAGCTATTACCGTATATACCCGTGTATAAGCCGAGGGGGGACTTTTCAGCACATTTTATACACGAGTATATACGGTATTGTCCTAGGCAGGGCTGCCAAAAGTTGAGAGGTACTCTGATGCCCTTGGATGGAGGCGTGCATGAGGGCCTCTTTAAATAATGTGCCCATTGTAAGGAAGTGGGTCTTTTGTAGTATTGCCCTAGGCAGGGCTGCTAAACATTGGGAGGCACCACAATGCCCCTGGGAAGAGACGTACATGAAGGCCTCTTTAAATAATGTGCCCATTTTAAGCAAGTGGGTCTTTTGTACTATTACCCTAGGCAGGGAAGCCAAAAATTGTCTCGCACTCTGATGCTCCTGGATAGAGGCGTGCATGAGAGCCTCTTTAAATAATGTGCCCATTTTATGCAAGTGGGTCTTTTGTAGCATTGCCCTAGGCAGGGAAGCCATAAAATGTGTGGCACTGTGATGCCCCTGGGAAGAGACGTACATGAAGGCCTCTTTTAATAATGTGCCCATTATAAGCAAGTGGGTCATTTGTAGTATTGTCCTAGGCAGGGCTGCCAAAAGTTGGGAGGCACTCTGATGCCCCTGGATGGAGGCGTGCATGAGGGCCACTTTAAATAATGTGCCAATTGTAAGGAATTGGGTCTTTTGTAGTATTGCCCTTGGCAGGACTGCTATACATTGGGAGGCACCACAATGCCACTGGGAAGAGACATACATGAAGGCCTCTTTAAATAATGTGCCCATTTTAAGCAAGTGGGTCTTTTGTTGTATTGCCCTAGGCAGGGAAGCCAAAAATTGTGTCACATGCTGATGCCCCTGGATAGAGGCGTGCATGAGAGCATCTTTAAATAATATGCCCATTTTAAGCAAATGTTTTTTTTGTAGTATTGCCCTAGGCAGGGAAGTCAAAAAATATATGGCACTCTGATGCCCCTGGGAAGAGATGTACCTGAAGGCCTCTGTAAATAATGTGCCAATTTTAAGCAAGTGGGTCTTTTGAAGTATTAACCTAGACAGGGAAGCCAAAAATTGTGTCGCACTCTGATGCCCCTGGATAGAGGCGTGCATGAGAGCCTCTTTAAATAGTGTGCACATTTTAAGCAAGTGGGTCATTTGTAGTATTGTCCTAGGCAGGGCTGCCAAATGTTGGGAGGCACTCTGATGCCCTTGGATAGAGGTGTGCATGAGGGCCTCTTTAAATAATGTACCGATTTTATGGAAGTGGATCTTCAGTAGTATTGCCCTTGGCAGGGAAGCCAAAAATTGTGTGGCACTCTGATGCCCCTGGATAGAGACGTGCATGAGGGCCTCTTTAAATAATGCGCCCATTTTAAGCAAGTGGGTCTTTTGTAGTATTGTCCTAGGCAGGGCTGCCAAAAGTTGGGAGGCACTCTGATGTCCCTGGATGGCGGCGTGCAAGAAGGACTCTTTAAATAATGTACCGATTTTAAGGAAGTGGATCTTCAGTAGTATTGCCCTTGGCAGGGCTGCCAAAAAATGTGTGGCACTGTGATGCCCCTGGGAAGAGACGTACATGAAGGCCTCTTTAAAGAATGTGCCCATTTTAAGCAAGTGGGTCATTTGTAGTATTGTCCTAGGCAGGGCTGCCAAAAGTTGGGAGGCACTCTGATGCCCCTGGATCGAGGCGTGCATGAGGGCCACTTTAAATAATGTGCCGATTGTATGGAATTGGGTCTTTTGTAGTATTGCCCTTGGCAGGACTGCTAAACATTGGGAGGCACCACAATGACACTGGGAAGAGACATACATGAAGGCCTCTTTAAATAATGTGCCCATTTTAAGCAAGTGGGTCTTTTGTAGTATTGCCCTAGGCAGGGAAGCCAAAAATTGTGTCACACTCTGATGCCCCTGGATAGAGGCATGCATGAGAGCCTCTTTAAATAATATGCCCATTTTAAGCAAGTATGTCTTTTGTAGTATTGCCCTAGGCAGGGAAGCCAAAAAATATATGGCACTCTGATGCCCCTGGGAAGAGACGTACCTGAAGGCCTCTGTAAATAATGTGCCAATTTTAAGCAAGTGGGTCTTTTGTAGTATTAACCTAGACAGGGAAGCCAAAAATTGTGTCGCACTCTGATGTCCCTGGATAGAGGCATGCATGAGAGCCTCCTTAAATAATGTGCCCATTTTAAGCAAGTGGGTCTTTTGTAGTATTGCCCTTGGCAGGGAAGCCAAAAATTGTGTCGTACTCTGATGCCCCTGGATAGAGGCGTGCATGAGAGCCTCTTTAAATAATGTGCCCATTTTAAGCAAGTGGGTCATTTGTAGTATTGTCCTAGGCAGGGCTGCCAAATGTTGGGAGGCACTCTGATGCCCTTGGATAGAGGTGTGCATGAGGGCCTCTTTAAATAATGTACCGATTTTAAGGAAGTGGATCTTTAGTAGTATTGCCCTAGGCAGGGCTGCCAAAAAATGTGTGGCACTGTGATGCCCCTGGGAAGAGACGTACATCCATGAAGGCCTCTTTGAAGAATGTGCCCATTTTAAGCAAGTGGGTCATTTGTAGTATTGTCCTAGGCAGGGCTGCCAAAAGTTGGGAGGCACTCTGATGCCCCTGGATGGAGGCGTGCATGAGGGCCACTTTAAATAATGTGCCGATTGTAAGGAATTGGGTCTTTTGTAGTATTGCCCTTGGCAGGGAAGCCAAAAAATGTGTGGCACTCTGATGCCCCTGGGAAGAGATGTGCATGAAGGCCTCTGTAAATAATGAGCCCATTTTAAGCAAGTGGGTCTTTTGTATTATTGGCCTAGGCAGGGCTGCCAAAAGTTGGGAGGCACTCTGATGCCCCTAGATGGAGGTGTGCATGAAGGCCTCTTTAAATAATGTGCCCATTTTAAGCAAGTGGTCTTTTGTAGTATTGCCCTAGGCAGGGAAGCCAAAAATTGTGTTACACTTTGTTTCCCCCTGGATAGAGGCGTGCATGAGAGCATCTTTAAATAACGTGCCCATTTTATGCAAGTGGGTCTTTTGCAGTATTGCCCTAGGCAGGGAAGCCAAAAATGTATGGCACTCTGATGCCCTTGGATAGAGGTGTGCATGAGGGCCTCTTTAAATAATGTACCGATTTTATGGAAGTGGATCTTCAGTAGTATTGCCCTTGGCAGGGAAGCCAAAAATTGTGTGGCACTCTGATGCCCCTGGATAGAGACGTGCATGAGGGCCTCTTTAAATAATGGCCCATTTTAAGCAAGTGGGTCTTTTGTAGTATTGTCCTAGGCAGGGCTGCCAAAAGTTGGGAGGCACTCTGATGTCCCTGGATGGCGGCTGCAAGAAGGACTCTTTAAATAATGTACCGATTTTAAGGAAGTGGATCTTCAGTAGTATTGCCCTTGGCAGGGCTGCCAAAAAATGTGTGGCACTGTGATGCCCCTGGGAAGAGACGTACATGAAGGCCTCTTTAAAGAATGTGCCCATTTTAAGCAAGTGGGTCATTTGTAGTATTGTCCTAGGCAGGGCTGCCAAAAGTTGGGAGGCACTCTGATGCCCCTGGATCGAGGCGTGCATGAGGCCACTTTAAATAATGTGCCGATTGTATGGAATTGGGTCTTTTGTAGTATTGCCCTTGGCAGGACTGCTAAACATTGGGAGGCACCACAATGACACTGGGAAGAGACATACATGAAGGCCTCTTTAAATAATGTGCCCATTTTAAGCAAGTGGGTCTTTTGTAGTATTGCCCTAGGCAGGGAAGCCAAAAATTGTGTCACACTCTGATGCCCCTGGATAGAGGCATGCATGAGAGCCTCTTTAAATAATATGCCCATTTTAAGCAAGTATGTCTTTTGTAGTATTGCCCTAGGCAGGGAAGCCAAAAAATATATGGCACTCTGATGCCCCTGGAAGAGACGTACCTGAAGGCCTCTGTAAATAATGTGCCAATTTTAAGCAAGTGGGTCTTTTGTAGTATTAACCTAGACAGGGAAGCCAAAAATTGTGTCGCACTCTGATGTCCCTGGATAGAGGCATGCATGAGAGCCTCCTTAAATAATGTGCCCATTTTAAGCAAGTGGGTCTTTTGTAGTATTGCCCTTGGCAGGGAAGCCAAAAATTGTGTCGTACTCTGATGCCCCTGGATAGAGGCGTGCATGAGAGCCTCTTTAAATAATGTGCCCATTTTAAGCAAGTGGGTCATTTGTAGTATTGTCCTAGGCAGGGCTGCCAAATGTTGGGAGGCACTCTGATGCCCTTGGATAGAGGTGTGCATGAGGGCCTCTTTAAATAATGTACCGATTTTAAGGAAGTGGATCTTTAGTAGTATTGCCCTAGGCAGGGCTGCCAAAAAATGTGTGGCACTGTGATGCCCCTGGGAAGAGACGTACATCCATGAAGGCCTCTTTAAAGAATGTGCCCATTTTAAGCAAGTGGGTCTTTGTAGTATTGTCCTAGGCAGGGCTGCCAAAAGTTGGGAGGCACTCTGATGCCCCTGGATGGAGGCGTGCATGAGGGCCACTTTAAATAATGTGCCGATTGTAAGGAATTGGGTCTTTTGTAGTATTGCCCTTGGCAGGGAAGCCAAAAAATGTGTGGCACTCTGATGCCCCTGGGAAGAGATGTGCATGAAGGCCTCTGTAAATAATGAGCCCATTTTAAGCAAGTGGGTCTTTTGTATTATTGGCCTAGGCAGGGCTGCCAAAAGTTGGGAGGCACTCTGATGCCCCTAGATGGAGGTGTGCATGAAGGCCTCTTTAAATAATGTGCCCATTTTAAGCAAGTGGGTCTTTTGTAGTATTGCCCTAGGCAGGGAAGCCAAAAATTGTGTTACACTTTGATTCCCCTGGATAGAGGCGTGCATGAGAGCATCTTTAAATAACGTGCCCATTTTATGCAAGTGGGTCTTTTGCAGTATTGCCCTAGGCAGGGAAGCCAAAAAATGTATGGCACTCTGATGCCCTTGGATAGAGGTGTGCATGAGGGCCTCTTTAAATAATGTACCGATTTTATGGAAGTGGATCTTCAGTAGTATTGCCCTTGGCAGGGAAGCCAAAAATTGTGTGGCACTCTGATGCCCCTGGATAGAGACGTGCATGAGGCCTCTTTAAATAATGCGCCCATTTTAAGCAAGTGGGTCTTTTGTAGTATTGTCCTAGGCAGGGCTGCCAAAAGTTGGGAGGCACTCTGATGTCCCTGGATGGCGGCGTGCAAGAAGGACTCTTTAAATAATGTACCGATTTTAAGGAAGTGGATCTTCAGTAGTATTGCCCTTGGCAGGGCTGCCAAAAAATGTGTGGCACTGTGATGCCCCTGGGAAGAGACGTACATGAAGGCCTCTTTAAAGAATGTGCCCATTTTAAGCAAGTGGGTCATTTGTAGTATTGTCCTAGGCAGGGCTGCCAAAAGTTGGGAGGCACTCTGATGCCCCTGGATCGAGGCGTGCATGAGGGCCACTTTAAATAATGTGCCGATTGTATGGAATTGGGTCTTTTGTAGTATTGCCCTTGGCAGGACTGCTAAACATTGGGAGGCACCACAATGACACTGGGAAGAGACATACATGAAGGCCTCTTTAAATAATGTGCCCATTTTAAGCAAGTGGGTCTTTTGTAGTATTGCCCTAGGCAGGGAAGCCAAAAATTGTGTCACACTCTGATGCCCCTGGATAGAGGCATGCATGAGAGCCTCTTTAAATAATATGCCCATTTTAAGCAAGTATGTCTTTTGTAGTATTGCCCTAGGCAGGGAAGCCAAAAAATATATGGCACTCTGATGCCCTGGGAAGAGACGTACCTGAAGGCCTCTGTAAATAATGTGCCAATTTTAAGCAAGTGGGTCTTTTGTAGTATTAACCTAGACAGGGAAGCCAAAAATTGTGTCGCACTCTGATGTCCCTGGATAGAGGCATGCATGAGAGCCTCCTTAAATAATGTGCCCATTTTAAGCAAGTGGGTCTTTTGTAGTATTGCCCTTGGCAGGGAAGCCAAAAATTGTGTCGTACTCTGATGCCCCTGGATAGAGGCGTGCATGAGAGCCTCTTTAAATAATGTGCCCATTTTAAGCAAGTGGGTCATTTGTAGTATTGTCCTAGGCAGGGCTGCCAAATGTTGGGAGGCACTCTGATGCCCTTGGATAGAGGTGTGCATGAGGGCCTCTTTAAATAATGTACCGATTTTAAGGAAGTGGATCTTTAGTAGTATTGCCCTAGGCAGGGCTGCCAAAAAATGTGTGGCACTGTGATGCCCCTGGGAAGAGACGTACATGAAGGCCTCTTTAAAGAATGTGCCCATTTTAAGCAAGTGGGTCATTTGTAGTATTGTCCTAGGCAGGGCTGCCAAAAGTTGGGAGGCACTCTGATGCCCCTGGATGGAGGCGTGCATGAGGGCCACTTTAAATAATGTGCCGATTGTAAGGAATTGGGTCTTTTGTAGTATTGCCCTTGGCAGGAAGCCAAAAAATGTGTGGCACTCTGATGCCCCTGGGAAGAGATGTGCATGAAGGCCTCTGTAAATAATGAGCCCATTTTAAGCAAGTGGGTCTTTTGTATTATTGGCCTAGGCAGGGCTGCCAAAAGTTGGGAGGCACTCTGATGCCCCTAGATGGAGGCGTGCATGAAGGCCTCTTTAAATAATGTGCCCATTTTAAGCAAGTGGGTCTTTTGTAGTATTGCCCTAGGCAGGAAGCCAAAAATTGTGTTACACTTTGATTCCCCTGGATAGAGGCGTGCATGAGAGCATCTTTAAATAACGTGCCCATTTTATGCAAGTGGGTCTTTTGCAGTATTGCCCTAGGCAGGGAAGCCAAAAAATGTATGGCACTCTGATGCCCCTGGGAAGAGATGTACAAGAAGGCCTCTGTAAATAATATGCCAATTTTAAGCAAGTGGGTCTTTTGTAGTATTAACCTAGGCAGGGAAGCCAAAAATTGTGTCACACTCTGATGTCCCAGGATAGAGGCATGCATGAGAGCCTCTTTAAATTATGTGCCCATTTTAAGCAAGTGGGTCTTTTGTAGTATTGTCCTAGGCAGGGCTGCCAAAAGTTGGGAGGCACTGTGATGCCCCTGGGAAGAGACGTACATGAAGTCCACTTTAAAGAATGTGCACATTTTAAGCAAGTGGATCATTTGTAGTATTGTCCTAGGCAGGGAAGCCAAAAAATGTGTGGCACTGTGATGCCCCTGGGAAGAGACGTACATGAAGGCCTCTTTTAATACTGTGCCCATTATAAGGAAGTGGGTCTTTTGTAGTATTGCCCTAAGCAGGGAAGCCAAAAAATGTGTTGCACTGTGATGCCCCTGGGAAGAGACGTACATGAAGGCCTCTTTAAATAATGTGCCCATTTTAAGCAAGTTGGTCATTTGTAGTATTGTCCTAGGCGGGGCTGCCAAAAGTTGGGAGGCACTCTGATGCCCCTGGATGGAGGCGTGCAAGAGGGCCTCTTTAAATAATGTGCCCATTTTAAGGAAGTGGGTCTTTTGTAGTATTGCCCTAGGCAGACAAGCCAAAAATTGTGTGGCAGTCCCATGCCCCTGGGAAGAGACGTCCACGAAGGCCTCTTTTAATAATGTGCCCATTATAAGGAAGTGGGTCTTTTGTAGTATTGCCCTAGCCAGGGAAACCAAAAAATGTGTGGCACTGTGATGCCCCTGGGAAGAGACGTACATGAAGGCCACTTTAAAGAATGTGCACATTTTAAGCAAGTGGATCATTTGTAGTATTGTCCTAGGCAGGGAAGCCAAAAAATGTGTGGCACTGTGATGCCCCTGGGAAGAGACGTACATGAAGGCCTCTTTAAATAATGTGCCCATTATAAGGAAGTGGGTCTTTTGTAGTATTGCCCTAAGCAGGGAAGCAAAAAATGTGTTGCACTGTGATGCCCCTGGGAAGAGACGTACATGAAGGCCTCTTTAAAGAATGTGCCCATTTTAAGCAAGTTGGTCATTTGTAGTATTGTCCTAGGCAGGGCTGCCAAAAGTTGGGAGGCACTCTGATGCCCCTGGATGGAGGCGTGCATGAGGGCCTTAAATAATGTGCTCATTTTAAGCAAATGGGTCTTTTGTAGTGTTGCCCTTGGAAGGGAAGCCAAAAATTGTGTGGCACTCTGATGCCCCTGGATAGAGATGTGCATGAGGGCCTCTTTAAATAATGTGCCCATTTTAAGGAAGTGGGTCTTTTGTAGGACTGCCCTAGGAAGGGCTGCCAAAAAGTGGGGGGCACTGCAATGCCCCTGGGAAGAAACATGTAGGAGAGCCTCTAAAAATTGTTCCCATTACAAAGGAGCGGGTCTCCTGTACTTTTACATTCTGTAAGCATAGACTAAAACATTTACCCCTCAAGGGTATACATGAAACTAATGCCTAACTTTTGAACGGTTAGGGTCATCATCATCATAAATATGATGTAAAAAATGTTATGGTTTTGTGGCATCATGAACCATGGTCACACTGATCATATGATGGTGGCGGATGAGGAGAAGGAGGAGCAGTACAGCAAGTAGCCAAAGACATGAAGTGTGTACCGATGTGTGGGTGTGAGGAGGTGCATGGCAATCTACCGGCAGAAAATTTAAATTCCGCTATCATTTGGTGGTGGTGTGGTGAATTCAGGCCCCATCCAACCCTTGTTCATCTTGATCAAAGTCAGCCTGTCAGCATTTTCAGTTGACAGGCGGGTGCGTTTATCTGTAATGATTCCACCTGCGGCACTAAAAACACGCTCTGACAAAACGCTAGTGGCAGAGCAGGCCAGGACTTCTAAGGCGTAGAGAGCCAATTCCTGCCAAGTGTCCACTTGGATACCCAATAATTAAAAAACACAGAGGAGTCTATGAGCACTTTAGTACGATCGGCTAGGTCCCTCAGCATCTTGGCAAACTTTGCAGTCCTTGTGACACTACCCCGCACCTCAGGGCCTGTGGAGGTGCTGAGAAAAAAAGTGTCTCAGGTCCTTGAGAGTGTTTCCCTACCTCTGCTGGATTGGACTTGTGCCTCTCTCAGCCGGACGCCTTGGTTGTCCACTGAATCGTGACCTCTGCCGCTAGCGTTTTCAGAAGGGAATTTTTTTGACTAATTCCGCGACTATGGCCTTCTGATACTGCAGCATTTTTGTAGACCTCCCGCCTCGGGAATAAGAGAAATAAAGTTCTGTTTGTAGCATGGGTTTAAAAGTGTCACCAACCAGTAATGAGTGTCCGCCAAGATCTTGATAACGCGAGGGTCACGAGACAGGCAGCGTAATATAAAGTCAGCCATGTGCGCCAGACTGTTAACAGGCAAGACTTCAGGGTCCTCACCAACAGCATGACTGGCCATGCTGACCTCCTCCTCTCCTCTGTCCTCTGGCCATCCACGCTGAACCGACGGTCTGACGGTTGTGCATGTGTTACCATGAATTCCGCATGAAAGTAGCTCTATTTCTTCATCATCCTCCTCCTCGTCATAGTCCTCCAATGCATGTTGGGATGAGATGAGGCTGGGATGTGTGTAATCGCCCAGTACGGTTTCTTGCTGCAAGTCATCGTGCTCCGCCTGTAATGCATCGTCTTTGATTTTGAGCATTTTAGAAGACAGAGAAGCGGTACGGTGACGCTAATGATGGCGTCATCGCCGCTCACCATCTTGGTGGAGTCCTCAAAGTTTTGGAGGATAGTCCATATGCTGGACATCCATGTCCACTCCTGAGGTCTTATGTGTGGAGTTTGAACCGTATACCGACAGCCTAGTTGATGCTGGTACTCAACAACTGCCCTCTTCTGCTCACAAATCCTGACCAACATGTGCAGTGTGGAATTTCAACGCGTGGGGACATCACACACCAGTCTGTGAGCCGGAAGCTGCAAACGCCTCTGAAAGCTGGCACGGCTGGCAGAAGCAGTAGGTGACTTTCTAAAATAGGCACACAGGCGGCGTACTTTGACGAGCAGATCCGACAGCTCCGGGTAGGCTTTAATAAACTGCTGAACCACGAGGTTGAGCACATGGGCCACGCATGGAACATGTGTCAGCTCCCTCAGAGCCGCCACAAGGTTCCGGCCATTGTCACACACGACCATGCCAGGCTGTAGGTTCAGCGGTGTGAGCCAGTGATCTGCCTGTTGTTTCAGAGCTGTCCACAACTCTTCAGCATTGTGGGGTTTGTCACCTATGCATATTAGCTACGGTACAGCCTGTTGCCGCTTAGCCGAGGCAGTGTTGCAGTGCTTCCAGCTTGGGACTGATGTGGAGGGTGAAGTGGAGGCTGAGGAGCATGACGTGTCATAGCTGTACACTTTGGGTGAAAACCTGACTGAGTTAGGGCCTGCAATCCTTGGTGTCGGAAGGACATGTTCTGTCCCAAACTCAAACTGGGTCCCAGCTTCCAGAATATTAACCCAGTGTGCCATCAGCGAGATGTACCAGCCCTGCCAACAAGTACTTGTCCACGTGTCCGTGGTTAGGTGGACATTGCCTAAAACTGCGTTGTTAAGGGCACGTATGATGTTTTGTGACACATGCTTATGTAATGCTGGGACGGCACACCGGGAACAATTGTGACTGGGCTGGGGACCGAGAAACATGGGACAGCCGCCACCATCAGGTTGCGGAATGCTTCCGTCTCCACCAGCCTAAAAGGCAACATTTCCAGCGCAAGCAGTCACGAAATGTGTGCATTTAGAACTGTGGTATGTGGGGCGTTGGCAGCGTATTTGCGCCTGCATTCCAAAGATTGGTGTATGGATAACTGAACGCTGCGCTGGGACAAGGACGTGGCTGATGATGGTGCTATTTCTGCTTGTGCAAGTACAAGTGAAGGACAGGAGGCATCTTTGCCTGCAGTATGGACAGGGGATTGGCTTGCACGCACAACAGTGGAAGACGCAGTGGTGTCACCCGCAGACACTGCTCCTGGACTCTGCTGTACATCCCACAAAGTCGGGTGCTTTGCTGCCATGTGCCTGATCATGCTGGTGGTGGTCAGGCTGCTAGTTTTGCTACCCCTGCTGATGCTGGCATGGCAGGTGTTGCAAATGGCCTTTTTCGAATTATCTGCAGACACCTTAAAAAATAGCCAGACTCGGGAAGACCTAACAGTTGTATTGGCAACTTCACTCATGTTGTTGTTCCGGGGAATGGTTGCCTGCCTTCTGCCTGCGGCCACCACCCTGCTTCTTCCGGCCTGTTCTGATGCTAAGCCTAACTCCCCCTGTGCACTGCTGTTCTCGCTCTGCATGTCCTCCTGCCAGGTTGGGTCAGTTACTGGATCATCCACCACGTCGTCTTCCACTTCCGCACCCTGGTCCTCCTCCTGACTTTCTGGCAATTGTGTCTCATCATCGTCCACCTCTGGTTGAGACACGTTCCCACCGTTGCCTTCATGAGACCGTGGCTGCTCAAATATTTGGGCATCGGTACATACGATCTCCTCATGACCCACTTCAACTGGAGCTGGCGAGAGGCTAGAATCTACGAATGGATAAGTGAACAGATCTTCAGAGTGTCCAAGTGTGGGATCAGTTATGTCCAGGGCCGGGAACTCGGCATGGTGGGAGGAAGGAGTATCAAGGTGTGGAATGTGCGGTCCAGTCTTACGGCTACTGACACTTGACCGTGTGGAAGACAGGGTATTTGTGGTGGTGCCAAACTGACTGGAAGCGTTATCCGCGATCCAACCAACAACCTGTTGACACTGGTCTTGGTTTAATAGTGGAGTACTGTTGCGGTCCCCTAGAAATTGGGACAGGAAGGTCGCGCGAGATGATGTGGGCGTTTGTCGTGGTGCAATTCGAGCTTGCACACGGGCTCGGCCTCTGCCTGCACCACCATCACGTCCAGTTCCTTGTCCCTTGCCACCGGCCTTGTGCATTTTCAATGTTGTGCTGACTGTATACAGCTAAATGAAGGCGTACAAGATTTGGTTTTTAGCACGACACTGAGATTTGAGATTAAAGCCCTGCAGGTGGACTAGTCAGACACAAACGATGACAACAATAGCGAGTCTTTTGGCGTATCCTAATTTACGCTGCAACCTACTGTAGCTGCACTAAGATGCTAAATGAGTGCAGACAAGATTTGGTTTTTAGCAAGACACTGAGATTTGAGATTAAGGCCCTGCAGGTGGACTAGTCAGACACAAATGCTGACAACAATAGCGAGTCTTTTTGCGTATACTAATTTGCGCTAAAACCTACTCCTGCCGCGCAAAAATGTTAGATGAATGCAGACAAGAGTTGGTTTTTAGCATGACACTGAGATTTGAGATTAAGGCCCTGCAGGTGGACTAGTCAGACACAAACGCTGACGAGAATAGCGAGTCTTTTGGCGTATCCTAATTTACGCTGCAACCTACTGTAGCTGCACTAAGATGCTAAATGAGTGCTGACAAGATTTGTTTTTTAGCACGACACTGAGATTAGAGATTAAGGCCCTGCAGGTGGACTAGTCAGACACAAACGCTGACGAGAATAGCGAGTTTTTTGGCGTATCCTAATTTACGCTGCAACCTACTGTAGCTGCACTAAGATGCTAAATGAGTGCTGACAAGATTTGGTTTTTAGCACGACACTGACATTTGAGATTAAGGCCCTGCAGGTGGATTAGTCAGACACAAGCGCTGACGAGAATAGCGAGTTTTTTGGCGTATCCTAATTTACGCTAAAACCTAATCCTGACTATTGTGAGCTAAATTAATCCCTTAAAGCACTGTTTTGGGATGGATGGATGAGATTTCCAGACTGTACACCAGCCCCAGATGTGATGCAGGCTGGTATACTGGCACAATAAAGTTTGCTATATACCCTGCCTCCCTGCCTGCCTGTATACAGCTCTATTAGTCCTCAGAAGGACTGTTGCGGTAATAAGACTGGCAGCACTGTGCCTACACTAACTGAAAGGCCACAAATCTGTCCCTCAATCAGCAGCAGCTCTCCCTACACTGACTGTCTGTGGAGCAGAGTGATGAGCACAGCGCGGTCAGGTCTTATAGAAAACTGATGACGCTGTGCGGCTAGCCAATCACTGTAATGCCACAACCAACATGGCTGTGGCATTACAGTGTCTTGTCAGCCAATCCCTGCATGTGGGCTGGCTCTGTAAAGAGCGCCAACATGCAGGGAGGTGGACCCCAAGCATAGCAAGAGTATCGCGAGATTACTCGGTACTCGCCGAGTACCCAGAGTACCGAGATATTCGTGCGAGTACCGAGTAGTGACATGCATACTCGCTCATCCCTAACGCCTATATCTAGCGGCTGGAGCTCTTTGGTTAATGCACCCGGAATGACGGCAAGCTCCGAATTAGTTTTCTTCACTTGGGCTTTGATAGTATCAGTCACCTGGATGCGCATAGAGTCATAGACCAATAGGGATGGGCATCTGTGAAAAAAGCCATCCGGTCTCTTGATGAAGACCTCCCTCAGGCACTCACTCATCTTCTCCTTGTCCATCAAGCCCTTTGGGTTAGCCTTGATGATGACACCAGCAGGAAAATTTTCTTTTGGTAAAGTCTTCCTCTTGAAAATGACCATGAGTGGTAAGCTATGGCCATTAGCCAGACAGGCGAGAACTACAGTGAAAGATGACTTCTCTTTTCCTGTAGTACGTATAGATACCGTACTGGTCTCTGTTTTCTCAACAGTACGTTTTACGGGGATGTCGAAAGTGAGGGGGACTTCATCCATGTTAGTGATGTGTTCTGGTTGGATATTCTTTTCATTTATTTTGGTTATACAGTAGGTGCAGAATATGGCCAGCTTCTCTTCATAATCCTTTGGCAGTTGCTGGCAGACAGTAGTTCTGGTGCGGATGGAGAGATTACGTCTTTTCATAAAACGAAATCACCATGAAGGACCTCCTCGAAAGTCCTTGATCTCCATGTCGCGTGCTAACGCTGTGGCTTTGAGTCGAATAAAGACAGTAGACAGGGCCGGCTCCAAGTTTTGATGGGCCCCGGGAAAAACAGTCTCAGCGGGCCCCTTTAACACATACTATGATTCATGAATATAATATAGATGCTGCAGACTGTGTATATGTAATATAGAGGCTCATGGGTGGGATGTATATATGTATATATAATATAGAGGCTGTTTAGGGTTGTATATATAATATGGAGACTGTCGGGCTGTATATATAATATAGAGGCTGCGGGCTGTATATATTAATTGGAGGCTGTGCTGGGCTATATATACTATTTGGAAGCTGTGCTGGGCTGTATATATAATATGGAATCTGTGCTAGACTATATATATTATTTGGAGGCTGTACCGGCTGTATATATTATTTGTAAGCTTTGACAGCCCAGCAGCAGCCTCCAAATAATATATCCAGCCCAGCACAGCCTCCAAATAATATATATAGTCCAGCACAGCTTCCATTTTATATTTACAGCCCAGCACAGCTTCCAAATAGTATATATAGCCCAGCACAGCCTCCAAATTGTTTATATAGCCCAGCACAGCTTCCATATTATATATACAGCACAACAGCAGTCTTCATATACCTCAGCAGCAGCCTCCATATACCCCAGATCAGCCTCCGTATACAGCCAGCACTGCCTCCCTATACCGCCAGCACAGTCTCTGTATACCCCAGCACAGCCTCTATATACCCTAGCACAGCCTCTGCATACCCCAGCACAACCTCTACATACCCCAGCACAGCCTCTATATACAGTCAGCACAACCTCTATATACAGTCAGTACAGCTTCTATATGCAGTCAGCACAGCCTCTATATACCCTAGCACAGCCTCTATATAGAGTCAGCACAGCCTCTATATACAGCCAGCACAGCCTCTATATACAGCCAGCACAGCCTCTATATACAGCCAGCACAGCCCCTATATACAGCCAGCACAGCCTCTATATACAGCCAGCACAGCCTCTATATACAGTCAGCACAGCCTCTATATACAGTCAGCACAGCCTCTATATACCCCAGCACAGCCACTATATACAGTCAGCACAGCCTCTATGTACAGTCAGCACAGCCCGTATATACAGTCAGCACAGCCTCTATATACCCTAGCACAGCCTCTGTATACCCCAGCACAACCTCTACATACCCAGCACAGCCTCTATATACAGTCAGCACAACCTCTATATACAGTCAGTACAGCTTCTATATGCAGTCAGCACAGCCTCTATATACCCCAGTACAGCCTATATATACAGTCAGCACAGCCTCTATATACCCAGCACAGCCTCTACATACCCCAGCACAGCCTCTATATACCCCAGCACAGTTTCTATATACAGTCAGCACAGTCTCTATATACTGTCAGCACAGTCTCTATATACAGTCAGCACAGCCACTATATACAGTCAACACAGCCTCTATATAGAGTCATCACAGCCTCTATATACCCCAGCACAGCCTCTATATACAGTCAGCATAGCCTCTATATACAGTCAGCATAGCCTCTATATACAGTCAGCACAGCCTCTATATAGAGTCAGCACAGCCTCTATATACCCCAGCACAGCCTCTATATACAGTCAGCATAACCTCTATATACAGTCATCACAGCCTCTATATACAGTCAGCACAGCCTCTATATAAAGTCAGCACAGCCTCTATATAGTCAGCACAGCCTCTATATACAGTCAGCACAGCCTCTATATACAGTCAGCACAGCCTCTATATACAGTCAGCACAGCCTCTATATACTGTACAGTCAGCACAGCCTCTATATACAGTCAGCACAGCCTCCATGGTACATATAATCCTCCAACCTGCTTCTCACAGTAAAAAAACAAACTGATCATACTCACCTTCCATCCGCTCCCCCGGGGCTGTGTCCTCCTTCGATGCTTCCCCACCACATCCTTACAGCAGCAGGCTCCCAGGACTGTGGAGCTTCCTCCTTCCTGCTGCAGTGTGATGAGCTTGGAGGGTGATGACTCATCACTCTGCTACAGTAGGCAAAGGAGGAAGCTCCACTGCTCCCTGGAGCCAGCACATGGCTAATCTACATCACATGCAAATTAGCCATGTGCACTGGGAGCTCAGCGGAGCACTCAGCATCTTGCGGAGTCTGCCTGATGTTCCCCTTATTAACAGGGCTGTCTGTCCCTAATGGCCCCCTGGCTATCAGGGCTGCCTGTCCCTGATGGCCAGTGGGCCCCCCCAGCTGTTCAAGGCCCCGGCACTTGCACGGGTATGCCGGCCCTGACGCCGGCCCTGACAGTAGAGATGCTTCTAGCTGCGTTTCTCTGATCAATAATCCACTGTTCTATTTTGTCCTCCAAATGTGGCCATCTTGCTTTGTTTCCTCGGAAACTCAGTTTGGTCTTCTTTTCCTGGCGTAGTGCATCTTCTTGTTTCCTCCACTTACGCATCATAGATTCATTAATGTTGAATTCTCTCGCAGCTGCTCTATTTCCATGCTCTACTGCATGACTTATAGCTTTAAGCTTAAAATCTGCATCATAAGCATGTCTCTTAAAAGGATGAATTTTTGGGGTAGTAGGTATGCTGAATCAAAGATATTCCGCGGGGCTCCTGTGCACAGAGCTGTACGTAGCACCGCAAGGACTCAGGGGGACCACGTTCTGTCATGCTGTGAAGATAACAGAAGGAGAGCTTCTGTATACTGTACAAGTGAACACAACCAATTGCAGGTGAAAAAGTTTACGGTACAGTACATTTCTTGGTAAAAGGACAAAAAACCTTGATGTATGGTACCTCTATAGCCCCCCCATCATCCTTCAGTATCCCTCTGTAGCCACTCATCATCTAGAAGTATCTCTTTGTAGCCCCCCATCATCCTCCAGTATTCCTCTGTAGCCCCCTATCATCCTCCAGTATTCCTCTGTAGCCCCCCATCATCCTCCAGTATTCCTCTGTAGCCCCCCATCATCCTCCAGTATCCCTCTGTAGCCCCCCATCACCTTCCAGTATCCCTTTGTAGCCCCCCCATCATCCTCCAGTATCCCTCTGTAGCCCCCCATCATCCTCCAGTATCCCTCTGTAGCCCCCCATCATCCTCCAGTATTCCTCTGTAGCCCCCCATCATCCTCCAGTATTCCTCTGTAGCCCCCCATCATCCTCCAGTATCCCTCTGTAGCCCCCCATCACCTTCCAGTATCCCTTTGTAGCCCCCATCATCCTCCAGTATCCCTCTGTAGCCCCCATCATCCTCCAGTATCCCTCTGTAGCCCCCCATCATCCTCCAGTATTCCTCTGTAGCCCCCCATCATCCTCCAGTATTCCTCTGTAGCCCCCCCATCATCCTCCAGTATCCCTCTGTAGCCCCCCCATCATCCTCCAGTATCCCTCTGTAGCCCCCCATCATCCTCCAGTATCCATCTGTAGCCCCCATGATCCTCCAGTATCCCTCTGTAGCCCCCATCATCCTCCAGTATCCCTCTGTAGCCCCCCATCACCTTCCAGTATCCCTCTGTAGCCCCCCCATCATCCTCCACACACACACACAGTCACACACATAAACTGATACTTACTACATAAACGTTGCTTACTGCGCCTCAGCGGTCCTGCGCTGGTGGTACAGTAAGTCACTAACAGCGCAGGAGCCCTAAGACAATCACAGCGCAGAAACCGCTAGCCAATCAGAGGCTATGGACTGACGTCAGCTGGCCTCGGATTGGCTTACAGTTCCTGCGCTGTGATTGGCACAAGGCTCCTGGGCGGAGATCTACACACAGCTCCGGAGCTGTGATTGGCTGATGGGCTCCTGGGCTGTGAGCGGTGCGGCTGCTGCTGAATACAGTGGCGGGTACCGGACAGTGGGGACTGCAGGATGAGGCCGAGCTGCATGATGGTCTTGTGATCGGTGGCATGCTTATCAGGTATGCCTTATTTTCTGGGGGGTGCCTTATATTTGCAGGCACATGGCACCCCCTAGCATGCATTATTTTCTGGAGAAAAAAAGATATAAGGCGCACCGCACTATAAGGTGCATGTTTGATTTCTAAGAAAATCTTAGTCTTTTAGGTGCGCCTTGTAGTGCCGAAAATACGGTACTTTATTCCATTGCCTAAGGCTAGGGTCACACTTGCATCATGAATTCGCTAAATGGATCATTTTTTTTACATGTGGAAATGTTGAAAAACAGATCCATTTATGCACCCATAGACTCTAATGCAAAAAACGCATTGCAAAAGTGCAATGCGTTTAACGCATTGCGTTCTTGCCAAATCCGTTAAAAAGGTAGTGTGCAACGTTTTGAGCTTCTTTTTCAAAAACGCATGTGTTTTTGATAACATGGGAGTCTATGTGAAACGCATCCGTTAACACATACCACATATGAATGCATATGTTAACGGATGCGCTTTTGGTGTCAGCACGCATGATATGCAAATGTCAGAGGTCACGTGATGTACCATGTGATGATAAGTTGCAGCCAAACCAGAAAGTCACACTTTGCAGCCTGATTACACACCCACAGGTTCTTCTGGCTGACCAGCAAGGTATGTACACATGTGAAGCATTTGTTGGAAGCATGTTAAACATGCTCCACATGCACAGTGTACATTTTAAATGTATGTTGCTTTGTGTCATCCCCAGATGTCTGGTAGCGACCTGTCCATTGCTCAGATCCTGACGTCCCAGACCAGCTGCTCAAGTGACTCCGTGAGTGGCTGTTTGTTTCCCTCCAACATGTAACATATCACGTTTTTGACCATATGCTCATGTGTGTTGCATACGTACAATGTCAATGTTATTTTGTCAGATGTCAGTGCTGCTACCTAACCTTTGTTGCTTATTGTCAAAGGCACTGCTGTTACTACATCCCCTGGCTGACATGACACCTCATTTTGTGTGGGTTAATTGCACTACATGGTGCATTAATCATCAAGTACCCATTGATACCTTTCACTTTGCCCACACTCGTGTAACGTGTTGCGTACTAGCATGTTCGTGATATTTCTCACATGTCTCACCACCCACATAGGCAATGAGTGTTGCTTCTTGCACGTGTGCATCCATATGTTGCCCACATTGTTGCCGTAAGTTGTCATTGTTGTTTGGAATGCTGGATTTGTACATTTTACAGAATCATAGTGCATGAAACATACATCACATGTGTTTAATATTTCAAAATATTAGGCAACCATAGGCAACAAATGTAGTATTGTCTGGGTACTTGCTGGTTCTACCATTGTCGTTTGTGAAAGGGAAATCTACATATACATCCCATTCCTTATAGTCACTATATTTTTGTCTTTACTATTGGTTGTCCAGGACTACAGCTGTTCATTCTCCTCATCTGATTCCGATAACAGCCGAGTAAGTTGCATGCAGTCTAATTCTGGATACATCATGTCATCAATATGTGTGTCATGTTTCACATTTATAAAGGACACACATATACCCATCATGGATAGTTTAACCTAAGAATATCTTCCATGAGTGTCATACAGATAGACCATGGGAAAATGTGGCATGTTGTTTATTGAGTATAAGCCCATGTAGTACACTATATAGCTGTCTCACGCCAAAATAAGGCCATGTTCACACATCTCCGCTGCTAGTATTTAGCGGGTCTAGCAGCGGAGATGTGTGAACATGGCCTTACCTTGCTTGACAAATAAACAGCTGTAGCTTGTGGAGCTGGCCTATCCAGCTTCATGCACATATCAATCTTCCAGCTAACCTTCACTGTGGCCCAGTCTGTACAGTCACCAGACATGCCCTTTGAAGACCAATACCAACAATTTGACATGGGCGAAGTGTTCTTACAACACCAACAACATGTGTGCCCAACACGCGTACTGAATCTTACTCCTTTGACATTGTTGGCATGATTGTGTGGTTGTGTTTTTGTATTTTTCACTTGCACAAAGGTGTCTTCCATGTGTTGATATTGACCTTTCAATCTAAGGCTGCCTTCATACTACGGATTTTGCATTTCCAATGCTGTCCGATAAAAATCGGGCAGCATCGGAACGATCCTGGCCCCCATGCAGCCCTATGGGCATCGGACCCAATCGGATGTGCACTAAATGCCACCCGATTTGGTCCGATCCGATTCTGTTCGATTTTTTTATCGGTGCGAAAATCGGAGCATGCTCCGATTTTTACACCGAAAATAAAATTGGACAAAAACTCGGATCGGACCAAATCGGATGGCATTTAGTGCACATCCAATTTGACCCGATCAATTTGACATGGGGCCCTATGGAGCAGAGTCCGAGGAAACATCTGATGTGTCCTCGGACCCGATTTTAGTGTACTGAGCATGCTCAGTACACTAAAATAGCTCCTAAAAGTAAATTAAGGGGTTAATTAAAAAAAAAAAATCTATGCTCACCTGTCCACGAGGCCCCCGGCATCTCCCACAAGTCTCCTGGTGTCTTGCTGTTCTGACAGGACCTGCCGTGATGCCACGATCACATGACTGCCAGTAACCAATAACCGACAGTCATGTGATTGTGATGTCACGCGAGGTCCTGTCAGCACAGAACAGCAAGACATCGGGAGACCGTGCAGGAGTCGTGGACTGGTGAGAAAAGATTGGAGGAGAGGGGGAGAAGAGGGGAGAAGATGGAAGCGCAATGGAGGACGGGGGATCGGAGGAGAAGGGGGGAGCGCAATGGAGGACCAGGGGAGAAGGGGGGAGCGCTATGGAGGACCGGGGAGAAGGGAGGAGCGCAATGGAAGACCGGGGGAGAAGAGGGGAGGACGGGGGACCACATTGGAGGACCGGGGGAGAGACAGCTGATGACAGCTGACAGGGAGCGAGGTGAGGGCGGGCATCAGATAAAATGACGGAATCGGACGCCTATTTGTCATCCGATTCCAGGCATCAGAAGAATCTGATGCTGTCCGATTTATATCGGACAGCATCGGATTTTAAAAAATCGTTATGTGAAAGTAGCCTAACATGTGCGTTCATTTATGTGTCCAACCAGACAACACATAGGCTCATGTCACCATGGTCTAGTGTTCATTTTGTAACTGTCTGCCTTGTCGTCCTTGATGTACATTACAAGAGTATTATGTGTCAACAATGTTAATTTGTACCCCTTGTCTTAAACCATGCAGGGCAGAGGCCACAAGAAGGCACACAAGGGCAGCTGGAAGGGCAAAAAAGGGAAGACCCCAGTGAGCAGAGAAGGAGCTGTGACTCGAAGTAAAGTAAATCACTTCTACAAACGCTGTGTCCACATGTCCCTTTTGTCTCCACATAGTTATTATTATTTTTATTTATTTATTTATTTAGCGCCATTAAATTCCATGGCACTTTACATGCTAAAAGGGCAGACAAGGACAAGTACAATAAATGTGGACAATTTGGTCATACAGATACAAGAGGGGAGAGTGTCTAATGTGTTTTTGTTTCAAAAGAAGCTTCCAAGACTCATAAAAGAACCACTGCCCAGAAACAAAGCCATGAACAGACGCACATGGCAGCAGCTTCAGGCTCAATTTGTGTAAGTGTATGAACTTAGCGTGTGGAAATGTTAGGAATTCTTGGACAGGTCAATGGCAGGGACCACACACGATGTTTATTTTTAGTGATGTTGCGCAACATGTCAATCAGAATTTGTATTGCAGCTCCTCAAAGTATTTTATAATATAAATATATATTATTGGCCCCTTCTTGTAGAGTTCTTCAAAGAGGACCAAAAGAACAGTTATAGTAGTAGAAGGAAAACCCAAACTCAACAGTGAAGAACTGATAAATCTTGTGCAACCCCACCAATCCATATGGGACCAGGGAGACTCTGGTTAAAAATAGATAAATGTGGCAGTCGATCACTGCAGACATGGTCACCTCATATAAACTGATGTCTCCAAAACAGCAGCAGGACACAGGTAATGTCTTGACAAACAAAATGTACTTAGAGTGGCAGCTGACCTGCATTTATTGTGAGGTACACCATGTGGTAACATGACACATTTTGGTAATATTTGTTTAATTTACCTTATAGAGAAGCATGTGAATGTGAGATGGCGGTCGATATGTGACCATTATGTGCAGGACATGAAAGAACTTTAGGAATTCTGTAGTGATTCTGCCCCTAAGGCTAGGGTCACACTACCCTTAATCTCCCCCTGTGCTGAAAACTTAGAATTTCTCCCAGAAGCGGAATAGCATTATTTTCTCTACTTCGGGATGCTGCCACTGTTGAGGAGAGCCATAGGATCAAAATACTTGATTAACTGTAAGCTATAAGGGCATGGGAGAAATGATCTATAGTGTATTATTTTCACCTTACATAAGTTTGTATCAGACAAAGATGGCTCCCATTTCCTGCCACATCACCACATGTTCTGAGACAAAGCTGCAGTCAAGACAAAGAGTGATCAATCACAGAATGACACCTCATCAGATGGCTTCATGGATCAAACTAACTTTTGGAGACCTGAAGGAATTTACCTTGATGACCTCAAGAACAATCCCCCTCCATGGACTAGACCATGTTCCACCAATAAGATGCAT
Source organism: Allobates femoralis (assembly GCA_033576535.1). Taxonomy (NCBI): domain Eukaryota; kingdom Metazoa; phylum Chordata; class Amphibia; order Anura; family Aromobatidae; genus Allobates; species Allobates femoralis. The sequence goes on from JARQOC010000004.1 coordinate 496,704,191, forward strand.
TCCATTTGTCCACATTCCTTGTGTAACCGAGTCCCCTTAAAGAGCTTTTGTTAAAACCTTTGTGTGATCAATAAAGACTCACTTTGGAGCTGTGCCTTGAGGACTGAGGAGAGCTTACACCTGATTGTGTTATCGGTGTATTTCTTTCATCGCATGCATCAGTCCTTATCAATCAGGACAGGGGCAGACAACTTAATAATAATAATAATAATAATAATATTATAAAATATTAATCCATAACAATTTGGCGCTCCAACGTGGGACAGCAGTATAGGAGAATCCCCAAACCTTGAATGACCGGTGAAGGAGACGGCAGGACGCACTGAGTACCCCGAGCTAGGAGACTGATCACCTCCCTAACAAAAACGGTAAGTCTGCTGATTTTATTATAATCTGTTGGCTTTACCTGTTTTTCGGGGTACCCTGTGCAGATTGCCTGACCGCGTCCGGTCTTTTTAGGGTCTCTGGAGACGGCAGATGGGGTTATTCTCCGCTGTTGGCCATTTGATTGCGGAAGAACCGTCATGTTAAGTTGCTGCTGCCTGCTATTTGTTTGTTGTGTTAGGGGAGATGACTGGTAGGAAAGAGGGTTTTTGAGCAGTGTCTGGAGATGAGATAGATCAAAGTGGTCACCTGTGCTGCAATAGGTCGAGTAACTTGACTCCCATAGGGGCATGTAACTTAGAGTAACTTGACTCAGTACATAGCCTGATAATATATGATTTTTGGTTCTGGAGAGAATAGGTCGAGTAACTGGACTCCCATAGGGGCATGTTACTTAGAGTGATTCAGTACATGCCCTGATAGTAGTCTACAGAACACGGAAATCAGACAGGGACAGATAGGAAGTGTAGACGGCTGTGAAGGTCTTGTGCCAGGTTTGTCATCTCCCCAGTCTTAAGTGTTTGTGTGTCCATCATCTTAGTCTATATAGAGAAAGATGGAGAAGTTAATGCAGTTGTGTCGCATAGGCCCTAAGCCTAATTCAGATGGCAAGTTAGATCCATGTACATTAGTTGCAATTCGTGAAGGCAAAAGTCATGTTAAACAATGCAAGAAGCTTATGAAGTTGTGTGGGATGGTAGAAGGAGGAAGGCTGCAACCCCTGGAATGGAATTCAGTCTTAAGAGAGAGGGAAGGTGTTCTAGAAGATAATGGGTTGTTGTCTACTGCCAGGGCATGGGAGAGAGTTTCTCAAAGTTTGTATAGAGAAAATTGTATAGAAGAGGAAAGGAAAAAGAAAGACAAGAGTTTAAGTTATGTGTATTATAGAAATGTACAATGTGAATTCCCACCACCGTATAATGGAGGCAAAATGCCATGTGCTCCCTCTGCTGGAGCACATGTTTCCTTTGTCGGGGCCATTTTGTTGGTGGAGCACATGTTTCTTTTGCTGGTGGCCATCTTGTTGGTGGTTCTCAGACCGCCTCTGGTGGTGGCCATCTTGTTGGTGGTTCTCAGACCTGCTCTGGTGGTGGCCATCTTGTTGGTGGTTCTCAGACCTCCTCTGGTGGTGGCCATCTTGTTGGTGGTTCTCAGACCTCCTCTGGTGGTGGCCATCTTGTTGGTGGTTCTCAGACCTCCTCTGGTGGTGGCCATCTTGTTGGTGGTTCTCAGACCTCCTCTGGTGGTGGCCATCTTGTTGGTGGTTCTCAGACCTCCTCTGGTGGTGGCCATCTTGTTGGTGGTTCTCAGACCTCCTCTGGTGGTGGCCATCTTGTTGGTGGTTCTCAGACCTCCTCTGGTGGTGGCCATCTTGTTGGTGGTTCTCAGACCTCCTCTGGTGGTGGCCATCTTGTTGGTGGTACTCAGACCTCCTCTGGTGGTGGCCATCTTGTTGGTGGTTCTCAGACCTCCTCTGGTGGTGGCCATCTTGTTGGTGGTTCTCAGACCTCCTCTGGTGGTGGCCATCTTGTTGGTGGTTCTCAGACCTCCTCTGGTGGTGGCCATCTTGTTGGTGGTTCTCAGACCTCCTCTGGTGGTGGCCATCTTGTTGGTGGTTCTCAGACCTCCTCTGGTGGTGGCCATCTTGTTGGTGATTCTCAGACCTCCTCTGGTGGTGGCCATCTTGTTGGTGGTTCTCAGACCTCCTCTGGTGGTGGCCATCTTGTTGGTGGTTCTCAGACCTCCTCTGGTGGTGGCCATCTTGTTGGTGGTTCTCAGACCTCCTCTGGTGGTGGCCATTTTGTGGGAGGCAATACCTCTGGCAGCCATTTTGCGGAGGGCAAATGTGTTATAGCTGGTGGCTATTTTGCAACATTGCCCCAGATCATACAAACTGAACCAAATCATGTGACTGACATAAATTTGTCTAAACCAGACCCTGTTTACCCAGTGATGACCACAAATGACCAGTACTATTCTCCTTGCAGAATGATCATACATGCTGTGATCCCTACGTTTGACCCCTCACATGCAGATGTCAGGTCTGATGTGCAACAGCAAAACCAGGGACGGCCCTCAGTATCTCGTACAAAAAATGTCTGCTTCAATTGTGGTAACTCGGGGCACTATAAACGGGATTGCAGGGCCCCTCTTCAAGAACGCAGATTCAGGAACCCCAACGAGAAAAATCGCAGATTCCATTATCCTCGCCACAATGACCAATACTACGGTCAACCACCACAAGCTTGAAAATCGCACCGCTCTCTGATGGATCTGAATTATTCATGATACTGTAGAGACTGGAGAAAAAAGCCTGTGTTTCTGTAGTTAGCCTCTTACCTGGGGATGGCGTTTTCATTTAGGAGTTTTACACAAAATATTCAGGCTGTGCACACAGATAGTGAGTTCTAAATTAATGTGCATTTTGTTGTATAATCACAAATCAGGACGCCTCTTCTGAAGGTTACGCACATTATCTAGTATTCTTTATTTTTCTTTCAGATTTTTTTCTTGTGCAGATTACATACAGAAAATATACACACTGCAGCTTCCTATGTGCACACAGCATTATTGTATCCAGTTAGGTATCATGGAGAGAATGAAAAATGTATTTATTATTTGTTTTTTTTGTGTAACCCCTGTGACAACGTAGCTTTAGAATCCATATATGCTTTATGTTTATATAGAATTCTAAAGGGGGGAATGGACAGGTGATATAAAAAGTTTTCAATAGTTTAATTTTTAAGTCGTCGTTAAAATGTAAGTGTTTTCTATATATATATATTGTCTTAGAGCAGCCAGTACACACACCTCATGATTGTACTGCTCTGATGTGTGAACAGGTTTCATAAGAGCTCATTACTAATGCAGATCTTGAGTTATTTTACAGATGTTCGTGGATTCTACCACTGGATGTGCTGTGATTACACAACAGGAGGTAATAAAGCAGAACCACTCCCTCTTCACATATCGCCATGAGGAGGTAGATGGGGATCTGCAATCACTGGAATGGGTAGCTTGCAAAGGGTAAGATGATCTGCAGATCTTTCCTAGAGTCACATAAAGACCTACAGAGACCGCACAGAGTGAATGTGCCTGTATGGAGGCTCTCCTGTGTTCAGATAAGCCTGGCAGAGTCCAGGTACAGCTCACACCTGAGCTGGCGCTCATTGAGCCAGAGGTAATGCTCACACAGGTGCGGCTGCCAGAAGCTGTGAAGAGGCCTAGAGTCGAGAGTCTCAGACCCGGGCACCAGTGCAGACCCAGGCACCAGGGAAGATCCAGGCACCAGGGGTCCCTGTCACTCCTAATGTTCTTATTTCCGCAAAAACAGGTGATCGAATGGAAAGGAGTGCAACACACAGGGAGCCAGCTGAGGAAGGTCTGTAGACACCAGGCGGTAAGCGTTCTCTGCCACGACTCTCTTCTCAATGATGGCTCAGGTAACCCAAGAATTAACTCATTTGTCATTAACTGCTACCTGTGTTTTAGTGGACAAGGTTTGGGTGGCACCAGGGGTCAGTACCCAGGTGGCCGACTACACCCAGTCTTGTTTGATGTGTGACTGATATAATGGAAGAGAATCTGTAGTGACCCCGCAGAACCACGAATGCACCCCTCGTCCACTCTACCATTACAGTGATTGCAGATAGATGATAAATACAGCTGCACATTAGGTGTATGCGGGTGTGCCTGTTGCGGTAATCTCTTTTCAGGATCCGGTGCAGAAACTACGTTACTTCTGAGAAACTCCCGATGAAGGTGGTATATAAAAATGAGGCTTCTGATGAGGTAAAGCTGCATATGTTATACTGAAGGTCATTAAGGGTATTTTACAGTATCTGGGAGTCAGCAGCTTTCTACAATACGTATCATGCATAAGACAGTGGACAATATGAATGGGAGATTAACATTAAAGGTGCAAGGTAGAAGAGACGGGCAAGACATAGATGAAATGTTTGTTTTTGTTTAATTTTCCTCTTCAGTAAATAAGTCAAAATAAGATAATTCTCGCAAGTAAGGAGAATTAAAGTCAATGTTCTGCAGAATTTGTGCTTTATTTCCCACAGATGAAATCACCAGCGATGTCCAAGCCTTAAATAATTGTTTAAATAGCGTGATAAAGAGATGTGTTCTTCAATTCCAGATCCTAAATCAGTGTCAGGAGCGCATGGTCTCATGTCAGTAGACCGGGTGATCCTGAAAAGATGCAAGTAAGAGCCGTGAGCCGAGATTAGATGGCCGATCCAGCGTCTCTGAATTACATCAACTTCAGTGGAGACTTGAGGGAAAAGGACGCGGCAACTGTCGGAGACTCCCCACCAGCAGATGATGAACTCCGATAATGATAGTCACTGACATACACCACATAGTGATAGACTGTCACATACAGTTAGGGCCAGAAATATTTGGACAGTGACACAAGTTTTGTTATTTTAGCTGTTTACAAAAACATGTTCAGAAATACAATTATATATATAATATGGGCTGAAAGTGCACACTCCCAGCTGCAATATGAGAGTTTCCACATCCAAATCGGAGAAAGGGTTTAGGAATCATAGCTCTGTAATGCATAGCCTCCTCTTTTTCAGGGGACCAAAAGTAATTGGACAATGGACTCTAAGGGCTGCAATTAACTCTGAAGGCGTCTCCCTCGTTAACCTGTAATCAATGAAGTAGTTAAAAGGTCAGGGGTGGATTCCAGGTGTGTGGTTTTGCATTTGGAAGCTGTTGCTGTGACCAGACAACATGCGGTCAAAGGAACTCTCAATTGAGGTGAAGCAGAACATCCTGAGGCTGAAAAAAAAGAAAAAATCCATCAGAGATAGCAGACATGCTTGGAGTAACAAAATCAACAGTTGGGTACATTCTGAGAAAAAAGCAATTGACTGGTGAGCTTGGGAACTCTAAAAGGCCTGGGCATCCACGGATGACAACAGTGGTGGATGATCGCCGCATACTTTATTTGCTGAAGAAGAACCCATTCACAACCTCAACTGAAGTCCAGAACACTCTCAGTGAAGTAGGTGTATCTGTCTCTAAGTCAACAGTAAAGAGAAGACTCCATGACAGTAAATACAAAGGGTTCACATCTAGATGCAAACCATTCATCAATTCCAAAAATAGACAGGGCAGAGTTAAATTTGCTGAAAAACACCTCAAGAAGCCAGCTCAGTTCTGGAAAAGTATTCTATGGACAGATGAGACAAAGATCAACCTGTACCAGAATGATGGGAAGAAAAAAGTTTGGAGAAGAAAGGGAACGGCACATGATCCAAGGCACACCACATCCTTTGTAAAACATGGTGGAGGCAACGTGATGGCATTGGGCATGCATGGCTTTCAATGGCACTGGGTCACTTGTGTTTATTGATGACATAACAGCAGACAAGAGTAGCCGGATGAATTCTGAAGTGTACCGGGATATACTTTCAGCCCAGATTCAGCCAAATGCTGCAAAGTTGATTAGACGGCGCTTCATAGTACAGATGGACAATGACCCCAAGCATACAGCCAAAGCTACCCAGGAGTTCATGAGTGCAAAAAAGTGGAACATTCTGCAATGGCCAAGTCAATCACCAGATCTTAACCCAATGAGCATGCATTTCACTTGCTCAAATCCAGACTTAAGACGGAAAGACCCACAAACAAGCAAGACCTGAAGGCTGCGGCTGTAAAGGCCTGGCAAAGCATTAAGAAGGAGGAAACCCAGTGTTTGGTGATGTCCATGGGTTCCAGACTTAAGGCAGTGATTGCCTCCAAAGGATTTGCAACAAAATATTGACAATAAAAATATTTTGTTTGGGTTATGTTTATTTGTCCAATTACTTTTGACCTCCTAAAATGTGGAGTGTTTGTAAAGAAATGTGTACAATTCCTACATTTTCTATCAGATATTTTTGTTCAACCCTTCAAATTAAACGTTACAATCTGCACTTGAATTCTGTTGTAGAGGTTTCATTTCAAATCCAATGTGGTGGCATGCAGAGCCCAACTCGCGAAAATTGTGTCACTGTCCAAATATTTCTGGCCCTAACTGTATATGACCTTATAACTCCACATTATGTCTGATATACATATGGAATATCCAAACTAAGGCAAAATGGTTACAGGAACACGATATGAATGAGGACTCAGTGAGGGAGAAACATTCACGTTCCTGAGCAAACCATTAGTTCAAGGGTAGAGAACACTGTGTATAACTGACATTACTGTAATAACTTGTATATGTAGCCGTAAAAGTGCTATTTTACGTTATTTTATGTTCTTTTCAAGGTAATGGGGTTAATGTGTAAAGGGAAATGTTACCAAATAATCTCTGGTGGTAGAATATGGCCCTGAGACAGAAATGTCCATCCATGAGTGTTGTGATACAATTCTGGGTATCCAGGTAGGGAACTGAGGTGAAGCAGGTAGGAAAGTCCCGAGGACGCGGATAGCGCGATCCTATATACCTCCTGATATACCCAGAATTGTTCATATCGCATGTATTTGAATCCAGAGATCAAGTTAAAGTAGGTTTTGAATCCTTTATCTCACCCCTAGTGGCCGTACGTAAGAATATAGTCTAGATCAATTACATCTATGTTTAACAGAGATTCGTCAATTATACTACAGAAAACCTTCAAAGTTTAGCAGACCCACCAGGCCCTACATCAATAATGGTGCTCCAAAATAGAATGGACCTGGACATGTTATTAGCAAAATAAGGAGGTGTTTGTAAAATTGTACGTATATTCCAGATAATACAGGTCCCACCGGGAGGGTTACAGCAGCCATACAGAAACTGAACTCTCTACAATAAGAATTATAAAGGAATTCAGGTGTAGAAGATCCCCGGGACCAATACTTTCTGTAGATGAAGGGATGGCAGAGATGGCTGGTTTTGATAGGCTTTGTTATCCTTGTTATCTTAAATTATTGTAGATATTGTTTGTTGTGTCTTTCCTATGTAAGGAACATGATTAAGAAAGGAGTAGACCTCAATGTCTGTTTTTCCTGGCTCACAAGATTGGTCTTTCTGTAGACACATCCAATAGTTCATATATGCAAAGTCTGTACCAAGGGGGGTCTAATGGTTCAAAATTGTGAAGTCTGTATCGAGGGGAGTTTAATGGTTATCAATTCTCAGCTAATGGGCAGAGTTGGAGGCACATTGGGCAGATGTGATAGGCTCTGGTAGGGACAGGTTAATAAAGTATTTAGGGGGGACTGTTGAGGAGAGCCATAGGATCAAAATACTTGATTAACTGTAAGCTATAAGGGCATGGGAGAAATGATCTATAGCGTATTATTTTCACCTTACATAAGTTTGTATCAGACAAAGATGGCTCCCATTTCCTGCCACATCACCACATGTTCTGAGACAAAGCTGCAGTCAAGACAAAGAGTGATCAATCACAGAATGACACCTCATCAGATGGCTTCATGGATCAAACTAACTTTTGGAGACCTGAAGGAATTTACCTTGATGACCTCAAGAACAATCCCCCTCCATGGACTAGACCATGTTCCACCAATAAGATGCATTCCATTTGTCCACATTCCTTGTGTAACCGAGTCCCCTTAAAGAGCTTTTGTTAAAACCTTTGTGTGATCAATAAAGACTCACTTTGGAGCTGTGCCTTGAGGACTGAGGAGAGCTTACACCTGATTGTGTTATCGGTGTATTTCTTTCATCGCATGCATCAGTCCTTATCAATCAGGACAGGGGCAGACAACTTAATAATAATAATAATAATAATATTATAAAATATTAATCCATAACACCACAAGTTACCCGATGTGTATCCTAGTTAACAGCCACACACCAAGCTGATTAGTGTACGCTTTTGGTCAGCGGACAGGGAAAGTGTTTCCAGGGAAAGTGGTCTCCCGAAGCAGAGAGCATAACGCTATTCCGCTTATGGGAGAAATTCTATGTTTTCAGCGCTGGGGGAGATTAACAGTGGTTTGACCGTAGCCTAATCCACCATTGCTTTATAAGCATTTTGACCAGCTGGCCTTTATGCAGAATTCCATTGAGGGACGGTTGTAAGTTTTAAGTCATACTTTTTTATTATTATTATTATTTATATAGCACCATTAGGTTCCATGGCGCTTTACATTAGGATAAGGGAGACAAGGACAAGTACATTAACTGTAGACAATCAGGACATACAGGTACAAGAGAGGAGGGGAGCCTGTCCACAAGGGCTCACAGTCTACGAGGGGCAGGTGGGGATACAGTAGGATAAGGGAATGTCAGTTATGGGGCGGTGGTCTGGATCTCATGGCAGGTTGTAGGCTTGACGGAATAGGTGAGTCTTCAGGTGACACTTGAAGCTCCTCAGGGTCGGAGAGTGTCTGACGTGTTGGGGCAGGGAGTTTCAGAGTAAGGCAGATGCCCGGGAGAAGTCCTGAACGCGGCTGTGCGAGAAGGAGATGAGGGGGGAGCAGAGGAGGAGCTCTTGGGAGGAACGGTGGTTGCGTGAGGGTAGGTATCATGAGACCAGGTCGGAGATGTATGGTGGGGACAGGTTGTGTATGGCTTTGTATGCCATGGTTAGTGTTTTGAACTGGGATCTCTTGGAGGTGGGGAGCCAGTGAAGAGCTTGGCAGAGGGGGAGACAGGGGAGTAGCAGGAGGACAGATGGATTAGTCAGGCAGCTGAATTGAGGATAGATTGGAGAGGTGTAGGGGAGTTAGCCGGGAGGCCAGTGAGAAGGAGGTTGCAGTAGTCAAGGCAGCAGATAATAAGAGCATGAATAAGTGTTTTAGCGGTGTCGTGGGTAAGGAAAGAGCGGATCCGGGAGATGTTTCTAAGCTGGAGCTGGAGGGATGTGGTGAGGGCCTCGATGTGGGGCTTGAAGGATAGGGAGGAGTCAAGGATTACCCAGAGGCACTTGGCTTGGGGGACTGGGGAGAGGGCGCAGTCATTGACGCAGATGAATAGGTTGGGAAGTGGGGGGGGAATTTCTTGGGGGAAAATGATGAATTCAGTTTTGTCCATGTTGAGTTTAAGGAAATGAGCAGAGAAAAAGGATAAGATGGCGGAAAGGCATTGTGGGATTTTGGAGATTACGGAGGTGATGTCGGGGCCGGACAGGTAGATTTGGGTGTCGTTGGCTTAGAGGAGGTACTGGAGGCCATAGGACTCAATGAGTTGCCCTAGCCTAAGAGTGTATATGGAAAAAAGTAGTGGTCCCAGGACCGAACTTTGGGGGACTCCGACAGAAAGGGGGTAGGGGGAGGAGGAGGTGTGGGAGTTGCGAGACGCTGAAGGTCTGGTCCGCTAGGTATGAGGAGATCCAAGAGAGGGCAAGGTGGGTGATGCCGAGGGATTCCAGGATCCGGAGAAGAAGGGAGTGGTCAACCATGTCAAAGGCGGCAGACAGGTCAAGGAGGAGGAGGATGGAGTAGTGGCGTTTGTTCTTGGTGGTCAGTAGGTCGTTGGTGACTTCGGTCAGGGCTGTTTCGGTGGAGTGGAGGGGTTGGAAGCCGGACTGTAGGCGGTCGAAGTGGGCGCAGGAGGAGCGGTGAGAGGACAGTTCGGAGTGGACGTGCTATTCAAGTAGCTTAGAGGCGAATGGGAGAAGAGATATGGGGCGATAGTTACAAACAGAGTTAGGGTCGAGGGAGGGTTTTTTTAAGGGTGGGCATGATTAGGGCGTGTTTGAAGGCCGAGGGGAAGGCGCCAGTGGTAAGTGATAGGTTGAAGAGGTGGGTGAGGGCTGGAATGAAAATAAAGGTGTGGTTGGGAATGAGGTGGAATGGGAGCGGGTCGTGAGCGCTGGTGGTGAGGTGTGATTTTGACAGGAGGGAGGAGAGTTGGTCTTCAGTTATGGGGGGGAAATGGCTAATGGAGGAGGAGGGCAGTGTAGGTGAAAGGGGGAGTTGTGGGGATAGTGGGCCAAAGCTGTTTCTGATCTTCTCGATCTTCTCCTTGAAGAAGGTCGCAAAGTCTTCAGCAGAGATGAGGGGAGAAGGGGGAGGAGCGGGTGGGCAGAGTAAGGAGTTGAAAGTTTTGAAGAGCTGTTTGGGGTTGCGGGACAGAGAAGTTATTAGGGATGAGAAGAAGGCTTGCTTGGCAGTAGCAAGTGCCGTCTTGAAGTTAGTGAGGGATTGTTTGAACAAAGCAAAGTGCTCAGAGGTGCGGGACTTTTTCCATCTCCTCTCGGTGACCCTGGACGCCCGTCTTAGGTTTTTAGTGAGGGTGGTGTGCTAGGGTTGCCTGTTAGTGCGTGGAACGTGGAGTGTGAGGGGGGCAGCTAGGTCGAGGGCGTTCGTTATTGTGGTGTTGTATAGGGTGGTGGCAATGTCCATGTCACCAGCGGAGGGTATGTCAGTGAGAGGGAGGAGGGATTCAGAGAATAAGGGAAGATCAAGATCTTTTAGGTTTCAGCGAGGGTGATCAGGTTTGCGGAGAGGGGGTAGCATGGTAGGGGAGGAGAGGGCGGAGAAGGTCAAGAGATGGTGGTCTGACAGGGGGAGTTTCGAGGTTGTGAGGTTAGAGAGGAAGCAAAGGCGGGTAAAGATGAGGTCAAGTGTGTAGCCTTGTTCGTGGGTGGGGGAGGAGAACCATTGGGAGAGCCCTAGGGAAGTGGTCAGGAAAAGAAGGTTGGAGGCGGCTGGGCGGGGAGTGTCAATGGGGATATTGAAGTCACCCATGATGATGGTGGGGATGTCAGCGGAGAGGAAATGAAGAAGCCAGGTGGTGAAGTGGTCAAGGAAGGAGGCGATGGGTCCAGGGGGGCGGTAGATGATGGCTAGCTGGAGGTTGCAGGGGAAAAGATTCGGACCAAGTGGGCTTCGAAGGAGGGGACAGAGGGGGGCGGGGGAATAGGGCTGAAGGTGCAGGAGTTGGACAAGAGTATGCCGACACCACCGCCATGTTTGCCAGAGGGACAGGGGGTGTGGGACAGACTGAAGCCGCCATAAGATAGTGCAGCGGAGGAGGCCGTGTCGGAGGGGGTGAGCCAGGTCTCGGTGATGCCAAGGAATGATAGTTTCTTGGAGATAAAGAGTTTGTGGATGTCTGGGAGTTTATTGCACACTGAGCGGGCATTCCAGAGTGCGCTGGGTAGAATGGTAGGGGAGGCAGGGGTTGTGGGAATGGGTCTAAGGTTGGTGGGGTTGCGAGGGTTTGTGGTGGTGAGGTTGCGAGGGTTGGCGATGGGTCGTGGATGTGGGATGAAGGTGGTTGTGGGGATGTGTTGGGGGGGCCAGGATTGGGGGAGATGTCACCGGCAAGGAGGAGGAGTAGGAAGTGGGTTAGCAGGTGGGAGCAGGTGAGCTTATGTGGCAGGCATGCTTGTTTGGTGATTGAGGATTGAAAGTGAATGAATAGGTCAGAGAAGTGGGTGAGGTGGTTAGGCAGGATGGAGGGTGAGAGCAGTATTTTGTTGCTGGGAGGGGGGATAAGTGGGGGTAGTAGGAAGTGGAGAAGAATGGGAGTGAGAGTGAGGAGTAGCGGGAACATTGTATACGGTGAGCAGGGAGTGAGTGTGGCAGCAGAAGGTCTCTGGTAGGGGCGGAGCCTCGCCTACGAGCTCCGGCAGCGGCTTCGGCCCGAGCGATGGGACCTGCAGTGTTGGCAAGTGCATCCGCTCCCCGGGCTGGGACGTCGCCTGGAGTGGGCTCAGCGCTCAGTCAGGAGGAGCGAGGCAGTGGGACCCGCGAGTGCATGATGTTTCTGTATACATGAAAGCACATTGTTAGATGTGTACATTTATTTGGATGTTTTATTTTTATTTCAGCACCCACTCAAGTACTCCAGCAGCACTGGACGACCCTGCTTTAAGTCTGTTCGAAGAGGATGGTGAGATTGCGGAACCCATTGCCACAAGCTAATTGGAGAGTAGCCAAGTTGAGCCCTGAACATCAAAGGTTGCACCAAGTACCAGCAGGCAGGTCCTGGTTCATGTGCCTGCGGAACCCCCAGCAACCCGGTTTAAATGGAGTAATGTGAGCAAATCAGACACTGACATTCTGTTACTGGATGGAATGCATGGGATGAAGGAGAATTAGAGACTCGCGAAAAGAGAGTTGCAGCAACAAATTGATTAATTGAAAGCCACAACCACGATTCATGGTGCTAACGAGTGGCAACTCTTGATGTCGTCTTATGTGCCACTCCTTAGCACAATACAGGCGCAAAATTGCATTTCGCAAGCTCTTAGTTCCACTGGTGGAGAAATTTGAAGAGGCCCAGCAAACCAAGCCGCCCTGTAGTTCAGGAGAAAGCAGACAAGTCTTTTGTGTCTGGTGTAGACCACTGTGAATTTTGATGGACTAATGCGCTGTGAAAACACAAGTTGACATGTTAACTTGGTGCAGTCATCAAGTTACCAAGGAGTCTCAGTTTATGTTTGTATTTACCGTATATACTCGTGTATAAGCCGAGTTTTTCAGCCCAAAATTTGGGCTGAAAAGTCCCCCCCTCGGCTTATACACGGGTCATATACGGGGGGGCTGTGTCCCGGGGGCTGTGGAGGCTGGAGGAGGCGGGGGGGCTGCTGTATGAGCGGCCCCGTCACGTGGGGCCGCTCATTATATATGCACTGCTTCCCCCTGTCAATCAGCGCAGGGGGAAGCAGTGCATATGGCCCCCCAAAAGCTGGCACTGTCCCCCCTTGTAAGGCCTCCCCCCCGCTGCTTATACATTACCATCCCGGTGTTCTGATCGGCGCCGCTCCTCGGTGCTGCGTCTTCATCCTCCCGTCCTCGCTGGCTGCATCCATCCGGGTTCTCCGGCTGTCGCAGCGATATGACGTCATCGCGCGACCGCCGGAGATCCCCGGATGCAGCCAGCGCGGACGGGAGGATGAAGACGCAGCACCGAGGAGCGGCGCCGATCAGAACACCGGGATGGTAATGTATAAGCAGCGGGGGGTAGGCCTTACAAGGGGGGACAGTGCCAGCTTTTGGGGGCTGTTGGTACCCCCAGGGGGCTGCTGGGTACCCCCTGGGGGCTGTTGGTACCCCCAGGGGGCTGTTGGTACCCCCTGGGGGCTGTTGGTACCCCCAGGGGGCTGTTGGTACCCCTTGGGGGCTGCTGGGTACCCCCTGGGGGCTGTTGGGTACCCCCTGGGGGCTGTTGGTACCCCCAGGGGGCTGCTGGTACCCCCAGGGGGCTGCTGGGTACCCCCTGGGGGCTGTTGGTCCCCCCTGGGGGCTGCTGGGTACCCCCAGGGGGCTGCTGGGTACCCCCTGGGGGCTGCTATATGTACCCCTGGGGGCCTGCTGTATACCACTGGGGCTGCTGTATACTACCACTGGGGCTGCTGGGGCTCCTGTATACTACCACTGGGGCTGCTGGGGCTCCTGTATACTACCACTGGGGCTGCTGGGGCTCCTGTATACTACCACTGGGGCTGCTGGGGCTCCTGTATACTACCACTGGGGCTCCTGTATACTACCACTGGGGCTGCTGGGGCTCCTGTATACTACCACTGGGGCTGCTGTATACTACCACTGGGGCTGCTGGGGCTCCTGTATACTACCACTGGGGCTGCTGGGGAATCTGTATACTACCACTGGGGCTGCTGGGGCTCCTGTATACTACCACTGGGGCTGCTGGGGAATCTGTATACTACCACTGGGGGGCCTGTATACCCCACTGCTGGGGGCTGTATACCTGTGCTGGGGTCCACCCTCGGCTTATACACAAGTCAATAGGTTTTTCCAGATTTTTGGGGCAAAAGTAGGGGGGTCGGCTTATACACGGGTCGGCTTATACACGAGTATATACGGGTATATATGTTTTAAAGCCAAACTTGCAAGGTCATGACTGTGTTTGTGTTTTTCTTGACACATGCAAAGTAATGTCTTGTTATTTTGGTATTGGTAATAGAAAAAAAAGGCCACTGCAATGTAATAAAGAAAAAAAATTTTTGAGCATAAAAATGTGTGTGTGCTAAATAAAGGTTGTTGAACAAAAAAGAGCCATCATAAGCATGTCCTACCACACTTGTTTACAAACTAAACAATCCATACACAGTGGCTTGGTTAATGTATAAGCTCCGTCTCACTCTTTAATGTGTTGGCAAACCGACCAATGTTCCGACTTGACCTAGATCGCTGGATGCACCACGTGAAGCCAAGTGTCTGCTCCAGTTTCCAGCAGACGCTTGCTGCCTTCACACTGCTGCCGGGAGCCGTGCGGGTCGTGGCTGACGCCCGAAACCACTGCCCAGATCATCTGCCTATGCCGCAGGGAGACTGACTGGCTCTGGGGGCACATGCCGACGGGAGCAGCCGACGCTTCCCCCCCATCGCCATTACACTGCGGCAGTAATATAGAGAGCGGCGACCCGGATCCGAATCTGATAACTTGCTTGAGGAACCGCAAGAGCGGGTGAGTGCAACAGGCTTGGAGTAGCAACGCTTCAGTACCGGCCCTGCTATTTGAAAACCCGCAAGTGCGGGTAAGTGTTACTCTACACCTGCGGTGGGGCTGGCAACGCGGGAACAGGACACCCCCCCTCCCCCTGGTGCCCGCAACTCGGGGCACAGAGTCTGTTGAAGGGTCCCCGACATAATAAAGTGAACAGGCAGTGGCCTGGGGCAATATCCTGGGAAACAGCATGAGAGACAGTCAGAGCCCAGAGAGGAAGATAAGGTGTTAACCCTCTGATCACCCCTGCTGTGAATGTGACAGTCTAACAACATCCCCCTCTCGGAGAGATACTGTCTGAACTAACTGAGTGAACGGCCACTCAGTCAACTGTACACACTGTCTAAGTGCGGTCTAAGTGCTCCCATTTGCACGGCCCCTGCACCCTCATTATCCCTGGACCTGGGACCAGCTCCAGAGACACGACCCCGCGCAACTATTTATCCCCTGGGCTTGAGGGGTGGCTGAACAGACGCGGCCCCTGAAATCTCTGTGCCCCTGGATTCCTGTGCTACCTGAGAGGTCACAACCGAGATCCAAGATGGCCGCGGTCCTAGGAGGATGTGTGATCCACAGCTCCTGCTGAAGACACCAGGATCCGCGGCATCCTACACAGGAGGCACCTAGAATCTGCCCCACAACATCATCCCTGCCTTGCTGACACTCCTGGGATGCAGTAACAGGGGAGAATGTGCCCCGGAGGGGATTGTCTACATCACCTCAGGCGAGACACGCCGAGCCCCCAAGACCCGAGGCACGAGGCCCTGAACTCCATCGGCTCCTCAGCTCACCTCCAACAAGAAACCGCCACCGGACGCTGCAACCCTCAACCCTTAGTTTGATTGCCCAGCGCGGCTAAGCGGCGGCACCGCTTACCACACAGAGAGGGAGAGGAGACGCGGCGAGGCACGTGCAGACCGGAGGAGTCATCAGAGGAGGCGGAGGTCCGCCACCGCCACATCTACTACCGCCTGCATCAGGTGACACCGGGGCTCCAGGTAGACGGGCTGGCAGTGAGGAGCTCGGCGATCCCTAAGTGCGGGAGCCTCCGACCACGAGCAGAAACTGTTACGGACTGTTGCGGCGGGTCTCACATACTGCAGATTAAGCAGCGCCAACTTGGTGACGCGCACCCAGACACTGGAATCATAGAGAGAGTGACCACACTCACATCCAGTGCCCAAGTTGATTGATTGATACCCCCATCCTCAAGACACCTATACTTCAGCAGGGGCACCCCTACCCCTGTTGAGGAATGCTCAGAATCCCGTGGCTATACATAGGGAGCTCCCCTACAAACTAACTGCACACAGGGATAGAAGGGAAAGCTAATCCCACTGGCAGAAGATATGCCACATATAATAGGGAGAATATAGTTCTGAAACATACAAGGACTTATTAACTTCTCACTGTGGGCATAATTCTAATCCAATCTCATTCTCCTAACACCTGGAGCTATCCATCTAAGCCCCAGTAGGATCTCCAAAGACATTCTCACTCTGGGTTAACTCTATGTTTCCTATTGCACATAATGACATGCTGATCTGCTAAAAAACCAGCAGGGGGGTGGAACTCACCTAAAGGAAGACCTAATCTCGTACACACTATTTCGTCATAATATGGGGAAAACGACTGTAAAAACTCCTAAGATTATACCTAAGGCGTCCAAGTCAATCACACAAGCAGACGTTGATCAATTTCTACGAAAACAAAACGAGTCCTCGGGTGCCCAGAAACCAAGCAAACAATCCGCTCTCTCATATGCTGACGACTCGGATTCGGATATGGAGTGCGAATCTGACACAAGCACCAAAACAAAGGACGCTTTGTTCTCTAGATCATTCTTAAAATGAATACTAGCCAAAACTCTAGAACCTATAAGGTGCGATATAGCAGATATTAAGCAGGACCTAACTCTCCAAGGCTACAGGCCTGAATCCCTGGAAAATGCACAGGGACCATTAACTCACCACTCCAACTCCTTATTAGAATGCCTAGTGACCCACGAGCAACAACTTCACCAAGTCCATATTCCCCTCAAGGACCACGAGAACAGAGAGCGCCGCAACAACATCCGAATCAATGGCCTCCCTGAGTCAGTAGCATTCGAAACTCTAGGCAAAGCAGCACTAGAAATATTCAGGTCAGTAATGAGGGAGGAAGATCCACATGATATTGAACTGGTTCGAGTGCATCGTACCCTCCGCCCTAAACCGACACCTGGTGACACTCCCCGAGATGTGCTGTGTAGATTTTTAGACTATCGAACAAAGGACCTGGTGCTATGTAGAGCTAGAGAGGCTGATGACCTTACTTATGCAGACTCCAAAATTCTACTTTTCCAAGATTTATCGGCAATAACTCTAAGAGAACGTCGCCTCCTAAAGCCATTTACAGGAGCAGTCTTAGCCAAAGGACATAAATTTTGTTGGCTTTTACCCTTCGGCATTCACATAACGGCCGGTGAGAGATCTATAATTTCCAGATCTTCAGATGACATTAAAACAGCTTGCACCTCTTTGGATATTGTTCTGAAACCTATCCGGACTTAGAGTCTTTCCATGCAGCATCACTACTTCAAGTGCTCCCGACGCCGCAGCCCTGGCAACAAGCGATGACCCCGAAATCTCAGCGCTCCAAGAGGAGAACAGCGAAATCCCCATCATCGAAAGGCCCAGAAGACGTCACCTGAGTGGTTTTATTTTTCTAATTGCTCATTAAGAACCTACACATATGTCCACTCAACCTGGCTTCTCTGGACAAGTGTACTTTTTCTTCATTATCGCACCCTTTTTGTGCTACTATAGATACATACTGTAGTCTTACTCATTTATAAGTTGTTTTTACAGGTCTACACCCTTATAAGTGGTCCCAGCGGACATATTGGTCTAATAATTCGGCTGGAGTGTTTCTCTATTAAGGGCCCTAACCTGTCCTACTTGCCTTACACCCTATTATCCCTACCACCTTAACCCGAACCAATTCCACCTTTCCCAATTCTATTTACCCCCTCCCCCCTTATTACCTGCCAGCTCTTGTATATCCTTTCCACTCCCTATTCTCCTATACTTCCACAATGCACCCACTTTAACCTACCCTTGTTTGAAACACTCAACCTCTATATTGACGCCGAAACCTATATGCCTGCTGGGCCTAAATTGCAAACTCAAGAGAAAATAGTTTGAGATAGTTTGTGTTTTTTATATATGTACTGTGACTTAGATAATAATAGAGGAACTGCCCCCCCCCCCTCCTGAGCTGGAAAATTGTGGTTCAGTAGTCCACATTAATGGGAAATGTTAACCCTAGAAGAGAACTGTTTTTTGACAAATTAATGCCTATCTTTTTTCTTTTTCTTTCTACCCTCATTACACTCTTGTCTCCCCTTCTGCTTTCTCTCTTTCCTTCGACCCTACTTTCCCCTATCCTATCAGGCACGACCGACTCCCTTCTAAAGTCCTAATCAACAAACAAGCAATTCGAGAGACAATGGCTGGTGGTAAAGTATTAACCTATACATCTCTTAATACTCATGGCTTTAACTCTCCTGGCACAAGAAATCCAACACTGCATGCTCTTAAAAAACAAGGGACTGATGTCCTATTTGTCCAGGAAACCCACTTCAAACCAAATAAGATCCCCAATTTCGAGAGAAATCAGTGTTTGATAGATGGTATCACGCTACATCCACCCAAACCGGGGCCAGAGGCGTATCAATAGCGCTTAAGAAGAATATACAATTTCAACTACGGGAATCCCTGGTGGACCCGCAAGGCAGGTATATTCTGATTAAAGGCCTACTAAATGGCACACTAGTAACACTTGGTGGCCTCTACGCCCCGAACAAAAAAGTACTGAAATGGATACTGGCTACAATGAAAAAAGAAGAGAGATTTAGAGAGGGTCTGGTAGTCATAGGGGGCGATTTAAACATTGCGCTAGAGCCTTTGTTAGATACTACCAAACAAAAGAGCTCCATCTCTGGTAAGGACTTGACCAGGGTACGTGCATGCTTACAGTCCATGCAAATGATAGATACATGGCGATATATGAACCCGACATCTCGGGATTATACATATTACTCTAACCCGCATAGGTCTTACCATAGATTGGACTATATCTTTGTGTCTAGGAGAGCATTATCAAATGTACAATCGTCTGAGATAAAACCTAGTATCTTTTCAGATCATTCAGCGGTGTTAACGTCGATTTCCACTAGTAAACACCGCTCATCATGCAGATCATGGCAATTAAACGAAACAATATTAGACTCCCCTGATATGAAAAAACACCTTGTAAAGAAACTCCAACAATAAGATAACCAAACACCTGATATACCCATTCAATCCTTGTGGGAGGCACATAAGTCTGTGATCCGAGGGGAACTGATATCAATGGCGTCATATCTTAATAAGAGACGGCATTCAGAAACCCAACAACTCTATGATGAGATCGCAGACTTGGAGTTACAACATAAAAAATATCAAGATCCTGATACACTAACCACATTAACGTCTAAACGACTGCGATTGAAGGATCTAATTAACACATCCTCAGCGAAACAATATAGGAAGTGGAAAACTAAAATGTATGCCTGCAACTTCTGACCCTTTCTGAAACGGATCAACAAACACTTTTACAGCCCTTTACACTTCAGGAGCTCCAGTCCACTCTGTCGCGCTGCCTTAGGGGGAGGGCACCCGGTCCTGATGGATTCTCTGCTTTATATTATAAAACTTTCTCCTCTCTGCTCCTGCCACACTTTCTGACATTATGCAATGCAACACTGGCAGGCCATCCGCTGCCTAGTCAGATGCTTGAAGCTAGGATTTCGTTGATCCATAAAGAGGGTAAGGACCCAACCCTGTCTAGCAGTTACAGGCCTATATCTCTGTTAGGGGGCCGTCACACGGAACGATATCTTGCCCGATATCGTTTAAGCGATCTCCTTTTTGATCGCTTAAGCGATATCGGGCAAGATATCGTTGCATGTAATCAAGCGATTTACGATGGTAAATCGCTTGATCGTGACATCGCTGATCTGAGGTTCGGTTCTCAGATCTAGCGATGAACGATGCAACGATCTCCTTCATCGTGGTGTATGACACCACGATGATCCATCTCCCAGCGACCGCGCCTATGCTGGGAGATGGTAACTATGGTACACGTCGGGTAACTAAGCGACGAGCGGCGCCTAGTAACCCGATGTGTACCATAGTAACGAGCGAGATCGCTGCTCCACATCGCTGGTGAGTCTGTCTGTGTGACATCTCACCAGCGATGTGAGCGATATTGTAAGCGATTGCGCGTGCACGTGATCGCTTACAATATCGCTATAGATATCTCACCGTGTGACGGCCGCCTTAAATGTAGACTTGAAGCTGATGGCCGGAATAATTGCCCACAGGTTGGCGACGCTTTTGCCACACTTGATTTCAACAAATCAAACAGGATTTGTAAGGGGCAGAGAGGGGAAGGAAAACGCCCACAAAGTCTTACACCTAATACAATACGCAAAAACGCGCCATCTCCCACTGGTTCTTTTAGGCACAGACGCAGAGAAAGCGTTTGACAGAGTGGATTGGACCTTCCTAAAAGAAGTTCTTATGAGATTTAAATTGCCCGCGGCCTTAATTACATCTATTATGGCGATGTATCGACACCCCACGGCACGGATTAAAATTAACGACTCTATAATTCCGATGTTCCCTATTGGTAATGGAACCAGACAGGGCTGCCCGTTGTCTCCGTTATTGTTCGTGTTGGCAATGGAGCCTCTCTTGATGGCGATTCAGAGTAACCATGACATAGAGGGCATCACGATAGCTGGAGAACAATTCAAAACGGCAGCATTCGCAGATGACCTCTTTGTGTTTCTGACAAATCCCATGGGGGGAACTCCATGCTCTCATGAGCCTGATGGACCAATATGGTAGCCTGTCCAATTTCAAAATAAATGTTTCAAAATCCGAAGCTCTGGGGATACAGATAAAACCAGGCACCCTTCAAAAACTGAAAATCCTTTACACTTTATCCTGGCCTAAACAATATATCACCTATCTGGGAGTGAAGATAAGCGGGAACCACCGTGATTTATTTAAATTAAACATTCTTCCTCTTCTTGCATCCACAACTACCCTCTACCTAAACTACCTAAAATTGGAGAGTCACATATCTCTCGTGATTAGGGAGAAAAAATATGCTGAAAAGCCTGATATTACCCAAATTTAATTACCTCTTCCAAATGCTACCTATATTAGGGATGGGCGAATCTACTCGCTTGGACTCGTTACTCTGCGAGTAGTAGGGGACTCGCAGGACTCGGTACTCTGCGAGTTTCCAAGCGATTACTCGCACAGCAACAAGTCCAATGCAAATCAATGGCAATCCTAGTTTTTTCAGAGTTTAGAATCCAAGAGAAAAACGATTTTGGCTCATTTGCATGCATTCAGAGTTTAGAATCCAAGAGAAAAACGATTTTGGCTCATTTGCATGCATTCAGAGTTTAGAATCTTAGGGTATGTGCCCACAGGAAGGTTTAACGTCGGTTTAGCAGCGAAAACCGCCGGTGTTTTAGCATAGGTTTTATTTAAATTTATGTAAATCCTAAGCAGCTTTAGGACTTACATGTAACCCTATGCAATTTAGAAACCGCTGTGCACACATAGTCGGTTTATGTGAGCGGATCTGCCCGCGGTTGAGCGGTTTCCCAGCGGTTTAGCAGCATACAGCATGTCAATTCTTCTATGCGGTTTTGGATTGGTTCCATGAACAAAATCCTCCATAGAAAACCGCCGGAAAAAACGCTGGAAAAACCGACTGTAAACCGCTGTGCACACGCTGAAAAAAAACGCCGGAAAACCGCCGGAACACAGCTGGAGACTTCAGAGCTCAGAACTGATAATTTCCAGCGGTTTAAGGACGGTTTGAACGCCACTAAACCTTTCTGTGGGCACATACCCTAAGAGAAAAACGATTTTGGCTCATTTGCATGCATTCAGAGTTTAGAATCCAAGAGAAAAACGATTTTTGGCTCATTTGCATGCATTCAGAGTTTCAATCCGAGAGCATTCAGGATTTTTCTCAGTCTCAACTCGCTATCACTGTATAATTTTTGACAGTCAATTCGGTTCAACCTAACATAAACAATAGCAGAAGAATCGCTGCAATACTCGCTTCCCCATTAATTAACATTGGACTCGCTAGACTCGCAACGAGTAGCGAGTCCCTGACTCAGACTCGTTACAGTCTAGCGATTCCGAGTAATTTAGGATTCGCCCATCCCTAACCTATATCCATTCCGACTAGCTTTCTTACCAAAGTGAATTCACTTTTTACCAGATATATGTGGAAAAGCAGAAAACCTCGCATATCACAGCGTACATTGTCACTCCCCAAGCACCTTGGTGGCATGGGGGCTCCAGACATTAAACTATACTATAGAGCAGCACAAATCTCTAGAATAGTGGACATGGTTAGGGGAACTAGTGATAAACAATGGTTGAATGTTGAAGATGCCCTAGTACCCTATAACCTTAGATCACTCTTTCTCATTCATTCCAATATGAAACAAAATATACCCTTACTGAACCCTTTCACCAGATCTACTTTGAAGATTTGGCGAAAAGATGTGAAACATCTAATGCCACCTCTTACCCCATTGGCTAATCTTAATGACTTGCACGCCCACTTAGAGACAACACGGGATAAAAAACTTAGTTCATACTGAGAGCAATACATGCACCCCGTGGACCAATTACATCAAGACGGTGCCATTGTATCTTTTACAGACCTACGAACAGTACCTGGCCTCTCTAACTTACCGTATTTTTCGCTTTATAAGACGCACCTGATTATAAGACGCACCCCCAAATTTGGTGAAGGAAAAGAAAAAAAAATAATTTTTAATGTTAAATGGGGTCCATCTTACAATGCCAGTGTCTGTCTTACAAATCATATCGGGTATATGTCCCTCATAGCCCCCCTCATCCTAGTACATGGTCCCTCATCCTAGGATATAGCCCCCTCATCCTATAATTAGCCCCCTTAATTTGGATATGGCCCCCTTATATTGGATATAGCCCCCTTGTGATGGCATATGTCCCCCAGTGCTGGCACACGTCCCCTATTGATGGCACACTTCCCCTATTGATGGCACACGTCCCCTATTGATGGCACACGTCCAGTACAGCTGGCACACATCGCCTACAGCTGGCACATCTATTTTGTGGCTCACGTCTCCTAAAGCTGGCACGTGTCCCATATTGATGGCACACATCCCCTACAGCTGGTACACATCCCCTACAGCTGGCACACGTCCCATATTGATGGCACACGTCCCTTACACCTGGCACACGTCCCCTACGGCTGGCACACGTCCCCTATTGATGGCACACGTCCCCTATTGATGGCACACGTCCCCTACGGCTGGCACACGTCCCCTACGGCTGGCACACATCCCCTATTGAAGGCACACATCCCCTGCAGCTGGCACACGTCCCCTATTGATGGCACACATCCCCCATTGAAGGCACACGTCCCCTGCAGCTGGCACACGTCCCCCATTGAAGGCACACGTCCCCTATTGAAGGCACACGTCCCCTGCAGTTGGCACATGTCCCCTATTGATGGTACACATCCCCTGCAGCTGGCACACGTCCCCCATTGAAGGCACACGTCCCCTGCAGCTGGCACACGTCCCCCATTGAAGGCACACGTCCCTTGCAGCTGGCACACGTCCCCTATTGAAGGCACACGTCCCCTGCAGCTGGCACACGTCCCCCATTGAAGTCACACGTCCCCTGCAGCTGGCACACGTCCCCTATTGAAGGCACACGTCCCCTGCAGCTGGCACACGTCCCCTATTGAAGGCACACGTCCCCTGCAGCTGGCACACGTCCCCTATTGAAGGCACACGTCCCCTGCAGCTGGCACACGTCCCCTATTGAAGGTACACGTCCCCTGCAGCTGGCACACGTCCCCCATTGAAGGCACACGTCCCCTGCAGCTGGCACACGTCCCCTATTGAAGGCACACGTCCCCTGCAGCTGGCACACGTCCCCTATTGAAGGCACACGTCCCCTGCAGCTGGCACACGTCCCCTATTGAAGGCTCACATCCCCTGCAGCTGGCACACGTCCCCTATTGAAGGCACACGTCCCCTGCAGCTGGCACACGTCCCCTATTGAAGGCACACGTCCCCTGCAGCTGGCACACGTCCCCTATTGAAGGCACACGTCCCCTGCAGCTGGCACACGTCCCCTGGAGCAGGCACACGTCCCCTGCAGCTGGCACACGTCCCCTATTGAAGGCACACATCCCCTGCAGCTGGCACACATCACCTATTGAAGGCACACATCCCCTGCAGCTGGCACACGTCCCCTATTGAAGGCACACGTCCCCTGCAGCTGGCACACGTCCCCTGGAGCAGGCACAAATCCCCTGCAACTGGCACACATCCCCAGGAGCAGGCACACATCCCCTGCAACAGGCACACATCCCCTGCAGCAGGCACACATCCCCTGGAGCAGGGCACACATACCCTGCAGCTGGCACACATACCCTGCACAACTGGCACATGTCTACCTGGTGTCTCCCACCTTGTTGCTGCAGGACCGGAGCGAGCAGTGGGAGCCGCCATGTTTTTTGTGGCCGGCTGCATTCAGTAACAGTAGAGGCTTCAACAAAATGGCCGCCGCCATAGTGGAGACAGGCGGCCAACTGAGGTTTCTACCTCTACCGGCCAGCTGCTGCACAGTGACTGCACAAAAAACATGGCGGCGCCCACCAAACGCTGCAGCCGGTAGATCTCCGTTGCTCCGGTCCTGCAGCTGTGCCCCCCACCCACCGGAAGCTGCCGCTAAGCCGCCGCACCCCTCACCACCCCTCCTCCACCGGTAATATTTAATTTTTTTTTTTTTTTTTAGATTCACTTTTTAAGACGCACCCCCATTCTCCCCCCCAGTTTGGGGGAACAAAAGTGCGTCTGAAAAAGCGAAAAATACGGTAAATTTTATACAATATAATGCAATTCGATATATTCTCCACCCGCTTCTGAAAAAATCAGACCTTACTAGGGGATTGACTGAGTTCGAGAAGCTCTGTGCTGCGGTGACATAATCGAAACATATTTTCCAAAATTTACCAAATATTATTGACTGCTGATACCAACCCCAAGAGGGCATTCATAGCACACTGGGGAAAAGATTTGGGATATAAATTTTCACCCTCACAGGTACGATACATTTATTCCCATTCCCATGGACCGACACAGTGCGTAAGAGCTCAGGAATCCTCATTTAAAGTTGTTACGAGATGGTATTATACCCCGGACCAAGTCCGACTATGGGACATCAACCATCCCTCCAAATGTTGGAGATGCAGGGCTGAAGAAGCCACTTATCTACATATGTGGTGGAGCTGCCCAACACTGACACTGTTTTGGAAAAGGGTGGAGAAAATCATTGAGGCAATCATAGGTAGATCACTTCGTCTAAGAGGCTTCATTTCCCGATATGGCCCGATCACAAATTGTATTCTCTCCTAGCACAACACATTTTGAGTGGAGCAAAGCTATTGATACCATTGCACTGGAAATCCTGCGAAACACCTACATTGTCTCAATTGGAAGAGAAAATCCACTCTCTATATCATGTGGCCGAGATAGTTGCCTAAGTGAATAACACCACCTTCGCCCATCTAAACGTCTGGCAACCATGGATGTCCTACCACTATGGGACGAGATAGGGACTACACCATGCTACCCTTACCTTTATTGATCAACAGTGCCTGATACTTCCCCTCTCCCCCCACCCTTCTCCCCACTAATTTCTTTCTCCCCTCTTTCCTTCTCTATCCTTTCCTTTCTGCTATACTTAGCTTACCCTTAAGTGTACATATTAATACTTAACTCAATAGATTAATGTGAATGGAGCTATCACGGTGAAAATGGATCACAATCCTTGGCAAATCTATGGAACACCTGTGTGAGCGCTTTTCGGCTCCCCTGGCTGAAGAACTATACTTCTTTAACGCCTATCCTAACATATATTGCCGTAATGGATTCTATGATAAGCGCACAGCCAGACAAAACACCGATACTACTAAGAGCACCGTTTGTTTTTTTTTTGTTTTTTTCCTATTTTTATTTTATTTTTATTCTTTTTGTTTTATATATTCTCCTGGAAATTAAGCTCTGTTCGCATTGTCCACACTGTTCATACAGTGTTCACATTGTATTGATGTTTTTCTTTTGCAAAAGAAAAATAATAAAAAGAATTTTGAAAAGAAAAGACCTAGATCGCTGGAACAACGTTCAATGATCGCTAGTGAACTGTCACACGTATAGATCTAGTTAACGATGCAGCAACAATTCCGCGACAAGCAAACAATACTTGTGGTGTTTAGCTAGCCTACGACCTTCACTTCTCAATAGGCGATGGCGAGGTTGTTAACGACATCGTTATCGAGGTGTCACACACACCCATGCTGCAGGTTAAACGAACACTCATCGTTTGATTTAATGTCCAGTTCACAAACCTCCCATCAACGATCTGCTCGATTATCGTTGATCGAATGTTCATGTCACACTGAACGACGTATTTACGACGTCGTTAGAAAGGCTGAAGACCCGTGTCGTACTAACGATATCGTTGTGTGAAACGGGACCTTATGTCAGATGCATACTCAGAACTATGGTGTATGAACATTTGGTAATGCCTAGGGTCACACATAAGCCCTAGATCCATTATTAGCA
Source organism: Allobates femoralis (assembly GCA_033576535.1). Classification (NCBI taxonomy): domain Eukaryota; kingdom Metazoa; phylum Chordata; class Amphibia; order Anura; family Aromobatidae; genus Allobates; species Allobates femoralis. The sequence continues at coordinate 496,730,707 of JARQOC010000004.1, forward strand.
TCAGGTTTTTCACTTTTTTTTTCTAAGTCCAAAAACTGATGCCGTTAACGGGATGCTGGACTCAAATGTAACTGCACTTTTCAAAAACGCTATGCGTTTTTTTACTGGATCCAAAAAGCGCTGCAAGCAACGTTTTTGGGTGTAGTAAAAAAACGCATGCGTTTTTTTAACATGGGGCCCTATGGGAAACGCATCCGTTAATGCATGGTACATATAGGCACCATCTGTTAACGGATGTGTTTTTGCTAACGTTTTTTGGGAAAAAAATACTAAGTCCAAAAAACGCATAGCTGCACAGGAGGCTCAACATACAGGCAGAAAATAACGGATCTGTTATTGAAACCATGGAAAAAAATTGCTTGCCATGTGTGACCCTAGCCAATATTTGACTTTCTGTGTTATGTGTCTGCCTTAATTCCCATCTACATTACACACCATGTGTGGGGGCCAATCATCAATGTTAAGGGCTGGTTATATGTAACGATAAACATAAGAATGTGACAATGTGATGTAGTGTACACATCTGCCAATGTACTGTATAGTCTGTACACCTTGCTGGGGCTATTAAGTTTATTTTTTCAAACACACTTGAACCTGGTACCCATCCTTGTATATTCGTAGCCTTGTGTAATGATTGTTTGCAATGGAGACTGCACGACACAATAGCATGTCAGTCTGTCCAGTGTTTCACTCAGTTCTATTTGTTGTTAGGCAACCCATATACTTCTATGGTGGACCATAGCTGTAATAAATTATTGAGGCAACAAAAACAAAACATTTCCACACACGTGTAAATTTCTAACCAATATGTGTCACAAATCATAGACATTAGCATGACAATGATTAAAAAAGATAATAACGAACAGAAAATAGCCATGGCTTCTGGCATACAATACCATTACTCCACAAACATAATGTGTGTTTCACAACTAACAGCGCAACAATTCAAGTAATGCATTCATGAAGTTGAACCACAGCATTACTTAGCTGCATTTATGACGTTATGAGGCAAAACAAAATACACGTGTAAATTTCCAGAATAAACTAAAATATATCCAAAAATGTTTGGGCAAAAAAGGTCAACACAAAGATGTTGGATTTCTTGACCAAGAAATTTCGATCAAAGGACATAACAAAAGAACATCAAGGAAGCTATACAGGTTGGGCACCCATGGGAAGGTGACCATGATCACTGGAAAAGTAAAGTGAGAATTGTTCCCTGACGGCCATTGCAGCATTCGGTGCATGAACACCTGCAATCTGAAGGCCGAACAGTGGTGACTCCCAATCATATGGGACATGAACCATAGGCTCATTTCTACACACTGTATTATGGAGGCAGCAGGGGCATAACTACAACAGGTGCAGGGGTTGCGATCGCACCCGGGCCCTGCAGCCTAGGGGGCCCCATAAGTCCCTTTGGCCTATAGAAAAAGACTAATAGGATTAAAGATTTGCAATAATTGGGGGCCCCGTTGGAGCTTTCGCATCAGGGCCCCTGGACCTGAAGTTACGCCACTGGAGGCAGACACACGCTTTCACCACATTATCAAAATTTTTGGGATGAAGCTGTATGCCTGTCAGTAACACACGCCATTTAGCAGTCAGGAGGCCGAAAGCACATTCTAGATGTTGACGTGCTCTACTCAAATGGCCATTGAAGCTCTGCCTGCTGCTCATTAAGGTGCGGCTGGCATACGCTTCATTAGGTCGATGTGGAGCTGAAAAGCCTCATCAACCACAATGACATATAGTATATTTGGTCCTGTTGTTCCCAGAAATGCACATGGTGCAGGAATGTTAAAACGCTGATTATTTAGTGTTTGGCCTATATTGCTGTCTTTATAGACACACGAGTCATTTGTGTGGCCGTAGACACCGATGTCCACCATCACAAAACGTACTTGAGCATCCGCAATCGCCATTAGCACGATCGAGAAAAGCGTCTTATAATTATAATATTTCGGACCCACTGTTGGCTGGTTTCTTGATTCGGATGTGTTTACCATCCAGGGCCCCGATGTAGTGTGGGAAATTTGACACCGAGGCAAAACGAGCAGCGTTTCAAGCCACATGTCTCGTGTGGTTGGTGCTAAGAACAGGGGCTGTAATTTAGCCCAAATAACCTTGCACGTGTGAGGCACGATGTTGCCAATGGTCGACCTACCAAAACTAAATTGGTAGTGCAAAGAGGCATGTGATGCCCCTGTAGTAGGGATGGGTGAGTCTACTCGCTAGGACTCGTTACTCGGCGAGTAGTAAGGGACTCGCAGGACTCGGTACTCTGTGAGTTTCCCAGCGATTACTCGCACAGTAACGAGTCCAATGCAAGTCAATGGCAATCCTAGTTTTGCCAGAGTTTACTTTTTCTCACTCGCTAGACTCGCTATATCACATCGCTATGTAGCTTGAATCTCCCCAAATCGTTTAAACAATCGCACCGCTTCACGGATATCCGCTGTCAGCAGCGAGTCTGAGCGAGTCTGAGCGAGTCTTAGCGATTCTGAGCGAGTCTACAAATCCGAGTCCTGTATTCTGTATTCGGGACTCGCGAATACAGAATCTGTTATGTTCCGACAAAGCTTCCGAGACAGCCTAGCGTGTTAGGTCAGAAAACTTGTGAAGATGGACAAGCATGTTAGCCAATCATATTCAGTAATGCCACAGCCCTGTTGGTTGTGGCAGGACTATGATTGGCTTCTGTCCATCGTGATGCCTATGTCATGTATGAGAGGCGAGGCTGTATATAAGCCTTGCCACCGCCATTTTGGGCACATTTCTGTGAAGATCTGAGCTAGAGCAGGGTGAGGTAGATGCTTGAGGAGATCATAGGGAGTGTCAGTCAGTGTGGGGAAACTAAAAATAATCCTTATATTTAACCCAAACAGCTCTTGTGAGAGCTACCAGGAGGATAGAGGAGTACTGTGTAGAGGACTGTAGGCAGGCAGGGAGGTGCAGCCTTACAGTGCTCACAGGACCAACCTCATAGCTTAGCTTACTCACTCAGCTGTCCTAATAGCTGAAGTCAGAGGCTTAGCTGAGGTACTATTTCCAATTCTTTTGCACCTGATTTTGGGTCCTAAAAACGCCTTCAGCTTTATTTTGTTTGTGGCAGATCAGTGCGTTGCTGCTCTACCTGCAAATAGCACGTACGCCACTTACTTGTGCGCACTTAATAATTTTTTCAGGGACTAGTGTGCTGCTTCACTGACAAGTGTTAGCACACACTTAACCCGCCAGGAAGTGACGCCTACAGCAACACCTAACTCCATCTCGGTGGCTGTGCGCACTTAATAATTTTTTCAGGGACTAGTGTGCTGCTTCACTGACAAGTGTTGGCACGCACTTAACCCGCCAGGAAGTGATGCCTACAGCAACACCTAACTCCATCTCGGTGGCTGTGCACACTTAATAATTTTTTCAGGGACTAGTTTGCTGCTTCACTGACAAGTGTTAGCACGCACTTAACCCGCCAGCAGGTGATGCCTACAGCAACACCTAACTCCATCTTGTTGACTGTGCATTTGTCAACAATGTCCCAAAAACACCAAATGCCCAAAAAAGAGTTTGCAAAGGGACAGGGACGAGGTCGTGGCCCTAGCAGTCGTGAACAACAAGGCACTGGTAGAAGTAGACAGACGAGGATTGATCGATCCACCTTTCTGCTGTCTAAATTTCCCAGTACTCAACCTAAACGTGTCTTGAGGCCGGAAGAGCAAGACCAAATAACATCTTGGATGGCTGACAAGACCTCAACCACTGGTTCATGCAGCACACAATCATCCTTGACACCATATTCAAGTGCCGCTACTGACAACGCGGGGTCATCTAATCCGCAAAATCTGCCTATTTCCTCAAGCCATCGCCAGACAGAGGAAAATTTTGACCGCGAACTTGGACACTTGGATGATTTATTTGGTTCTTATCAGCCATTCATACAACCTGACCTTTCTTTGTCACTGCGCGACCAGATACTTGAACAAGACGTACGTTCTATTCATGGACAAAGTTTGGATTCACCTCGTACTGAAGAACGTCCCTTTCAACAAAGGCATACACCGTCTCAGGAGGTGGAGGATGATGATGATGATGAGACACACATCTCATCTGGCCAGCCTGAACAGTCACGTTATCCAGAAGACTTTGAGGAGGAAGGGGTGGATGATGAGACCACTGATCCAACCTGGACACGCATAGCCAACAGAGCAGCCAGGAGGAGGAAAGTGGCTATGTACCACCGCCTAAAGCACCCAGGCTTACTCCTTTATCCAGAATCCAACCTGTCACAACAGTAGCCCAAATTGTGTCAACTGTTGCACAAACTGTACCAACTGTTGCCCAAACTGTAACAACAGTTGGCCAAACTGTGTCTACAGTTTGTGTTGGCCAGAGTTATCATCCTGTTCCTCCAACACAACATAAAGGACGAAAAGCAATTGTCTGGCAATTTTTTAAAGATAGCTCATCAGTAGCAAATGTCGTTATCTGTAACATCTGCTATGCCAGGTTAAGCAGAGGCCAGGGCAAAGGCAGCTTGAGTACCAGCAGTATACGTAAGCACATGTCTGTAAAGCACCCAAGTCAGTGGTTGGCCCATCAGGGTTCGACATCAGGGCCTTCTGATCCCAACACTTGCAGGCCACCTCCGATCCGTCCTTCACCATCTACTGTTCATGCAGCAGCTCCTACTCATACGATCTCCTCACAAGCTGCGTTAGACGAGAGATATGACAGTAGTCAAGTGACTTGTGAGTCTGCCCCAAATGTCCAGTTGTCTGTTCCACAGCTGTATGAGAGGCAGCGGAAGTACCAATCAACACACCCTTTTTCTCAAAAAAATTACAGCGCAAATTTCTAAGCTGTTAGCTGTTGAAATGTTGCCGTTTAGGCTTGTGGCTACTGAGGCTTTTCGGGAGTTGTTGGCTGTGGCAGCACCACGGTGCTCTGTCCCCAGTCGCTACTTTTTTTCACGTACTGCCGTACCCGCGTTACACCAGCACGTGGTTAACAACTTGAAGCGTGCACTAACAAATGCTGTAAGCGGAAAAGTTCACCTGACAACTGACACCTGGACAAGTAGTTGTGGACAGGGCAGATACATATCACTTACGGCTCACTGGATCAACCTGGTCGAGAGTGTCCCAAAGTCTAATAGTGGAATATCTGTGATCCTACCAACTTCACGAATAGCGGGCACAACATCATTCCGGGTGTCCGCGTCCTCATATACTTCAACAACACAATGTGCGTCTTCTACTTCCTTGACCACTGCTGACTTGTCCACAACATCACGTCAAAGTTGGGAGCTTTGCAGTACTGCATCAGCAAGGCGACAACAGGCTCTTCTTAAGCTGATCTGTCTAGGTGACACACCTCACACTGCAACCGAGCTGTGGAAAGGTGTTAAGCAACAAACAGATGAGTGGCTGGCCCCACTGCAACTACAAACAGGTCTTGTTGTCAGCGATAACTCATGTTCCTGCTACACTTGCTGCATGACAACAAAACTACACAATCAGTTTCAGTGATGTTACTTTACTGCTGCATGCACTTGTGATGATTTTTGAACGTTGATTTTTGTCAGACAATCCAATACAGTCTCTTGGCTGAATTTTTCAAGGCAACAAGCCTATGCCTGCATAGTGGGTATTTCTCCAACTGCAATAAAATATATTGTTTGGCTCAAGTGCCTTGCATTAATTTTAAAAATTTTGATCCCGCCCCTTGGGCTAATTTTTTGAGGCAATAAGCCTATGCCTGCATCGTGGGCGTTGCTTGTACTATGCTCTCAGGACAAGCAAGAATATAGTATGGGCCACGCGCCCTCCTCTATTTCTAAAAAGAGTTTATTAAGCCCTTTGAGCTAATTTTTTGAGGCAACAAGCCTATGCCTGCATTGTGGACGTTGCTTGTACTATGCTCGTAGGACAAGCAAGAATATAGTATGGGCCACGCGCCATCCTCTATTTCTAAAAAGAGTTTATTAAGCCCTTTGAGCTAATTTTTTGAGGCAACAAGCCTATGCCTGCAGCGTGGACGTTGCTTGTACTATGCTCGTAGGACAAGCAAGAATATAGTATGGGCCACGCGCCCTCCTCTATTTCTAAAAAGAGTTTATTAAGCCCTTTGAGCTAATTTTTGAGACAACAAGCCTATGCCTGCATCGTGGACGTTGCTTGTACTATGCTCGTAGGACAAGCAAGAATATAGTATGGGCCACGCGCCCTCCTCTATTTCTAAAAAGAGTTTATTAAGCCCTTTGAGCTAATTTTTGAGACAACAAGCCTATGCCTGCATCGTGGACGTTGCTTGTACTATGCTCGTAGGACAAGCAAGAATATAGTATGGGCCACGCGCCCTCCTCTATTTCTAAAAAGAGTTTATTAAGCCCTTTGAGCTAATTTTTTGAGGCAACAAGCCTATGCCTGCATAGTGGGCATTTCTCCAACTGCAATAAAATATATTGTTTGGCTCAAGTGCCTTGCATTAATTTTAAAAATTTTGATCCCGCCCCTTGGGCTAATTTTTTGAGGCAACAAGCCTATGCCTGCATCGAGGACATTGCTTTTACTATGATCCTGCTGGAGCCTGGCGAAGAGTCCCACTGTACGCTACGGAGATAGCGCGTAGATGCGCTGTGTTGCAAGTAGACGTCCCAGCCTCTCGCATCTGTGTTCCTAGTGTTGTTGCCATACCGAGTCATTAAGTAACCCCCCCCAAACACAGGCACTATGCATTTGTCAGCAACATTTGTATGAGCAGTCATTATTTTACACATACTAGCCAAGGTGCCTTCATGCGCCATGCGGGCCGTAAAGTACTTGCTAATGATGATGACTTTAAGCCCACCCACAGAACAACCTACACATCCATTCCCTGAAAAAAGACAGACACAAAGCAGTTTTTTAAAAATGAGTATTATTACGCCTTAATGGCAAAGATGTCAGATTCTTTTTTTTTTTTTTTTAACTTTCTAAAAGCTAACAAATAGAAAAAAACAAAAATAAATTGTGCAATGCACTTTTTGGATCACAAAACAAACAAACAAAAAAAAAAGTGGGCCCTACAGCTGGTGGTAGGTTGGCTCATTGTGTGGGGTAGCCTCTACCGGGCCACCATCACCCTGGTCATGCAGGAGGTCCAGGGCCCCATAGATAGCCTCCCCCAATGTTTGTAACCCTGTAGGGTGGGTCATCTGGGCCGGTTGGCCTTGTGTTGGTAGGTCCATGTTTGGTGGACACCACCTCTGGGTCGCCACGTAGCTGTCCCGGGGTGTGGGCCTGTCCAGCCTGTTGGAGCAAGACTGCTGCCACCCCTCCAAATAAGAAAATACCTGGCCAGGGTGGTTTGGTGGCCGACAGGCATCAAGGACAATGTGGATTGCTGACCTTGCCCGCAGTTGTCTCTCCAATGGAATGAGAGCCAAGAAAGGTATGAGACTGCGGGCAAAGTCAGCATCACATTGTCCTAGGTGGTAATTTTGTGCCCCTGGGATCTGAGCAGGGCTGCTGGGGTTCTGGTGACTCCCCACACTGCTGGCAGTCGGCAGTGGACCAAGCTGGATGGCCAGAGGTTGGTTTTGGTGAGGAGACGGTTGTGGTGGCCCTTCAACCTCCTCTTCTTCCTGTGGCCGGCCATGCCCCAAAGGTGGTGGTGGTGGTACTCCCTCCTCCTCCACTCCAAGTCGGGGTGGTTCAGGGGCCTCCCTCGCCTCTTCAGGCAGCTGTGGTGGCGGGTTACGACGCCACCTCTGGTAGTGAGCAGCTCTGTGGGTAAATATAAAAAAAATTTGGTGAATGGGTTGCGTTTGGAAACAAAACCATAGGCCAAACATAAAATGTGCATGCTTTTTTGACTCAGTGTATCTGTGTATTCTGTGTCTTTTCATTGTTGGCCTTAAGATGGAATTGCAGCAAATAAATTAAGGACATTTTGGCTCATGCCTCAACCAATATTCTATGTGTGGGTAGTGTTGGTCCACGATTTTTTGCCATTACATTAGAAATTTAAAAATTTGTCTGCACTATTACACTGTGCCCTGCCTTAGGCAGGACAGCTATTTAGGCACTTGAAGACATATTAGTGGCCACAACTATTGCTTTGACTTTTTATGGAAATTTTATGTGGACAAAGCTATAGCCTGACACTGTGAGGCAAACACATTCTTCAGGGTTGTTTGACATCAGATGGACACAAAAAGACGCAGTGTGGGCGGCCTTGGTCTCAATGCACATAACCCAGATCTATACGGCAGATGAGCAAGACAGGAAATGGAGTCCTGCAGCATAGGTGACACATGAGCATTCGGCGTTAGTGGCCTACACTCCTTTTTGCTGCCATGTATGCTAATCAGGAATGTCTTGGTAAATAAAACACACCAAACAGATGGCTCGGCTTTTGAAACGACTGCAATGGACATAGAGTATGGGGTTGTTTTTGAGCAGCAGGTCACAAATCGTTGGTGCCAAACAAGGTGGTATGCACAGATGGACAGTTTTACAGTTATTCCAACGGGGCCGAACAAAAAACCGGGAGCAGCAAAGGCAAACCTCGGATTTCCTAAAGGACCTTGGACATAAAAGCCTGTTGCACTTAAAATAGGGCCCTCTTTAGTTTGATTTTATACAGCATTAATACACTATGTTTTCCGGAGGATTCGTAATGTGGCCATGAGTTAACGACCAAAAAACTTACATTCACATGTGGGCCCTAATATCTACACCATCACCTTGCAGCCCCAAATGTACCCATGGGAAAACTGACCCACACGTATTTGTAGTGATACAGGGTATGTCCTGAAATGTGTGTGACTGTGTCAACAATCTGGGATGGTGTACAAACAGTTTAGTGCAAAAGGGGTATATCCTTGCAACGTTATTTAGCCGAGAAAAACACCCACAACTAAACGTGTAGGGATGTATGTGGCCATTATGCAAGTCGAGGCCATTTGGAACTGATACAAATGAGGCTTATGACAGGCAAAGCAGACAAGGCCACACACCTTAGAGGCCATTGCAGGGAAGAACATGGCTTTGTTCCACAAACATGCCAACAATAATAGCTAATTGTGAGGTCACGGAACATTGTGTCTGACCACCCTGCAGAACATTGCTTATTTGTCCCAACGTCACAATGTGACTATAAATGTGTATGTCCTGGATCATTGCCAAAGGTAATAGAATTCTGTTGCACCATGGCAGAAACAAACCCCAGTGTGGGTATGTAAACCACCACACTCATTATAGAGCTTCATACGTAGACTGTGTGCCCTCGTGGACAGGGTCCTCTCCTCTTGTACCTGTATGACCTGATTGACTTCATGTACTGTTTTTTGTTGTTAACCCTTATCCTCATGTAAAGTGGCATGGAACCTAATGGCGCTATATAAATAAATAATAATAATAACAATAATAGTGCACAACAGTGCAGCAGACACATACCTTGGCATACGGACCACCGGTTCAAGGAAGGACAACCGGTCGTAGTGGAGATATATCGGCCCTGGATCAGCTTCCGGTCCCCCCTCCATGATCTTGCGGTGTTGCCTTTTGTGTTGATCCCGACAGCTCCTCCACCGTTTGATAATCAGGTCAACTGTGAAATGATTTCAAACCGGGTTTAGACCTCTGTAACATTTGAAACACTAAAAGTATGTGTACAAATCAACAATAACATATTTTTCATGTTGTGTGTGTAATGTGTATACAAGGCACAGTGACACGACAGTGTGGAACATCATCAACAGCATTACGGACATTGAGCTCACGTGGCCACAATCACAAATGGGGCAGGGCACATGTCAACGCGTAGAGAATGTAATAGTGCGGGCACCAGACTCCGCTCATTAGTGGTATTTATATACATTGTGAGACTCATGTGGGGTTAGTGGAGGAGGGCAGGTATATCTCACCCAGGTATCTGTCCTATGCAACCTGACATGGGTTGTATCACCTGGCTGGTAATGAACTAATGGGAGGCGGTTTGGGTCTGTAAAAGGAGTCTGGGAGACGGGCGGAGCTCTCTCTCAGCCTGGGAGCACAGACAGCCTGTCTGTGTGAGGAGAAGCACGTGAGTGAAGCCATTGCTGTTTGGTTGTATGTTTAGGCTGGAAGGGAGAAGCCCTTCAGCCTGTAGTGAGGGTGAATTCTGTTTAGTTAGAGCCGGACAGGCGAGGATTTTATTTTGCTGTTTTGTTTTCTTTTGTTGGCTTTCACCACAATAAACCTGGCCCAGTGCCAGTTGCATCCAAATTGCTGTGTTTGGACTAAATGACACAAGATCAACGTGCCCTTTGATCCCAGCAAAGGCGAACCACAGGCGTGTTGTCACAACATCCAACCCCCTGGCCTTCAGAGCCAGGAGGACCAGCCCTTAAACTAAGTGTACTATTGTGACCCCATCCAAATATAGGCAACCATGCAACGGCGCATGATAACACATTGAGGGCCCTGTATACCCTACTATGGGGGCCCTGTTTACCCACGGGTGGGGGCCCTGTATACCCACTGCTGGGGGGCCTGTATACCCACTGCTGGGGGCCCTGTATACCCGCTGGGGGCCCTGTATACCCACTGGGGGCCCTGTATACCCACTGCTGGGGGGCCAGTATACCCACGGGGGCCCTGTATACCCACTGCTGGGGGGCCTGTATACCCACTGCTGGGGGCCCTGTATACCCACTGGGGGCCCTGTATACCCACTGCTGGGGGGCCTGTATACCCACGGGGGGGCTGTATACCCACTGCTGGGGGGCCTGTATACCCACGGGGGGGCTGTATACCCTAATATGGGAGGCATGTATACCCACTGGGGGGCCTGTATACTCTGCAGGTGGAGCTGTATACTCTGCTGGGGGGCTGTCTACCAGTGATAGCCGCTGTATACCAGGATGGCTGTCAATATGTTTTCCCAGTTTTTTGGGGCAAAAGTAGGGGGGTTGGCTTATACACGGGTCGGCTTATACACGACTATATACGGTAAATGCAATATAACGTGTGAACACATTTAACTCACCCATATTGCTCTGTGCATCCTGGCCACTGCGATGGAATGCAGGGAACATGACTTGAGCGACCTCCCTCCAGGCTGTAGTCCGCTGGATGTTATCCCCATAGGCAGGGTCAGTGGGCAGCCAAAGCAGGGGCCGAGCCTCCACCAGGTCAATCAACTGCAGGGTGTTGACAGGGGCCATGCTTGCTCTGTGTGTGTGCGCGTCTGGCAGCTCGAGTCGGCTTATTTCCTGTTTGCTAAAGGCATGGGGTTTGCTGGAGAAAATCGCTTGCCTCATCGGCGCCAAATAAGACAAACACATGCGAGTTTGGCCTCGGAGACAGCAGCAAAATACAGTTGCAAGTGGGGTTTCCAACACGGCAATGCGAGCGCTTTCCGAGACACATCTGCGATTTTTAAATCGCACATTACTCGCTATTACTCGCTTCCCCATTCATTAATATTGGACTCGCTAGACTCGCAGCGAGTAGCGAGTCCCGGGCTCGGACTCGCTAGAGTCAAGAGATTCCGAGTAATTTAGGACTCGCCCATCACTACCCTGTAGCCAAAAACCTGTGAAAGACACAAAAAAAAATAATTAAGCAAAAAGACAACCAAATAATAAAATAATGTTGGGTACATGTTTCCACATAAACCCCTTAATGACCAATGACGGCTACACCCATCATAGTTTGGAAGTGGCACTGCATGTTGAGGCTGGGTTTGTAGACACAACCAACAAACAAAATCATTTAATACTAACATGGCGAGCAATATTGCCGAAGTAAACACTCGTGAACACACTTTGATATGGTGAAGCGTTTAACAGTTGAAACCTCACAAAGTGACACTGGTCTGATTTGCAAACATTAGCCTTGGTCCTTATGTGGTTAACATGTCACACCTACCTCACTGTCACCACCAATCTTTCCGCCGGAGTAATTGCTGGTCGACTAAAAGTATCCTGCCGCATTATGTCATCCTGCACATGGGCCAGTAATCTATCAAAAGTGGCCACGCAGGAACCTTTGGAACTTTTGAGGATAATGCCTCAATTGAAGGAAAAGTACATGGAACGCGCCGTATTGTGGACTGAGCTCATTCACGGCATGGACCCAGATACGCCGCCATCCGCCATGTGTCCTTTCCTCCTGCTGGCGGAGCAACAGGTAGTGCATACGCAAAAAAAGACTCTCATCAGGCAAGATTTCAAAAGTGTATAAGGCTGGCTTCACACCCGGTGTAAACCAGACAGCCCCAGAACAGTTTGTGGCCCCATAGTAACCAATGGGGCCAGATGGAGCCAGATGGCAGCTCTCTGCCATCCGGTTTCATCTCCGCGGTGGAATCCGGGAGAATTCAGTTTATTCTCTCCGGACGCAAAAATGTTGTTTTTGTTTTTGTTATTACAGATATCACCATTAGTCTTATCACCAGTCATAAGGCAATCATTCTGAGTTTTTCTAAGATCAGCCAAGTAAGCTTCATTAACAATTTTACAAGGATATTTATTTTCTTTGAAACTCCTTTTGTTTTTCATCACCCGATGGAATTGGCTAAAGGGAATATTGTTCTTCCACTTGATGTAATGGGCACTCCTATAATCAAGATACCCATTAACATCAACAGTCTTAAAATGGGTTTTTGAGACCACCCTTCCATTTTCATGGTGATTTCCAGATCAAGAAATACTGCTCTGTTTTTTTCTACCTTAGCCTCAAAGGAGATACCCCAGGTATTTCTGTTCAGTTCTTTTATTAGGGATTCCGCATCCTCCATATTAAATGTTCATATGATAATTAGATCATCTATATTGCGCTTATAAAGCACTATTTTCTTAGCTGTCTCGGGAGAGCTCAATGGCGACTGGGACTCAAATAGCCCCATGAACAGATTAGCATAACTTGGGGCTACCCAAGTCCCCATCGCTATCCCATGCCTCTGCAAATAGAGGTGCCCCTCAAACTCAAAACAATTGTGCTCAAGTATAAATTCAAGACCGGCTATCAGGAATTCTATTTGTTTTTCGGCCATATATTAATTCTGGCACAGATAGTGTCTAATCACCTCCTTACCTAATTCATGGCCAATGTTGGAGTAAAGTGAAATGATATCCATTGTTATTATTAAGTAACTGTCATCCCATTCTAATTCATTAAATTCATAAATGAGTTGTGTGGAGTCTTTCAAATAGGATGGTAAGCTTTTTACATATTTCTATAGATGTAAATATAGAAAGTGGGACAAATGACAGGTCAGGGAATTAATCCCAGATATAATTGGACGCCCTGGGGGTTAACTACATTTTTATGTACCTTCAGCAAATAGTAAAAGAAAGCAGTTCATGGCTCTTTATTGGTTAGAAAATTATTTTCTTTTTTAGTTAATATACCTTCTTTAAAAGCTCCCATAATCAATTCATGATATTCCTTAATAAAATTTTTTGAGTGGTCCGTCTCCAATTTCTCATAATATTTGGAGTCAGAAAGTATTCGGTATGATTCTTTAATATAAGCCTTTCGATCTTGAACCACCACTCCACCTCCCTTATCAGCCTCTCTAATTACGATGTTTTTGTTTTTCTTCAAATTATCAACTGCATCCCTCTCTCATTTACTAATGTTAATTTTTTTGGGGTTGAATTTCCTAGTGGTATCGTGAAATTTAGTTTTTAAGGTACAAAATTCTTTGCCTACCAGGGCGAGAAAGGTTTCGATAAAACTGCCTCTATGATATATGGGGTTAAAATTAGACCGGTTCCTAAGATCTAGATGTATATTAGGATCCATAATTTTGTTCACATCATCTGTTCCCTTTTCCACACTTGAAATGTTTTTGATATTATGTTTCTTTTTGAGTGCATAATGTCTTTTTAAAGTTAACCGTCTCACGAATTTATTCAGATCTACAAAAAGGTCAAAATTATTTGTCTCTTGCGTAGGGCAAAAATTCAGACCCTTTGTGAGAACGTTCTCTTCCATCTCACTAAGCGGATAACTAGAGAGTTGAAAATTCTTTTTTGTTCTTTTCCATTCTCATGAATAGAACGCAAATCTAAATTATTTACTTGTGGGTTTGTTCCTCGGGAGCTCTTTTTGAAATTTTTTTTTGGAGTATTTTCCGGTTCCCTGGGGCCTCCCTTTCTTTTTTTTGGGGAGTGGATCAATGGGGTAAAGAATGTTGTTATTTGTGACTGGGATTTATGTCTTTCTGAGATGTTAGAATCGGAGCAAGATTTGATTGACTCAGTAGGGAGGGAACAATCGTTTCTACTAAGGGTAGTAGCCGTATAGCGCCAATTTCTAAAAAAGTAACATGAGAAGTTACAGAACTAGGTGATGGTGTTGGTGCCTGGACTACCGTAACAAAAGCAGAAGATGTGTCTACTGTACTATGTATAGTCAGGTCTTCCAGATCAAAATAATCATCGTCAATGATGTCATTCATAGTAACATTTCTTTCATTCAGAACCTCAGAATTGGTTTGTATTCTCGGCAGTACCTCTTTCTTATTGCCCTGGGTTATATCCAAGGGAGGTAACCCTGGATTAGGTATTGGTAGTTTCGAGTAGGAAAATCTAGTTTTCTCTCTATTAACCCTTATTTTTGAGAGACTAGCTAGATATTCATCACATTTATGCATAGTAATTGGAGTGGAATGATCCACCTTTTGTTTCAGTATATCTCCTGTAGATCTCATTACCGGGCTATTAGAGAGTCTAGAGTTATAAAAAGTATGTAAATAATCAACTGTGTTTCTTTGTTTTTTGGAAAGATTGATTTTGGAGGATGATTATTTTTATTTATATTTTTAACAAGGACATCTTAATTCATATGTTTCTTCCCTTTCTTATTATTTGTATTGAGGAAAACATCTCTCCTCAATTTTTTCATTTTTGTTTCCATTAGAGAGTTTTCAAAATTTTTTAAATTATCATTAGTGTCAGAATTTAATATATCATAGTAAGACATAGACTTATAAATCTTAAGTTCCTCGACTAAGGATTCACAGTTTTGAGTAGCAAGAAATGCCAATTCCTTGCGTTTATCAATAAGAACTGCTTTCCCCTGGACTGGAGCAGCATACCATAGGAGCCTTACCAGATCCTAAGAGATCGATGTGCCATTGTATAAAGATACACTGTAGGTGAGTACGCTTGCCTATAATTTACATATATATAAAACCTCTACACTTAGGTCTGCACCTTCTGCTTTTTTATCCCCTCTAGACCTGCAGCCTAAGGTCTCGTGTGTATCAGGCATGATTGTAACACGAACTATCATACCATCCAAAATGGCTACTGGCCACACCCCTTCAAAAATAAAGCCCTTTTTTTGGTAGATGAGTGTGGATAACTACAACCAACACCCATAAATGACTTTGGAAAACAAAATACCTCCCTATGCGTTAACACATCCGTTATTAGGAACAACACATTACAGCAGAAATACCATATGAACATGCATGGAAAAAATGCAACCATTAACAGATCCTGCAAACGCATGCAGGCTCCCAAGTGTGACCTTAGCCCTATTCTTGGTTAAACTTGAAGGAGATGGCTTTTTTTTTCAGCCATACTAACTACATAACTCAAACTTTGTATTAAATTTCTAAACCACAATATTTACGGTACATTCATTTATGCAGCACAAGGTCAATGACTCATTGTGTTTAAGTTGATGACACAAGGAGTATTTTCATTAGAGGTAATTGTTTTTTTTTTTAATAAAAGTAAGTGATAAAATGTTTGCTTTGTGCATCACGTAGGAACATGTGAATAACCACCTTCTAAGCAAATACAGTAAGACTAATTTAGCTATACTCCTATAATAATGTATTGTGTAATTAAATATAATTAGTGTATTTATGTATTATAATACATAAATGTATTACCAATTCTTTATTTGTTAAGGTAGGCTTTAAATCTAAACAACGTCAGAGGTACGCTGCTCTGTTAATAGAAGAGTTTAGAAAAAAAATTACGGTAGAGAAAACAAAGTTAAAAATGATGGAAAATATTTGATCTGTTTATACAGTACCATGCAAGCTATACTATTTGGCTGTACAGATACAAAACACAGCATCATTAGCAGTTTAAAGAGACAAGCCAAACATATAAATGTCCAGTTACACGAGGCACATATCTGATACAATGTTAGGGTGTGTGCACACATTTAGTGTTTTGTGCAGAAATATCTTATTAATATTGTTATTATTGTTTATTATAGCACCATTTATTCCACAGCACTTTACATGTGATAAGGTGCATACATTGACAAGTACAATATTTATAAACAATTCAAGGTAATGAAAAAAGGATAGAGTATGTGGTAAGCGCTAGGGAATAAGTACAGCTCCATGGCCAGTAATAAATTACCTTTAGGCTTTAATCAAAATGTGTACAACACGCGGGTCCATTAACCACGATGCATTTCAACGCAGTATGCGTCTTTCTCAAGTGATGTCACTTGAGAAAGACGCATACTGCGTTGAAATGCATCGTGGTTAATGGACCCGCGTGTTGTACACATTTTGATTAAAGCCTAAAGGTAATTTATTACTGGCCGTGGAGCTGTACTTATTCCCTAGCGCTTACCACATACTCTATCCTTTTTTCATTACCTTACATATCCTCCCTGCGGGGAGTGGGTTGTGGAGCTGCTCTGGGCTACAGGACCTGGCCTTCGTCATTTAGTTAATCTTCCTGAGCGGCCACGTGATTCTTGGGAAACTAGGAAAACGTTGAAGACGCTAATTTTTAACATCAGTCCAGAAGAGTGAAATTCATTATCTTAAAGACCTCGCAAGTGTGCAAGATATTCCAGTTGTGCGGACGGCACAACTGGTCAAGGTGAGCAATATAAAAATATACCGAGGGTAATTATTGCAAACACAGTATGGCGCAAATTGGATTTTATTTTTTATAAACAATTCAAAGCACACACAGGTACAGGAGGAGAGAGGACCCGACCATTGAGAGCTCACAGTCTACAAGGGATGGGTGAGGATACACTAGGAGGGGTTAGGTCTGGTCATGCAGTGGTTTAGTGAACTGATGCTCACTGCAGGTTATAGACTTGTTGGAAGAGGTGGGTCTTCAAGTTCCTTTCGAAGGTTTTCATGGCAGGTGAGAGTCTGATGTGTTGGGGCAGAGAGTTCCAGAGTATGGGGAACGCACAGGAGAAGTCTTGTATGCGGTTGTGGGACAAAGAGATAAGAGGGGAGGAGAGAAGGAAATCGCTAGGATCGCAGGTTGCGTGTAGGCAAATATCGGGAGACCATGTAACACATATATGGAAGAGACAGGTTGTGGATGGCTTTGTAATCATGGTTAGGGTTTTGAACTGGGGTCTCTTGGCAAAGGGAAGCTAGTCAAGGGTTTGGCAGAGTGGAGAGGCTGGGGTATAATGGGGAGACAGGTGGATTAGTTGGACAGAGGTTAAGATAGTTTGGAGGGGTGCAAGAGTGCTAGAGGGGAGGCCAGAGAGAAGGAGGTGGCAATAATCAAGGCAGTAAATGATGAGGGCATGCACAACATGTGGCTTGAACAAGAGGGCAGAGTCGAGGATTACCATGTGGCACCGAGCATGTGGGACTGGGGAAAGTGAGCAGCCATTGACTTTGATAAATAGGTCTGGTGGAGGGGTAGAGTGACATGCACCATTTCTGTATTGCTTGGCAGGTAAAATGCAATTATGGTTTTTGCCATTTATAGTGAATTTTTATGTGTTTTTGACATATTTTAGGTGCTGATTTTTCCCTTTCATTAAAATGGCTAATCTGCAGCAGAAATGCTGCAAGAATTGACATACCACCAATTTGTTTCTGCACCAAAACTCCAAGATTCTCATTTACTTTGCTGACATCAGCATTCCCTTCTGGTTTTGTGACAATTCTGTACCTAATAATGTAGAACACAGCATTACAGTTTAATCAGGGAAGTAATGCAAACAAACTTAATATGCTATGTACGTCAGGCTTTCTTAAAGGGGTTCTGTCAGCAGTTTTTTTTTTCTATTTAATCTGAGGACAGCATGCTTTAGGGGTTAAAACACAGAATTCAATGATGTGTCACTGTGTTGTTTTCTCAAACTGAATGTTTTATCACTAGGGAATTACCATTGCTGTGACTGCCTGGCTCCATCCCTCTTCTGATCAGCAGCTCACTGTCTAAAAACATTGTAGAGATCCATGTTGGTGGGGGTGTGGCACCCCACTGGTCAGTGCACCACAGTGGGGTACTGCACCCATAACAGAGTGTGCAGTATTCCTGTCATTATGGGAGTGTAAAGTCAACCTGAGGCTTTCATCCTGCATGCACACACTCTAGAGCAGGGGCCCAGGAAAGAAAGAGCAAACACAGTGCCAGACCACCGGACAGGTCTGGGGGAGTCCTAGTCCACCAACGGAGTGCCGACTCTGAGTCAACACCGGCCAGTCGAGGGCCAAATTATCAGCCCCAGAATGTGCAGCCCCACCAGGATCACCAAACTGGGGTGAGCCTCTTAAGCCCCTGTCACACAGGGCGACATCGCCGCCTATTACTTAGGCGAAGTAGGGGCGTGGTCTATTGGCGGCAACATCGCCCCTACGCCGCCTCATGTAAAGAGCGATGTCGGCGCCGCCGGGAGGTCGCCTGGTTTCACAGCAGTGCTCTGAAACTAGGCGACCATCATGGGGCGATGTGTACACATCGCCCCATGTAACCGGCCGCCGGCGACCTGTCAGGCGATGGCAGCCATAAGCTCCCATTGTCCTGCATCGCCGCTGGGATTTTCAGACTCCCCGGCGGCGATGCCGCCTGACAGCTCGCCGGCACGGGGCTGGAGATGTCGCCCAGTGAAAATGGGGGACGGCGGCGCTGGCGGGCACCAAAAACGTGCGCGCTCCCGCCAGTCGCCGCCAACATCTCCAGCCCCATCGCCAAGTGTGACGGGGCCCTTAGAGAGCAGAATGGTATCTCATAGCACCCAAAAGGCTTGGTAGACAAGCGGGCTGTGCAGGACAGCGCAAGGAAAGTGAGGTATAGAAGAAGGTATACTACGGGAGCCTCAAAGAGACTTTACCCTCCTCAGTGACTATCCGGCCAGCTACCCGTTCAAAGACTGTGTAAACTGTAACCTGAAGTGCCATCTGAACCGGTTCCAGTAAAGTACCAGTATAGAGTCACAAGGCCTCCATGTCTCCTTTCTACACAAACCACTGCACTGCCCACAACCAGCACCACGACAACGAGTGCAGTGCTATCCTGCCCCGAGGACCCGGCTCCACCTGCAGGGATCCAGACCACCCAAGCTGCAATACCATCGTCCCTGGCGATCTGACAGCAGCTCTGGTGAACATCACCAGAATCTTCAGATGTCGTCACAAAAAACTTTTATTCTTTTATTCCCTTTCTACTTTTCCCCAATTTTTGAGCCGACCACCAGGGCTACGGGTCCAGACTGGCCACCAGTGACATCCCTCCAACTCCACGCCCAAGTTCCCATAGACCCCTGGGTGAATCAGCTTTCTGGCGTCATGAACAGGATTGCGTGCCCGATGTAACCAGGAGCTGGAACCGGGAGCAAGAGACCGGCCCACAGTTGAGCACCCGATTACCAGAGAGGATCCGCCAATTGAACCGCAGCCCGTCACCAGCGCATAAATCGGGGCAGAGCCAGATGACCCCGAGGTCCTACCTGATGACAGCGGCAGCAAAACCAGAGCGGAGCCCGAGGAGGCTGAGGACCCATTGAAGCCAGCCAAGCTCCAAGGAGGAGGATGACTGGAAAGGCGACATCGAGGAAGTCGGGGCATCTGGGCCCCGCAGGTGCAGAAGGAGCCTCAACCGCACGGACAAGAGGATGGTACACCCTGTGTGTTCATAAATGTGTGGACTAGAGACTGCAAAACCCGGTCATGTATATAGTTGTCTAATTTGAAAATGTTCCACTTTTGTGGGACTCATAGACTTTTATGGAACTACTTCATGTTTTTACCTGAGCATGGACTGAACCTGTTAAGCCAGAGACTCTCATAAGGTGCTTAGATAAGAATCCAACTAGACGGGAAGAAACCAACTATACTTAATGTTATTATTAAAAGTGTTTATTGTTATACTGCATATAAAAATATAAAAATGCTCTGTACCAGGTCACTGTAGTAACACTTGGGAACATGTGTGTTTCACCAAGGGGGAATGTGGCGCCCCACTGGTCAGTGCGCCACAATAAGGGTGCTGCACCCATAACAGAGTGTGCAGTATTACTGTCACTAGAGGAGTGTAAAGTCAACCTGAGGCTTTCATCCTTCATGCTCACACTCTAGAGCAGGGGACTACAGAGTTAAATCCTTTGGAAAGAGACCCAGTCCCAGTGGGAGGAGTTTCAGGCTAGAGCAGAGTGTGAAAGAGGGAAACTAATAGACAGCTTTAGTGTGGTCTGAAGAGCGAAGCAAGGAGGGAGCCCTAGAGGGGACTCCCAGGGAGGGCGCCTGAGAGAGAAAAAGGCGGCCCAGGAAAGAAAGAGGAAACCCAGTGCCAGACCAATGGACAGGTCTGGGGGAATCCTAGTCCACCAACGGATTGCCGGCTCTGAGTCGCGGTGCAGACGAATTCACCCCTGAGCCATCAACACCGACCAGTTGATGGCCAAATTATCAGCCCCGACCCCCCGTCCCAAACATGCAGCCCCATCAGGATCATCAAACTGGGTTGAGCTTCTTAGAGAGAAGAAGGGTATCTCACAGTACCCAACAGGTCTGGTTCTTAGGTGGCTGTGCAGGGCAGCATAAGGAAAGTGAGGTCAGTACCAGTATAGAGTCACAAGGCCTCCGTGTCTCCTTTCTACACAAACCGCTGCGCAGCTGTGCAGCCCACAACCAGCACCACGACAACAAGTGCAGTGCTATCCTGCCCCGGGGACCCGGCTCCACCTGGAGGGAGCCAGACCACTCAAGCTTCAATACCAGAATCTGCAGGTGGGGTCACGAAAAACATTTATTCTTTTATTCCCTTTTTACTTTTCCCCAACTTTTGAGCCAACCACCAAGGCCACCAGTGATATCCCTCCAATCCACTACCAGGTTCCGTGTTATTACATGACGCTATTGTAATTGTGTAGTGTGAATGGTCAGCCCTTTAAATATGGCGCCCTGTGCAGGGAAAGCCAATGGTAACACAGTAGCCCCCACCAATGATCGCTGATGGGGCGTGGTATCCATGACGCTGTGGCACGCCCCGGGGAAATCACTAGGCGACGCAACACCCATGCCTGTGCCCCGTTTAGACGCCACTACCATGGCAATTGTGCCTTCAGTTTTTGGGCACGGCTCAGCAACAGGTATCTGAGTCAACTGCAGGACACAGGAAGGAACTTCCCTATTTACACGCCGCCATTTCGTAGCAATTTCATAGCAACAGGCACATATATCCCCAATGCCAGGCAGTTGCTACCTTTCAGTGGTGGCGTGTAAAGGTACCTTTAGTCTTCTAAAAGGTAAAACAGTAAGGTACAAATCTATAACTGATAATAAAAGATATACACTAAGAAAAACTATCACAAAGGCTTAAATGGGAACTATTGATTAATAAACAGAATGCATAAATTAAAGGAACAAGTACAAAAACTTGTAATACATCTTATTAGAGAAAAAAAAACTTATTTCATAACCTAGGAGACTCATACAGGGTAGATATCGGAAGTCAGAGTATGCAGCTCATTCAACCCAGAATATACAAAATGCCTAATTTGATTGCGGCTTATTATTCCAGACCACCCAACTGTCCTGAACTGAGAGCTCAAGTCCTGCTTCTCGCATGTGATGCACTTTGTGCCGGGGGGCGGAACCTCTTCTGGATGTAGTGTATAAATTAAAACACAATTTTTACTGCTCACCACAGATCAGCCTTAGCTGGGACTTTAATTCAGGTGTTTGTAAGCAACTGCACTACCACAGAGCTACAGCTCATACTAATGAACATATGAGGATTTGGTTGTCTTGACCTGTAGTATAGGCAGTATAGATCACACTGTTACATAGAGATGCATTGTATAATACAAGGCATTTTGTATGTTCATTGCATACTAGAAAGAAAGAAAAAGTCAGAATTGTTTTTCTTATAAAACTACTAAAAATAATAAAAGCAATGACAAAAATTCATTTTTTAATTACTGCAAGTTTCTTCAGTACTCAAACCCATAAAGATTCAGATAGTTAAATTTAATTAGAGACTGGACCTTTCACTTTGGAGCCACAGGCTGTGAGAGATTTTTCTGCAGGCTCTGACTCCACAGGCAGATTATCCTGTTACTTCTGTACACAGCACTGTATTCCTATATATTATGTATCCAGGGAAAAACGTAGAGAAAAAAGTTGGCCTCAGACTGCGCTCCCGCTCCTATAAAGGTACCGTCACACGCGGCAATTTTGCAAGCAATTTCACTGGCAATTTGCAGGTTGCAGTGAAATCATAGATACATTGTTCCATTTCTACATGGCAACAAAACAGAACAATGTATCCATGATTTCACTGCAACCATCAAATTGCCAGTGAAATTGCTTGCAAAATTGCCGCGTGTGACGGTACCTTAAGACAGTGGATCTAATTCAGTTAGAAGTAATCTGGTGGTTTATTCAATGCATACTAGGGTTTAAAAAATCCCCTTCATCAGGAATACCACGCATTAAAAGATGTATCATGTGGTATTTATGTGTGGAATTACTGATGAAGGTGATTTTTTAAGCCCTGAAGCACGTTGAATAAACCACCAAATGAATTTGAACTGAATTGGATCCATTGTTTTATTGGAGCTGGAGCACAGTCTGGGGTCCACTTTCTTCTCTAGGTTCTTCCCTGGATTTCTACACATGGGAGGACTGCAGCATACCGGATACTATTGATATAGTGGACATCATAAGCTTTATTTGTGTTTGTGACATCTCTCAACCAGCACAGGTGAGCCTGTATATCACTTTGTCGGGCATTATTATCCAGGGCCGTATCTAGGGGGAGGTGGGGGGCTGTTGGGGCATGTGCCCCGGGCACAGTCAGGGGGGGTGCTGTCAGGCCTCCTGCTGCAGCACTCAAGGTGTGTCGCCGCCAGTCATCTGTTGTGCCCCCCTGCAGTATGATCCAGCTGTTATTTGCTCCCGCAGTCAGGTGACCACGGACGCAGAGAATCTGAGCACCGACTCCTGCAATCCAAAGTACAGGTGTCTAATGTCTGTACTATGGAAGCACTGCAGCGCTCTGATCCCTGACTGATCATCAGCAGCATGATCACATCAGGTGATTACGTTGCTGACGTCACTCGGCAGCCCTGTGCTGTGCAGAGGCAACAGGATGCTGAAAAATGCTCCACAAAGGAGCTGATGAGAAGATGCTACTGAAAATTAAAGTAATTAGAGAAAAGGGAGAGGTGAAGTGTATGGGAACTGTGTTGAGCAAATGGGGGGTAGAGGATGAGGGCTGTATGAGGATCAAATGGGGGATAGAGGATGTGGGCTGTATATGGAGCAAATGGGAGTAGAGGATGAGGGATATACAGTTGTGGTCAAAAGTATTGACACCCCTGCAATTCTGTCAGATAATACTCAGTTTCTTCCTGAAAATGATTGCAATCACAAATTCTTTGGTATTATTATCTTCATTTAATTTGTCTCCAATGAAAAAACACAAAAAGAATTGTCCTAAAGCCAAATTGGATATAATTCCACACCAAACATAAAAAAGGGGTGAACAAAAGTATTGGCACTGTTAGAAAAATCATGTGATGCTTCTCTAATTTGTGTAATTAACAGCACCTGTAACTTACCTGTGGCACCTAACAGGTGTTGGCCATAACTAAGTCACACTTGCAGCCAGTTGACATGGATTAAAGTTGACTCAACCTCTGTCCTGTGTCCTTGTGTGTACCACATTGAGCATGGAGAAAAGAAAGAAGACCAAAGAACTGTCTGAGGACTTGAGAAACCAAATTGTGAGGAAGCATGAGCAATCTCAAGGCTACAAGTCCATCTCCAAAGACCTGAATGTTCCTGTGTCTACCGTGCGCAGTGTCATCAAGACGTTTAAACCCCATGGCACTGTGGCTAACCTCCCTAGTTGTGGACGAAAAGAAAAATTGACGAGAGATTTCAACGCAAGATTGTGCGGATGGTGGATAAATAACCTTGACTAACATACAAACAAGTTCAAACTGCCCTGCAGTCCGAGGGTACAACAGTGTCAACCTGTACTATCCGTCGGCGTCTGAATGAAAAGGGACTGTATGGTAGGATACCCTGGAAGACCCCACTTCTTACCCCGAGACATAAAAAAGCCAGGCTGGAGTTTGCCAAAACTTACCTGAGAAAGCCTACAACGTTTTGGAAGAATGTTCTCTAGTCAGATGAGACAAAAGTAGAGCTTTTTGGGCAATGGCATCAACATAGTGTTTACAGGAGGAAAAAAGAGGCATTAAAAGATAAGAACACAGTCCCTACAGTCAAACATGGCAGAGGTTACCTGATGTTTTGGGATTGCTTTGCTGCCTCTGGCACTGGACTGCTTGACTGTGTGCATGGCATTATGAAGTCTGAAGACTACCAACAAATTTCACAGCATAATGTAGGGCCCAGTGTGAGAAAGCTGGGTCTCCCTCAGAGGTCATGGGTCTTCCAGCAGGACAATGACCCAAAACACACTTCAAAAAGCACTAGAAAATGGTTTGAGAGAAAGCAATGGAGACTTCTATGGTGGCCAGCAATGAGTCCATAGAACACATGTGGAGAGATCTAAAAATGGCAGTTTGGAGAAGGCACCCTTCAAATATCAGGGACCTGGAGCAGTTTGCCAAAGAAGAATGGTCTACAATTCCAGCAGAGCATTGTAAGAAACTCATTGATGGTTTTTTCATTGAAGACAGATTAAATGAAGATAATAATACCAAAGAATTTGTGATTGCAATCATTTTCAGGAAGAAACAGAGTATTATCTGACAGAATTGCACGGGTGTCAATACTTTTGACAACAACTGTATATGGAGCAAATCGGGGTAGAGGATGGGGGCTGTATAAGGAGCAAATGGGGAAGGTAGAGGATGTGGGCTAAATGAGGAGCAAATGGGGGAGGGTAGAGGATGGGGGCTGTATGAGGAGCAAACAGGGGGAGGTAGAGGATGGGGGCTGTATGAGGAGAAAATGGGAGAGGGTAGAGGAAGAGGGCTGAATGTGGAGCAAATGGGGGGAGATAGAGAATGGGGGCTGGACGAGAAGCAAATGGGAGGGGAGAGGATGAGGATGTACGAGGAGCAAACAAGGGGATTATAAGGAGCAAATGGGGGGAGAGAATAGAGGAGTGTATGTGGACACAGCATGGAGCGCAAATGGGGGGATTTGATAACTCAGAATACGGAGCGAGAGGTTGATGGGTATGTACCCAGTATAGAGAAGACAGTATGGAAAGCAAGGGGGTAAAATTGAGGATCCAGTATAAATATTGAGGGGGAGATGGCTGCGGAACAGTATGTGGGGAGAGGGCGGATGGGTGTGGATACAGGATAAGGAGTGAGGGAGGGATGACGGCTGTGGCACAGTATGTGGTGTGAGGGGGATCTGTGTGGACACAAGATAAGGAGTGAGGTGGATGGCTGCAGCATAGTATATGTAGCGAGGAGAATATCGGTGTAGATACAGTATGAGGAGTAAGGGGGAATGGTTGCCGACACAGTATCTGGAGTGAGGAGGGGATGAAGTAATGAAGAAACATTAGGGGATGAGAAAAATGTAAGGGGCACAGAATAGAGGCTGAGCAGGTGTGGGGGTGTATGGAAAGGGGGCAGCATGCGGGGACAGTGTGAGGCCACAGCCAGGAGGAGACAGTATGTCGAGGAGGGGCAGTGTGATGAGGGAGAACAGTATAAACAATGGGCAGTGTAGAGCTACTCACTGAAGAGGACAGTGTGAAGAGGTGGCCCAGTATGAAAAGAAGAGGGTAGTGTGATGAGAGGGCAGTGTGATGAGGGGGCAGTGTGGAGGGCATGTGCCATAAGAGAGACAGTGTGTAAATCATATTTTGTGCAGAGAACAGTGAGGAGGAGTAATTATTTATTCCGGGGCAGTGTAGAGCAGATATTTGTAATCAGGAAAATGTTGATCATTATCCTATTTGTAATGGTACCTTTACACGCCGCTACTGGATGGTGGCAACAACCGGCTACTTCACGTGCACGAGCACGCACAAACGGTTGCAAACGGTAATCGCACCACCTTTACACCCCGCAACAAGGTGCGCTACGGTAGGTTACATCTTTCTCTGGATACACCGCCGGGTGTCTCAAGTTACCTTCTGCAGAGCACCTTACCTCATTTACACACCGCTACAACAAGCTAATATGGGCGGACCTGTTGCAGCAGGGACAACACATAGGCGTGCCACAATTGTGGATTATGAGAATTCTGTACGCTGATAGGACAAAGCAATAACATCATGATTGGCCAGGCAGCGCAGGAGGCTGATTAATACATGACGCTCGAGCAATTGTGTAGTGTGACTGGTCAGCTCCTTAAATATGCCTCCCTATGCAGCGACTACCAATCGTAACGCAGGAGCTTCCTCCAATGATCGCTGATGGGGCGCGGTAACCCGGAACCTGTGTCACGCCCCAGCTACATACCAGGTACATAGCCTGGTGTCGAAACAACCCTTCTGTTCCTTCTTTACACGCCGATACAGGTCGCTACCATCGGCTGGGTAACCACATGTTTTAGGGCAGTGCTCTGAAACAGGTGCCGCCACTGGCGGGTGGCTACAACCGTCTTCACACGCCGCTACCTCGGGTTGAATTGGCGGTGCAAGATACATTTCTCTCATGTACCCGGTTGTTGCCACCATCCAGTAGCGGCATGTAAAGGTACCATAAGGGTATTGTGCCGAGATGTTCTGCAGAGGATTGGAGAAGACCTACGTTTCCAGAGACAAGCTCTGGATATGAAAAGTGTCTGAACAAGATGAAGAAAGGAAAAAGACAACCTCAATCAGAGACAAAGTAATCTATAAGGTACCCAGTTGTAAATGATTTGTGATAATGACTAATTCTCATCAGTGATGTGGTTCCTGTATGCTTTTATTGACAGCTGGTGACAACTGCCAGTATCTCCTTTTCATTGTTAAGGATGTAGTAGTGTCACGCTTGGGAGGCGAGGGAATCAAGTAACTTGATGGTGTGATGGGTAAATGGGTCAGGAGAGCCTAATCTGACCGTGATGCTGGGCTCCCTGGCTTTCCCTTATCTCGGAGGTACCTATGATGGTGAGGAGTTCCGAGCCGCCACCCTGTACCCTAAACTCCTGATTAGTACAAGAAAGAAGAAATATCAGCTCACCATTGATGTCCTTCTCCGAGAATCCCCTTCATAGCATGAGTCGCTTCTTGGCAACCGCCGATTATGAAACCAAAAGGCAAAGATTAACCCAGCGAAGGGGAAAAACGGCAACACGTAGAGAAAAAATAAATAAAACTTCACTTTATTGCAAATCCATAAAAATAATGCACAGTGTGCGGTAGTCAGATTAGTCTGTAGGACGGTTAAGAGCGACGCGTTTTGGCTAAAACGGAAGCCTTAATCATGATCTGATTAAGGCTTCCATTTTAGCCAAAACGCGTTGCTCTTAACCGTCCTACGGACTAATCTGTCAGTCACACACTGTGCATTATTTTTATATATTTTTATGGATTTGCAATAAAGTGAAGTTTTATATATTCTTCCTCTACGTGCTGCCATTTTTCACCATTGCTGGGTCCATCTCTGCCTTCTAACCTCCTGATTACCACTAGGCTGAGGGCCCCTACCTCCACCCACGGGTCAGGGATCACAGCTACTCCCACGGTAATAGAACTCCAGGAGAGGCTTCAGCACAGCAGCAAGACTTCTTCTCAGCACAATGACCAAGAGCCAACTAACTCTATAAACGGCACCTGACCGAGGAGAGGGAAAGCTATTTAAAGCCAGGGGAGGGGATTCCAAGTGAGTCACACTTCAACCACTCATCCAGCAGCTGAACATAATAGCGAATTCAGCTCTGGAGCACAACACATGAGTCAGGACCTTCACACCAATCCCTCATGCAGCCCTTAAAGGAAAACAACACAGCAGCATCCAGCGATGTCAGCGCAAACTAAGCGCGTGACATTAGGAGTTGTAGGTTCATGCAGCACAAATGTGTATGGGTCTGACCTGACATTACAATTGTTTTAGCATGTACTGATGGTGACTCTAATGATGAATTTTGTTACTAATGAAGGTTGTGATTTGTGTACTGATGTTTGTTCTATTTCTGTATTTCTGTACCTCTCTGGTGGGTCTGGTGATGCATTTCTGTGCTGATGAAGGTTTTGACATAACGTTTCTGTACTGATGGTCATTCTGGTGATATATTTCTGTACCTATGATGGTTCTGGTGATGTATTTATGTACCTCTGGTGGGACTGGTGATGTATATCTGTACTGATGAAGGTTTTGACATAGTGTTTCTGTACTGATGGTGGTTCTGGTGATGTATTTCTGTAGCTCTGGTGGGTCTGGTGATGTATTTCTGTACTGATGAGGGTTTTGACTTTGTATTTCTGTACTGATGGGGGTGATATGGATGTGCTTCTGTACCTCTGGTGGGTCTGGTGATGTAGATTTGCGTTGTTAATTGTCCTATACACATATAACAATCCGTAACTTGTAAGCTTTCTTGATACCTGGCTATGTTAATAAAGCATTGTGCTGTCTGGTAAATTAAGGGTGTGACAAAATGGACCCCTTTAATGTATATCCTATGAGGATTTCTTATTTATCCAGACCATATTGTATTTTGGTTTGCAAACTTGTAATATGCCACTCATGGGTTAAGTCCTTAAAATCTAGCCAGACAGTATTTTATATTTTGTTTACCCAGTGTTCCTAGAGTCTTGTAGATGTTTGGTAATGTGGACTTATGTCAGGGCCGTATCCAGGGGGGGCTGGCAGGTCATTTGCCCCGGGCGCAAGAGGCAGCAGGGGCGCACTCAGCCTCCTGCTGCTTCGGCCAGTCTCTCCCCGTCGCCCGCATGTTGCGCGCGCCCCCCACCGCAGTGTGTGCTGTCTTTTTTATCCACTACAGATCCGCACACTGTGCTGACAGGACCTGTGATGATGTCAAAGGAGGGGAGGAGTCAGGGGGTCACATGATCAGCTCCTTGAGGTTTGCAGGACTCTGCTGTGCTGCTGGCCAGTGGCTATCATGATGCTGGATGAGGTGAAGGTTATGTGTGGGGAAAGATGGATCTACAGTGTGGATGTAGCAGAGCTGAGTGTGTACTAGGTGTATGGAGCGGAGCCACGTGTGTACAAGATATATGGAGCGTATCTGAGTGTGTATGAGGTGTACGGAGCGGAGCCGAATGTGTAATTAAGAGGTGTACGGAGCAAAGCCGAGCGTGTAAGAAGTGTACGGAGCAGAGCCGGGCATGTAAGAGGTGTACGGAGCAGAGTCGGGCATGTAAGAGGTGTACAGAGCAGAGTCGGGCATGTAGGAGATGTACGGAGAAGAGCCGGACATGTAGGAGGTGTACGGAGCAGAGCCGGGCATGTAGAAGGTGTACAGAGCAGAGCCGGGCGTGTAGGAGGTGTACGGAGCAGAGCTGGGCGTGTAGGAGGTTACAAAGCAGAGCTGGGCGCGTAAGAGGTGTACGGAGCAGAGCTGGGCGTGTAGAAGGTGTACGGAGCAGAGCCGGGCCTGTAGGAGGTGTACGGAGCAGAGCTGGGCGTGTAGGAGGTGTACGGAGCAGGGCCGGGCGTGTAGGAGGTGTAAGGAGCGTGTGTACATGGTGTACAGAGCGGAGCCGCGTATGTACAAGGTGTACGGAGTGGAGCCGCGTATGTACAGGGCGTATGGAGCAGAGCTATGTGTGCACAAGGAGTACGGAGCGGAGCCGAGTGTGTACGAGGTGTACGGAGCGGAGCCGAGTGTGTACGAGGTGTACGGAGCGGAGCAGTGTGTGTACGAGGTGTACGGAGCGGAGCAGTGTGTGTACGAGGTGTACAGAGCGAAGCCGCATGTGTACGATGCGGAGCCGCATGTGTAAGAGGTGTATGGAGTGAAGCCGTGTATGTACAGGGCATATGGAGCAGAGCTATGTGTGTACAAGAGTCGCGTGTGTACGAGGTGTGATGAGGGAGAACAGTATAAACATTGGGCAGTATAGGAGGATACAGTGAGGATAGTGTGACCATGGAGCCCAGTATGGAAAGGAGGGGGCATTGTGATGAGGGGGCAGTGTGGAAGGCATGCGCCAGAAGAGGGACAGTGTATAAATCATATTTTGTGCAGAGAACACTGAGGAGGAGCAATTATTTATTCCGGGGCACAGTGTAGGGCAGATATTTTTACTCAGGAAAATGTTGATAATTCTGCTATATTTAAGTGTATCGTGCCAGGATGTGCTGAAGACCGGAGAAGATGGACGTGTACAGAGACGAGCTGTGGATGTGAAAAGTCATCATGGTGTCTGGACAAGATAGAGTAGAAAAGAAAAAGACGACCCCGATCAGAGACAAGGTCATCTATAAGGTACCCGGATGTAAATGATTATTTGAGATAATTACTTATTCTCATCAGTGTTGTGGTTCTTGTATGCTTTTATTGATGGCTAGTAACAACAACTCCCAGTATGTCCTCACCATTGCTACTGATATAGTAGGAGTTGTAGGTTCATGCAGTATAAATGTGTATGGGTCTGACCTGACATTACAATTGTTTTACCATGTGATGTTGGCTCTGATGACGAATTTTGTTACAGATAAGGGTTGTAATTTGGGTCCTGATGGGGGTTATGTGGATGTATTTCAGTACCTCTGGGGGTCTGGTGATGGATTTCTGTACTGATGGGGATTATATGGATGTATTTCAGTACCTCTGGGGGGGTCTGGTGATGTATTTCTGTTCTGATGGGGATTATATGAATGTATTTCAGTTCCTCTAGTGGGTCTGGTGATGTAGTTTTGTGTTAATTGTTCTGATACTGTACACATCTAACAATCCATAACTTGTAAGCTTTCTTGATACATAGTTATGTTAACAAAGTGTTGTGGATTCTGACAAGTTAAGCGTTCTATGTATTTATTTGTTAGAAGCATTAAAGGGGTTGTCACAAGCTTGTGATGAGTCTGCAGTCACTCCATGTGTCCCTCTATGTGACTGCAGACTTCTGAATTCTCACAGAGCGCACACTGCTTGCTGTGAGGATTGTCTGGTGCCGGCGGTGAGAGTAGAAGGTCACGTAACTATAAGCATGTAATTTACATAAATGCAGTCACGTGCTGACTAGACATGCGAGGCTTCGATCAATTAAATGAATTGAGCGAGGCCAGACGCGTCTAGTCAGAATGTGGCCAGAAGTATATAAATTGCATACTTGTGTTCACATGACCGTCCAATCTTACCATATATATGGGAGAATCCTGAAAGTATGCAGTGCAAGCGCCATGAGAATTCGGAGGCCTGCAGTCACCTAGACTTTCATCTCAAACATGGTCAAGTCCTTTAATTATGACATTAAACACCTTGGCCCACTCCTTACAACGTGTAATATGCTCACTGCCAGAAACAGCTCTTGCTGGTTCCAGCAGTCACTGTACCTATAAGTGCAAAAATCACATATGGATCATTGGTCACATGACATCTCCTGAGACCATTGGGGGGGGGGTCTTGTAGATGTTTGGTGATGTGGACTTATGTAATGCAATTATCCCTCTTCTGTAAGGTTAGAGAAACTTAATCCTGTTAGAATGCCATTGTATTACCATGTGGATTGTTGACTCTATGTAAATGGCCTCAACCACCATTGTGGTCAGGGTGTTACACTAAATGTCTAAATGTCTATACTAAACCCTCCTTGACCCGCTCTTTGTCAATCATCATTTAAATGGACATTATCCAGGCAGCTTCAAAGCGAGGCAATGAGAGCACAGTCTTATTCCACCAATCATGAAGTCCACAATATACTGCAATGAGGGCTGAAGATATATAAGGAGACCTGTTGATTAACCAGAATAATTTTGATTCTGTCTAGTGCCCTCGGTCTAGGTATTTCGGTCCCAGCTAGAGGTGCACTGGATTGGATACAGGCAGCTAATCTAGGATCTTCGGGTCAGATTAGCTGGCCATAACCCCAGGCCTAGGCATTATGGCGCCGACTGAGGGGGATCAGAACCTGGATTATAAAACCACAAGGACTTCAGCATCAAATTATCAGATTCAGCTGTGATGACAAAGACTGCATAAGGAAGCAACCCAGGTTGGGAAAATCCAGTCACCTGGCTACAGACTTTGCTGTGCTATATTCTAATCTCTGGTGAGCCAGCGGTAGGGTGAGACTTTGTTACCTGTTACATTGTTGTTCAATAATCAAAAAAAGTCCATTCACTGGGCACTGCTAAGTTAGGAGAAGTGCTTATTTTTTCATATGGGTATATGCGAGGTGGGGCATTGCTGGCCGCCTCTGGGTGCCCGCTATATATCACATCAATAGTAGCATAAAAAGAAAAAAGATAGCGGCACTCACCGGGCGTGTTTCAAAGGTGCTTTATTTGGGTACCCTCATTCCAGGGTCCCACTCAGGAGGGAGGGGGTGCAGAGACAGCAGAGATGACAGATCTCCATTTCGTTTAAAAAAATAATTAAAATATAGTGATTGGGAATCATACCCAGCATACACTGGTGATGCATGAGAACAATATAGTGATTCCAGTGGACTGAATTCCATTCAGGTCCAGGGATAAACTGCGTGATTAGCAATTGCTATTCAAGCAGTTTTCCCAGACAAGTGGAAGAGGACTTTTTACTATAGACATGTTGGTATAGGAGCATCATTTAGAAGTAATACGGTAACTGCATGGATAGCATGAGGAAACCAAGTAAGGTAGTGCACTGACCTGCACATAATATATGCTAACTGAAATGAAACACATTTATGCTTAATGTATATCTATTATATAATTGCCGTAGCGACTTCCGTCGGAGCGGCGCTGCTTCCGGTCGCTTGGTTAGCGAGTCCGAGCTGCTTCTCCTGGACTCTGTCCGTGGCCGCGTAGCGGCCAAGGCGACTCACGAAGCAATGCCCGCAAAGCGGGCATTGCGAGTCGTTGCAGCTTAGCGAAGCAATGCCCGCGAAGCGGGCATTGCGAGTCGCTACACCGCTAACCAAGCCACCGAAGCCCATACTCCTGTAGTGTACACCGCTATAGTATACTACAGTCCCATGCCCATAAGCGCCATGGGACTGTAGTATACCATCGCGCTGTACACTACAGCCCCCTGCCGCTCTAAGCCACTACGCGCTGCTGTACTGTACACCGCTATAGTATACTACAGTCCCATGCCCATAAGCGCCATGGGACTGTAGTATACCATCGCGCTGTACACTACAGCCCCCTGCCGCTCTAAGCCTACCCCCTAAGGCAACCGCCGCCCCTAACCCCCTACCCCCTAAGCCCCGCAGCAGCCCCGACCACCTAACCCCCGACCCGCACCATCCAAAGCCGCCGCCGATACCCCCTAAGCCCCGCCGTCTACCTCCTAAGCCATCGCCGCCCCTACCTAAGCCCCTACCCCCTAAGCACCCTACCCCCTAAGCCCCGCAGCAGCCCCGACCACCTAACCCCCGACCCGCACCATCCAAAGCCGCCGCCGATACCCCCTAAGCCCCGCCATCTACCCCCTAAGCCATCGCCGCCCCTACCTAAGCCCCTACCCCCTAAGCACCGCAGCAGCCCCGACCACCTAACCCCCGACCCGCAGCATCCAAACCCGGCCCCGATACCCCCTAAGCCCCGCCGTCTACCCCCTAAGCCATCGCCGCCCCTACCTAAGCCCCTACCCCCTAAGCACCGCAGCAGCCCCGACCACCTAACCCCCGACCCGCAGCATCCAAACCCGCCCCCGATACCCCCTAAGCCCCGCCGATACCCCCTAAGCCATGCCGCCTACCCCCTAAGGCACCGCCGCCCCTAACCCCCTACCCCCTAGACCCCCGACGATACCCCCTAAGTCATGCCGCCTACCCCCTAAGGCACCGCCGCCCCTAACCCCCTAAACCCCGCAGCAGCCCCGACCACCTAACCCCCGACTCGCACCATCCAAACCCGCCGCCGAAACCCCGCAGCAGCCCCGACCACCTAACCCCCGACTCGCACCATCCAAACCCGCCGCCGATACCCCCTAAGCCCCGACTACCTAACCCCCGACTCGCACCATCCAAAGCCGCCGCCGATACCCCCTAAGCCCCGCCGTCTACCCCCTAAGCCATCGCCGCCCCTACCTAAGCTCCTACCCCCTAGGCCCCCGCCGATACCCCCTAAGCTCCCGCCGCTGTCCCCTGCCCCTGTCGCTAAAGCCCTACACCCTAACCCCCCGCCGTCCCCTAACCTAACGCCGCTCTCACCTAAGGCCCTACACCCGAAGCCCCCGTCCATCACTTACATGCCTTCAAGTCATCTGATCGTCCGTCCGATCGTCCGTCCGATCCTCCGTCCGGCCAGGCGTCCTCTTCCTCCGGCCCCGGGGGTCTTCTCTCTTCTTTCCGCCATCTCCGCCTCTTCGTCCGGCCCCGGGGATCTTCTGTCTTCTTTTCCGAAAATTCCACCTCCGACGTCCTCTTCCTTCTCATTAAGATAGAATGGAGGAAAAATCCCCCATTCTACCTCAATGAGATCTCACGCCGTCTTCTGATTGGTCGCTGGATAATGCCCTCAGCCAATCAGAAGAGCTCCTCATTCAGTTTTCATTCAGGTCCGCCTTTTTTCCCCATTGACATACATTACCGGTGTGTCGGCGATTTTATGGCCGCCCCCCTGGTTCTATTTGTCGGCCCTAAAATCGCGGACACACCGCTAATGCATCTCTATGGGCAAGTCAGCTCGAATTCTGATTGGTCGCCGTTCAATCCGAAATCAGGCTGACTGCCCATAGAGATGCATTAGCGGTGTGTCCGCGATTTTACGGCCGACAAATAGAACCAGGTGGTCGGCCATAAAATCGCCGACACACCGCTAATGCATGTCTATGGGCAAGTCAGCTCGAATTCTGATTGGTCGGCGTTCAATCCGAAATCGGCCTGACTGCCCATAGAGATGCATTAGCGGTGTGTCCGCGATTTTAGGGCCGACAAATAGAACCAGGTGGGCGGCCATAAAATCGCTGACACACCGGTAATGTATGTCAATGGGCAAAAAAAGGCGGACCTGAATGAGAACTGCGTCTCAGTCAAACTTAAAAAAATAAATAAATTAAATAATAAAAAAAATAATTAAAAAAGAATTAAAAAATAATAAAAATATTAATTAAAAATAATAAACAATTCAATAAAAATAATAATAAAAAAATAAAATATATGCTAATAAGATCAGCCCTTTGCGGACCTCAATGAGAACTGCGTCTCAGCCTAAATAATAAATTAAATAATAAAAAAAATAATTAAAAAAGAATTAAAAAATAATAAAAAAAATTAATTAAAAATAATAAAAAATTCAATAAAAATAATAATAAAAAAATAAAATATATGCTAATAAGATCAGCCCTTTGCGGACCTGAATGAGAACTGCCTCTCAGCCTAAATAATAAATTAAATAATAAAAAAAATAATTAAAAAAGAATTAAAAAATAATAAAAAAAAATAATTAAAAATAATAAAAAATTCAATAAAAATAATAATACAAAAATTAAATATATGCTAATAAGATCAGCCCTTTGCGGACCTGAATGAGAACTGCGTCTCAGCCTAAATAATAAATTAAATAATAAAAAAAATAATTAAAAAAGAATTAAAAAATAATAAAAAAAAAAAATTAAAAATAATAAAAAATTCAATAAAAATAATAATAAAAAAATAAAATATATGCTAATAAGATCAGCCCTTTGCGGACCTGAATGAGAACTGCCTCTCAGCCTAAATAATAAATTAAATAATAAAAAAAATAATTAAAAAAGAATTAAAAAATAATAAAAAAAAATAATTAAAAATAATAAAAAATTCAATAAAAATAATAATAAAAAAATAAAATATATGCTAATAAGATCAGCCCTTTGCGGACCTGAATGAGAACTGCGTCTCAGCCTAAATAATAAATTAAATAATAAAAAAAATAATTAAAAAAGAATTAAAAAATAATAAAAAAAAATAATTAAAAATAATAAAAAATTCAATAAAAATAATAATAAAAAAATAAAATATATGCTAATAAGATCAGCCCTTTGCGGACCTGAATGAGAACTGCGTCTCAGCCTAAATAATAAATTAAATAATAAAAAAAATAATTAAAAAAGAATTAAAAAATAATAAAAAAAAAAAATTAAAAATAATAAAAAATTCAATAAAAATAATAATAAAAAAATAAAATATATGCTAATAAGATCAGCCCTTTGCGGACCTGAATGAGAACTGCCTCTCAGCCTAAATAATAAATTAAATAATAAAAAAAATAATTAAAAAATAATTAAAAAATAATAAAAAAAAATAATTAAAAATAATAAAAAATTCAATAAAAATAATAATAAAAAAATAAAATATATGCTAATAAGATCAGCCCTTTGTGGACCTGAATGAGAACTGCGTCTCAGCCTAAATAATAAATTAAATAATAAAAAAAATAATTAAAAAAGAATTAAAAAATAATAAAAAAAAAAAAATTAAAAATAATAAAAAATTCTATAAAAATAATAATAAAAAAATAAAATATATGCTAATAAGATCAGCCCTTTGCGGACCTGAATGAGAACTGCCTCTCAGCCTAAATAATAAATTAAATAATAAAAAAAATAATTAAAAAAGAATTAAAAAATAATAAAAAAAAATAATTAAAAATAATAAAAAATTCAATAAAAATAATAATAAAAAAATAAAATATATGCTAATAAGATCAGCCCTTTGTGGACCTGAATGAGAACTGCGTCTCAGCCTAAATAATAAATTAAATAATAAAAAAAATAATTAAAAAAGAATTAAAAAATAATAAAAAAAAATAATTAAAAATAATAAAAAATTCAATAAAAATAATAATAAAAAAATAAAATATATGCTAATAAGATCAGCCCTTTGCGGACCTGAATGAGAACTGCGTCTCAGCCTAAATAATAAATTAAATAATAAAAAAAATAATTAAAAAAGAATTAAAAAATAATAAAAAAAAATAATTAAAAATAATAAAAAATTCAATAAAAATAATAATAAAAAAAATAAAATATATGCTAATAAGATCAGCCCTTTGCGGACCTGAATGAGAACTGCGTCTCAGCCTAAATAATAAATTAAATAATAAAAAAAATAATTAAAAAAGAATTAAAAAATAATAAAAAAAAATAATTAAAAATAATAAAAAATTCTATAAAAATAATAATAAAAAAATAAAATATATGCTAATAAGATCAGCCCTTTGCGGACCTGAATGAGAACTGCCTCTCAGCCTAAATAATAAATTAAATAATAAAAAAAAGAATTAAAAAAGAATTAAAAAATAATAAAAAAATTAATTAAAAATAATAAAAAATTCAATAAAAATAATAATAAAAAAATAAAATATATGCTAATAAGATCAGCCCTTTAGCGCACCTGAATGACAACTGCCTCTCAGCCTAAATAATAAATTTAATAATAAAAAAATAATTAAAAAATAATTAAAAAATTATAAAAAAATAAATAAAACATAATTAAAAAATAAATAACAAATAATAAATAATAATTTAAAACAAAATGCTAATAATAATATTACTGCTAATAATAATGCTATTAATGCTAATAATTATGTTATTAATGCTATTATTAATGCTAATAATGCTATTATTAATTCTATTAATGCTAATAATAATGCTATTAATGCTATTAATAATGTTATTAATGCTATTATTAATGCTAATAATCCTATTATTAATGCTATTTATGCTAATAATAATGATATTAATGCTATTAATAATGCTAATAATGCTATTATTAATGCTATTAATGCTCATAATAATGCTATTAATGCTATTAATAATGTTATTAATGCTATTAATAATGCTAATAATGCTATTATTAATGCTATTAATGCTAATAATAATCCTATTAATGCTATTAATAATGCTATTCATGCTATTAATAATACTATTAATGCTATTAATGCTAATAATAATGCTATTAATGCTATTAATAATGTTATTAATGCTATTATTAATGCTAATAATGCTATTATTAATTCTATTAATTTTAATAATAATGCTATTAATAATGTTATTAATACTATTAATAATGCTAATAATCCTATTATTAATGCTATTTATGCTAATAATAATGCTATTAATGCTATTAATAATGTTATTAATGCTATTAATAATGCTAATAATGCTATTATTAATGCTATTAATGCTAATAATAATGCTATTAATGCTATTAATAATGTTATTAATGCTATTATTAATGCTAATAATGCTATTATTAATTCTATTAATGCTAATAATAATGCTATTAATGCTATTAATAATGTTATTAATGCTATTATTAATGCTAATAATGCTATTATTAATGCTATTAATGTCAATATTTATCCTATTAATGGTATTATTAATGCTATTAATGCTAATAATAATGCTATTAATGCTATTAATGCTAATAATAATGCTATTAATGCTATTAATAATGTTATTAATGCTATTATTAATGCTAATAATGCTATTATTAATGCTATTTATGCTAATAATAATGCTATTAATGCTATTAATAATGCTATTAATGCTATTAATAATGCTATTAATCCTATTATTTATGCTATTAATGCTAATATTTATCCTATTGATGGTATTATTAATGCTATTAATGCTAATAATAATGCTATTAATGCTAATAATAATGCTATTAATGCTATTAATAATGTTATTAATGCTATATTAATGCTAATAATGCTATTATTAATTCTATTAATGCTAATAATAATGCTATTAATGCTATTAATAATGTTATTAATGCTATTATTAATGCTAATAATCCTATTATTAATGCTATTTATGCTAATAATAATGCTATTAATGCTATTAATAATGCTATTAATGCTATTAATAATGCTATTAATCCTATTATTTATGCTATTAATGCTATTAATGCTAATATTTATCCTATTAATGGTGTTATTAATGCTGTTAATGCTAATAATAATGCTATTAATGCTAATAATAATGCTATTAATGCTATTAATAATGTTATTAATGCTATTATTAATGCTAATAATGCTATTATTAATTCTATTAATGCTAATAATAATGCTATTAATGCTATTAATAATGTTATTAATGCTATTAATAATGCTAATAATGCTATTATTAATGCTATTAATGCTAATAATAATGCTATTAATGCTATTAATAATGTTATTAATGCTATTAATAATGCTAATAATGCTATTATTAATGCTATTAATGCTAATAATAATCCTATTAATGGTATTAATAATGCTATTCATGCTATTAATAATACTATTAATGCTATTAATGCTAATAATAATGCTATTAATGCTATTAATAATGTTATTAATGCTATTATTTATGCTAATAATGCTATTATTAATTCTATTAATTTTAATAATAATGCTATTAATGCTATTAATAATGTTATTAATGCTATTATTAATGCTAATAATGCTATTTATGCTAATAATAATGCTATTAATGCTATTAATAATGCTATTAATGCTCTTATTTATGCTATTAATGCTATTAATGCTAATATTTATCCTATTAATGGTATTATTAATGCTATTAATGCTAATAATAATGCTATTAATGCTATTAATGCTAATAATAATGCTATTAATGCTATTAATAATGTTATTAATGCTATTATTAATGCTAATAATGCTATTATTAATCCTATTAATGCTAATAATAATGCTATTAATGCTATTAATAATGCTATTAATGCATTAATAATGTTATTAATGCTATTATTAATACTAATAATGCTATTATTAATGCTATTAATGCTAATAATAATGCTATTAATGCTATTAATAATGCTATTAATGCTATTAATTATGCTATTAATGCTATTAATGCTAATATTTATCCTATTAATGCTATTAATGCTAATAATAATTCTATTAATGCTAATAATAATGCTATTAATGCTATTAATTATGCTATTAATGCTATTAATGCTAATAATAATGCTATTAATGCTATTAATAATGTTATTAATGCTATTATTAATGCTAATAATGCCAATAATAAATGCTAATAATAATGCTATTAATGCTATTAATGCTAATATTTATCCTATTAATGCTAATAATAATGCTATTAATGCTATTAATAATGCTATTAATGCTATTAATTATGCTATTAATGCTATCAATGCTAATATTTATCCTATTAATGGCATTATTAATGCTATTAATGCTAATAATGCTATTAATAATGCTATTAATGCTAATAATAATGCTATTAATGCTATTAATACTTTTATTAATGCTCATAATACTGCTAATAATGCTATTAATACTGCTATTACTGCTAATAATAATGCTATGGCTTATATTATTGCTATTGATGATGCGATTATTATTTAAAAATCTTTAAAAAAACAATAAACATATTTTAGATACCCGATGCATTTGCATCAGGCTAACAGCTATAACTACTATAATCAAATTAATGCACGTTCTAGAATCCCGATGCATTTGCATCGGCTCACAGCTAGTAGTTTTATAATGATCTAGCGCACACATTGTCATTGTTGTAAACTAATACCTGTTTTTATCATGTGTCACTTATTAAGCACTTTGTATTACACGGTGCGGCGATGACGTCATTTGACCGGCCCTTATATAAGGGCGGAAAGTGACGTCATATGCCAGACATTGAGGTCCGTGGAATGGGTAGGAGCCCCGAAACGGAGATCCGTCATCTCTGCTGTCTCTGCACCCCCTCCCTCCTGAGTGGGACCCTGGAATGAGGGTACCCAAATAAAGCACCTTTGAAACACGCCCGGTGAGTGCCGCTATCTTTTTTCTTTTTATGTTACATTGTTGTGTTTTTGCTGGTTATGCGTTATATGCTGTTAACGGTTTGGGGATCCAATAAAGCCTTAATATTGTGGTTCCCTCACTATTTGTTGTCTGAGTAGTGTTCCGTCCATGGTTAAGGAGCTCGGGCGTTCAGTTTGGGATGAGCCCTGGTCCACGTTGCCTTGCTAAAGGTGGCTGGGCCAGTGGACGAGAGAACCCATTGACCCCCGGGTCTCCACAATTGGTGGCAGCGGTGGGATACTACTCAGCCTGGTTTATCCAGGGGAGCTGCAGGGGACTGGTGTTCAAGGACACCGTCCAATGGCTCAACAACCAGGGAGGCATATAAGCATACCCAGCAGGCCATAGGTGAGGCATTCAGGTTTTGGACACTGCCATGTCCAACCCCACCAGCTCAGCCATGGGACAACGACCGGAGAGGAGATACGGCTGCAGCAGTAAATGGATGCTACAGGATCTGTGCCAGAGGCGCAATATTGAATACAGGAACGCTGACACTCGTTCGGCTTTGATTCAGAAATTGGTCCATTGGGATACCCAGAATGAGGAGGATGGATCCAGTGAATATCGGAAAACCACCAGGTCCAAAGCAGTCCAAATCAAGGAGTGGTTGCTGCATTGGGGCCCAAAGCCTCAAGAGAAGAGAGGGCTTGGGTTCTGTGACATGTTTTGGGAATTGCATCTCACCAACTGCTACCACCAACTGCTTGAGTAGGATTAATCTGCTACCCATTAGAAGCCCCACCAGGACAAAGGTATACAGACAGGATCCGTGACTTGCCCAATCCAATGCGCTGTTATACGTGTGGATGTCTTGGACATATGGACAAAGATTGTCACCAACGGCGGGGCCTCATGCCTGGAGCTCATTTGCCAGCACAGCCAGTCCAGGTCAGTGACGCACAAGCCCCAGGAGTACCAGTAACTGATTCTGTCAACACCCTGGTAAGATCAGTAATTGTTTTTCTCCAGACCATGTACCATGTTCCCAATTAACCATCTCCCTGATTGAGGGTCATTTCTCAGACATCCCTCTGGAAGATGTGCAGCTGGTTAATACACTTCATTTAGGGATTGTCAATATTCACTACGAAAATCATCGGAAAAAGAGTATATGCCACATGGACCAGACAAATCGCACCTTAGGTACATATATACAAACAGGAAATACACAATCAGGCGTCCAGTAGTTTGCAAAAAACAAGTGATTTTTATTGACAAGTAAAAACAGGGGTTACAACCGCAGTACAAGTAGCAATGTGGCAGTCTGCACCACAGACACACACAAGATATATGTGAGATTATATCAATATACAAGGTTATTTCATGCCAGAGAATAATAAAAACACATAATATATAGTATTAGTACAACATAGTTAATACCCAAATGGGTGTACATATGTGCAATATATAAAGGTTTTATACCCAGCTAGGCACTTTCAACCTAGAAAACAGTTTCACCTGAGTATATTAGTACTGACAATTGGCTCAATGTATAGTTAATCTAGGATATGGATATCCCCTATATCCCCAGACATTGGTTGCATATGCAACTCATATAGCAACCATATTATTGAGGCCAATATCTGGCAGAATTCCCTGTATCAGTTACCTATAAGGTGCTATAGTGCTCCTTGCGTGTTTCAGTCAATGGTGCCCCCGACCACTACGGCACATATTGCACATATGTACACTAGGGATGGGCGAGTCTACTCGCTAGGACTCGTTACTCGGCGAGTAGTAAGGGACTCGCAGGACTCGGTACTCTGCGAGTTTCCCAGCGATTACTCGCACAGCAACGAGTCCAATGCAAATCAATGGCAATCCTAGTTTTGTCAGAGACTGACAAAACTAGGATTGCCATTGACTTGCATTGGACTCGTTTACTGTGCAAGTAATCGCTGGGAAACTCGCAAAGTAACTGCTGTTACTTTGCGAGCCGAGTCTGGCTGTCTGCTCTGTGCAGGCTGCCGCAGCTCCAGGGTCCTAGAGCCTGCCTGCTCACAGAGATGATGTAGCAGAGCTGCGATTGTTCTCAGTCTGCTCATTCCCTGTGCATAGACATCTATATCTATGCACAGGGGATGCAGCAGAGAGGATATCGCGTTTTGGACTACGTCGGACGGAAGAGGATTTTTTTAATTTATATTTTTACTTATCATTTCTGTCTGGTGCAATCCCCATCAGGAAATGATCTCCATGATTGGCAATGCCATCCAGTGTACATCTTGCCACATGTATGCATTCCTTGACCAACCGGTCGAGGGTGCATACTGCTGTGTGAGATGTGAGTACGTTGTGCATTTGGAAGCCCAGATACTGGATCTAAATGAACAACTGACAACGCTGAGATCCATAGACAATATGGAAAGGAGTTTGCTGCTCACTGAACAGCTGCTCAATGGGATAGATGTGGGGGAGGATGGTAGTATGGAGCTGCAGGACCGTGAGGTACCAGCTGGGTGATAGTTAGAAGGCGGGGTAGAGGGAAGGGTTGCCAGGGAGGCTAGCCCTGATCTGGCACACCCCAATAAATTTGCTATGTTGGCAGATGAGGGGGTGTGAGTTCAGGTACAGCACTGCTGCAGCAGGGCATGACCTCTGAAAGCCAGAGGAGTGGCTGCTCCAGTAAGGGGGAAAACAGAGAGAAGGACAGGCCAGACAGGTGCTGGTAGTGGGGACTCAATTATTAGGGGAATAGATAGGGCAATCTGTCACAAAGACAGAGATCTTCGAACAGTGTGCTGCCTACCTGGCGCTCGAGTCCGGCACATCGCTGATCGGGTTGACAGATTACTGGGAGGGGCTGGTGAGGACCCAGCGATCATGGTGCACATTGGGCACAAATGACAAAGTTAGAGGTAGGTGGAAGGTCCTTAAAGATGATTTCAGGGAATTAGGCTGCAAGCTTAAGGCAAGGACCTCCAAGGTAGTATTCTCTGAAATACTGCCTGTACCACGTGCCACACCAGAGAGGCAAAGGGAGATTAGGGAGATAAATAAGTGGCTCAGGAATTGGTGTAGGAAGGAGGGGTTTGGGTTCCTGGAGAACTGGGCCGACTTCTCTGTTGGCTACAGGTTCTATGCTAGGGACGGGCTGCACCTCAATGGGGAGGGTGCAGCTGTGCTGGGGAGAAAATGGCTAGAAGGTTGGAGGAGTGTTTAAACTAGGGATTGGGGGGAGGGTATTCATTGTATAGGAGGGAAGAT
Organism: Allobates femoralis; assembly: GCA_033576535.1. NCBI lineage: Eukaryota > Metazoa > Chordata > Amphibia > Anura > Aromobatidae > Allobates > Allobates femoralis. Next base: position 496,774,941 of record JARQOC010000004.1, read on the forward strand.
AGTGTAAATAGTAACCTGGGCACAAGTAATAAAATTGGGGGTGGCATGGGGGATGGGGTTAGAACAGTCAATATAGTAGGAAGGAATAGAGGTAAAGAGAGATGCATAAAGTGCATGTACACTAATGCCAGAAGCCTCACCAACAAAATGGAGGAATTAGAATTGATTTTGTTGGAAAATAATTATGACATGGGGGGATTTCGGAGACTTGGCTGGACGAGAGCCATGACTGGGCTGTTAATTTACAGGGCTATTGTCTATTCAGAAATGACCGTACAAATAAGCGAGGAGGAGGTGTATGTTTATACGTAAAATCATCCTTAAAACCCATCCTGCGTGATAATATAGGTGAATCTAATGGAAATGTAGAGTCCCTGTGGGTGGAGATAAGGGAGGGGGAAAAAATAATAAATTACTGATAGGGGTTTGTTATAAGTCCCCAACAATAATGGAAGTGGAGGAGAATATCCTCATAAAGCAAATAAATGAAGCAGCGACTCAGTGAGAAGTCATTATTATGGGGACTTCAACTACCCTGAAATGCATTGGGGAACAGAAACCTGCAGTTCAGCAAAGGTAATAAGTTTTTGAAAACTGTGAGAGACAATTACCTTTCACAACTGGTTCAGGACCCAACAAGAAGGGGGGCACTGCTGGACCTAATAATAACCAACAGGCCGGACCGCATATCAAATATACGGGTTGGAGGTCACTTGGGTAATAGTGATCATAACTTAATAAGCTTTCAAGTATCCTTTACTAAGACGTGTAGTAGAGGGGCTACAAGGACACTAAACTTCAGGAAGGCAAATTTCCAACGGTTGAGAGATGATCTTAGTGCAATAAACTGGGACGATGTCCTGAGACATAAAAGTACACAACACAAATGGGAGATGTTTATTGGCATCCTGAATAGGACCTGTGCACAATATATACCCTATGGGAATAAGCATGCTAGAAATAGGAGGAAACCACTATGGCTAAATAAAGCGGTAAGAAGTGTAATATGTGACAAAAAGAAAGCATTTAGGGAATTAAAGCAAGTAGGTAGTGATGAGGCATTAAATAAATACAGAAAATTAAATAACATTTGTAAAAAGCAAATCAAGGCAGCAAAGATTGAGACAGAGAGACTCATTGCCAGTGAAAGTAAAAAGAATCCCAAAATATTTTTTAACTACATAAATAGTAAGAAACTAAAAAATGATGGTGTTGGCCCCTTCAAAAATAGTCTGGGTGAAATGGTGGATGAGGATGAGGAAAAAGCCAATATGCTAAATGACTTTTTTTCAACAGTATTTACACAAGAAAATCCCATGACAGACAATATGATCAGTGATAACAAAAAGTCTCAATTAAATGTCACCTGCTTAACCCAAGAGGAAGTACGGCATCGTCTAAAAATCACTAAAATTGACAAATCCCCGGGCCCCGATGGGATACACCCCAGAGTGCTGCAGGAATTAAGTACTGTCATAGATAGACCATTATTTTTAATATTTAAAGATTCCATAATAACAGGGTCTGTACCACAGGACTGGCGTATAGCAAATGTGGTGCCAATATTCAAAAAGGGACAAAAACTGAACTTGGAAATTATAGGCCAGTAAGCTTAACCTCTACTGTGGGTAAAATCCTAGAGGGTTTTCTAAGAGATGCTATACTGGAGTATCTGAAGAAAAATAACCTCATGACCCATTATCAACATGGTTTTACGAGGGACCGTTCCTGTCAAACTAATCTGATAAGCTTCTATGAAGAAGTAAGTTCTGGACTGGACCAAGGAAATGCAGTGGATGTGGTGTATATGGACTTTTCAAAAGCTTTGATACGGTGCCACACAAAAGGTTGATACATAAAATGAGGGCAATGGGGATAGGGGAAAAATATGTGTAAGTGGGTTAAGAACTGGCTTAGTGATAGGAAACAAAGGGTGGTTATTAATGGAACACACTCAGAATGGGTCACAGTTAACAGTGGGGTACCACAGGGTTCAGTGTTGGGCCCGCTTCTATTTAATATATTTATTAATGACCTTGTAGGGGCATACAGAGTAGAATCTCAATATTTGCAGATGACACTAAACTCTGCAGGGTAATCAATACAAAGGAGGACAATTTTATATTACAGGAGGATTTATGTAAACTAGAACTTGGGCTGATAAATGGCAAATGCGCTTTAATGGGGATAAATGTAAAGTCATGCACTTGGGCAGAGGAACAAAGGGTATAATTATGTGCTTAATTGTAAAACACTGGGCAAAACTGTCACTGAAAAAGACCTGGGTGTATGGGTAGATGACAAACTCACATTTAGTGGCCAGTGTCAGGCAGCTGCTGCAAAGGCAAATAAAATAATGGGATGCATTAAAAGAGGCATAGATGCTCATGAGGAGAACATAATTTTACCTCTATACAAGTCACTAGTGCGACCACACTTAGAATACTGTGTACAATTCTGGTGTCCGGTGTATAAGAAAGACATAGCTGAACTAGAGCGGGTCCAGAGAAGAGCGACAAAAGTCATTAGAGGACTAAGGGTCTGCAATACCAAGACAGGTTATTAAACTTGGGTTAATTTAGCTGGAAAAACGAAGGTTAGGGGGGATCTTATAATAATGTATAAATATATGAGGGACAGTACAGAGACCTTTCTAATGATCCTTTTACTCTTAGGCCTGAGACTTTGGGACAAGGGGGCATCCTCTACGTCTGGAGGAAAAAGGTTTAATCATAACACAGACGCGGATTCTTTACTGTAAGAGCAGTGAGACTGTGGAAACTCTCTGCCACATGATGTTGTAATGAGTGAGTCACTACCTAACATTTAAAAAAGGGCCTGGATGCCTTTCTTGAAAACTATAATATTACCATTATACATACTAGATTCTTTGATAGGACGTTGATCCAGGGAACTAGTTATTGCCATTTTCTGGAGTCAGGAAGGAATTTTTTCCCCCCAATTGTGGAGCTTAGTGTTGCCACATGGGTTTTTTTTGCCTTCCTCTGGATCAACATGTTAGGCTATGGTTGAAAATAGAGGACTTAAAGTCTTCCCTTTAACCTTAAAAAACTATGTTACTATTTGTTTTC